>JAEOAD010000059.1:12792500-13135000 GCA_036365145.1 Orientallactaga sibirica | reverse complement strand
GGCTCATTTTAATTATTTTTTTACTTTTTAAAAAAAGTATTTTATTTTATTTTATTTATAAATTAGAGACACAGAAAGAGAGAGAGAGAGAAATGGGCACGGCAGGGACTCTAGCCACTGCAAACAAACTCCAGAAGCACACACCACCATGTGCATCTGGCTTACATTGGTTCTAGGGAGTCAAACCTAAGTCCTTAGGCTTTGCAAGTAAGTGCCTTAATCACTAAGCCATCTCTCCAGCCCTAATTCATTTTTTTTAAACTTTTTTTTTGGAGGGGGGGGAGACAGATAGAGATGGGCGTGCCAGCAGTCTCTCAGCTGCTGCCAACGAAATCCAGATGCATGTGCCCCCTTGTGGTCAGGTGCGGCATTGCGCCCTTGGGTCATTTTGCATCTGGCTAAACGTGGGACCTGGAGATTGGAACTAGCGTTCTTAGGTTTAGGAGGCAGGCGCCTTAACCACTAAGCCATCTCTGCAGCCCTAATTCTTTTTTTAAAAATATATTTTATTTATTTATTTGAGAGAGCAAAAGAGGCAGAGAGAAAGAGAGAGAGAGAATGGACACGCCAGGGCCTCCATCCACTGCAAATGATCTCCAGATGCATGCGCCCCCTGTGCATCTGGCTTACGTGGGTCCTGGAGAATTGAACCCGCATCCTTTGGCTTTGCAGGCAAATGCCTTAACCGCTAAGCCATCTCTCCAGCTCCCCCTTTTTAAAAATATTTATTTATGATGAGGAGTGGGAAAAGAGAGAGAATGAATAAGTGAGTCAAGGCCTCTTGCCACTGTGCACAAACTCCAGATGCATGCTCCACTTTGTGTGCCTGGCTTTATGTGTGTAATAGGGAATTGAACACAGGCTGGCAGGCTTTGCAGGCAAGTATCTTTAACCCCTGAGCCATCTCTTCAGCCTGCCAGACTCATTTTTAAAATTTTATTTATTTATTTATTTATTTATTTGAGAGAGGGGAAGAGGATCAGGAGAGGCAGAGAGAAAGAGAATGGGGACACTAGCCACTGCAAACGAACTCCAGACACATGTGTCACCTTGTGCATCTGGCTTATGTGGGTACTGGGGAATCGAACCTAGGTCCTTAGGCTTCACAGGCAAGCACCTTAACCACTAAGCCATCTCTCCTGGCGAAGGACTCATTTTTAAAGCCACCTGGAGTTTCATTTCACACATAAAATTCATGAGCATACTTTATGTCAGGATGTAAAACAATCACATAGTATTAATGTTGAAGTCAAGCATCTTGAAGGGATCCTCCTTGGTTTGGTAAAATTAAGTGTCCTTGCGGTAAAAATAGAAGTGGGTCCGGGCCAGCCTACATGGCCTGGGATTTTCTGGCAAAAGCTTAGTTGCCTTGTCTGTGGGCTGAGCTGCTACATCTTGGCTCTGTGGTATGAGGCTGAGAAGATCCTTGAGGGACATAGCTTTAGACAAGGCTTAAACTATTTATTCACTGAATGGGTGCAATAGTGGCATGTCTACTCTTGGGGTAACCAACTGCTCCATAATTGGACTGAAGGCCCTCTCTACGGGAGGGAATACATGCCTGGTACTGAAAAACCTAAGCAAAAGTCTATGGCAGGTGAGGTCATGAGCCTTAGGGGTATAAAGCCTGCTCTTATCTGACTAAATGTATATATTATTCCCACCAAGCTGCCCTGGGGACACTACACTTAATGTTTATGTTCACATATTAACGCTACTCTCACTTTTGGTTAGAGAAGCTTCTCTTTTCAGATGGCGATGACCAGTGGGATCACCCAAAAGGCAACATAGTGCTGAGAAGAAGGATTAGAGGGGTGCCCAGCACTGAAACACCTCTGTCACACCCTCCAAGGCTCAGAGACCATTGCGGAAGAGGGGGCAGATAGAATGGAAGAGCCAAAGGAAGAGTATGACTTCTTACAATGCAACTGCCCAGACAGAAATTGGCCTCGATATCCATGACCTTGCAGTGCCTAGCAATACCATCGCAAGACCCTCAAAATAGAAGAAAAAGATGATGACATCAAATTAAAAGAAAGACTAATGAAGAGAGGGAGGGGATATGATGGAGATTTGTGTTCTAAAGTGGAATGGGGGAGGGGAGGGAAATATCGTATGTTTTTTGTATGTAAATATAGAAGGTGTCAATAAAAAAAATAACAGAAAAAAAAACTATTCATTCAAAAGCTTTTTTTTTTTTTCAGCGGGGTGGGGGTGGGAGTGGAGGGTCTCCCTCTAGCCCAGGCTGACCTGGAATTAATAATGAGGTCTCAGGGTGGCCTCAAACTCACATCGATCCTCCTACCTCTGCCTCCCAAGTACTGGGATTAAAGGTGTGCGCTACCACGCCCGGCCTTCAGCTTTTTTCTTGTAACTGCTCACACACTGAACATTTATTCCAAACCAGCCTTTTTTCAATTTTTTTTTTTTTTTTTTTTTTTTTTTTTGGTTTTTCATGGTAGGGTCTTGTTCTAGCCCAGGCTGATCTGGAATTCACTGTGTAGTCTCAGACTGGCCTCAAATTCACAGCCATGACCCTCCTACCTCTACCACCATGCCCAGCTCCAAATCAGTCTTAAACATCTACTTCAAAAATCTTGCCGGGCGTGCGTGGTGGCGCACGCCTTTAATCCCAGCACTTGGGAGGCAGAGGTAGGAGGATTGCCATGAGTTCAAGGCCACCCTGAAACTACATAGTGAATTCCAGGTCAACCTGAGCTAGAGTGAGACCCTACCTCGAAAAAAAAAAAAAAAAAAATAAAAATCTTTAAATATCTGACCAGAACATCTCACTAATTGGCTCAAGGCATTGATTGATTCATTCAGTCAACATTTACTGTGAGCCTATTTGGCCATAAACTCAGTTCTGGCTATCAAGGAGCTTATAAAGAAAAGATCCAGGGGCCAGAGAGATGTCTTAGTGGTTAAGGAGGTTGTCTGCAAAGCTAAAGGACCTCGGTTCAATTCCCTAGTACCCACGTAAGCCAGTTGCACGAGGTGGCACATGCATCTGGAAGCCCTGGCACACCCATTCTCTCTCGCTCACTCTGCCTCTTTCCCTCTCTCAAATGAATAAATAAAAAAATAAAATATTAAGGCCGGGCATGGTGGTACATGCCTTTAATCCCGGCAGTAGGGAGGCAGGTAAGAGGATTGCTGACTTCAAGGTCACCCTGAAACTACATAGTGAATTCCAGGTCAGCCTGAGCTAGAGTGAGACCCTACCTCAAAAAACCAAAAATAAATAAATAAAATATTTTTTAAAAAGAAAAGGCCCGACAGAAATATATTTGGGTCTTATTTGAAATAAAAAACACAAAGTAGCTGGGTGTGGTGGCATATACCTTTAATCCTACACTCAGGAGGCTGAGGTAAGAGGATCACAGTGAGTTTGAGGCCAGCCTGAGACTACATAATGAATTCCAAGTCAGCCTAGGCTAGAGTGAGATTCTACCTCAAAAAAAAAAAAAAAAAAAAAGAAAAGAAAAAAAGCAACCCACAAAGTAAGGTGGGTGTGGTGGCACATGCCTGTAATCTTATCACTTGGGAGGTAGACGGGAATTAGGTGTACAGAGTCATCCCTGGCTATCTAGGAAGTGAAAGGTCAGCATGGTCTCCTTTTAGTCCTGCCTCAAAACAATCAGGATTGGAGAGATGGCTCAGTAGTTAAAGGCAGTTGCTTGCAAAGACTGATGGCCTAATGGCTCTTGGTTTTCCACCAGAACTAAATGGTAAGACCCAATTGCTGAAGATTCTACATGCTTGAGCTGCAGGTAACTGAGAAATCAAGCTGAAGCTGAGCTGGAATCCTCCTCCCCATTGACTCCTTGTTGTCCTCCCTGTTGCCAGAAAGCTGGAAAGAGCTATGACGCAGCTTTTTGGAAGAGAAAAGGCATCAATGGTGTTAAACAGCAGTGGACCCTGCAAGCCTTAAGACTGAACATCCAGGCCAAATGTGCCAACTAGTGCAATAGTGGCATTTCTGTTATGAGGGAAACCAACCACTCTCTAATTGGACTGGAGGCCTGCGCCACAGGAGGGAAGAATACATGCCTGATACTGAAAACCAAGTAAAAAGCCTAAGGCTGGGGAGGCCATAAGCCCTAGGACAATAATGCCTGCTGTTGTCTGCCTAAATGCATCTATTATGTCCACTGAACTGCCATGTAAGCACTTTTTAAAAATGTTTATGCCCATATATTAATGCTACTCTCATTTTTGGTTATAGAGAAGCTTATCCTTTCAGATGGTGGTGACTTCTGGAATGACTCAAAAGTCACCATAGTGCTAAGAAGTGGCAGAAGAGTATTCGGCACTGATACTTCTCTATCACAACCTCCAAGGCTCAGGGTCCATTGCAGAAGAATGTAAGAGCCAAAGGAGGGGCAGAATTGCTTACAATGCAATCTACCAGACACAAAATGGCCATGATATTTGTGGTGGTTTGATTCAGGTGTCCCCCATAAATTTAGGTGTTCTGAATGCTAGGTTCCCAGCTGTTGGAGATTTTGGGAATTAAAGCCTCCTGGAGGTAGTGCATTGTTGGGGGCGGGCTTATGGGTGTTATAGCCAGCTTCACCTTGCCAGTGTTTGGCACACCTTCCTGTTCCTATTGTCCATCTGATTTTGGCCAGAAGGTGATGTCCACCCTCTGCTCATGCCATCATTTTCTACTGCCATCATGGAGCTTCCCCGTGAAGCCAAAATAAACCCTTTCCTCCCAGAAGTTGCACTTGGTTGGGTGTTTTCTGCCAGCAACATGAATCTTATACAAAAATATTCACGACCTTGGAATGCTTGACACTAACTACACAAAAACCTTCAAAATATGAGGAAAAGATGATGACATCATAATAGAAGACTCAATGGAAGGGGGAGGGGATTTGATGGACTGGAGATTTGAGAGGGGGAGAATAGAAGTGGGAATTATTATGGTTTATTATCTATTCTAATGGAAGCTGTCAATAAATTTAAAAAAATAATAATCCGGACATGGTGGCGCACACCTTTAATCCCAGCACTTGGGAGGCAGAGGTAGGGAGGATTGCCGTGAGTTGGAGGCCACCCTGAGACTACATAGTGAATTCCAGGTCAGCCTGGGCCAGAGTGAGACCCTACCTCGAAAAACAAACAAACAAACAAACAAAAAAAAATTTTTTTAAATAGGTGGAGGGGGGCTGGAGAGATGGCTTAGTGATTAAGCTGTTTGCCTGCAAAACCAAAGGATCCCAGTTCAACTCTCCAGTACCCACCTAAGCCAGATGCACAAGGGGGCACATGCACCTGGAATTTGTTTGCAGTGGCTGGCTGGAGGCCCTGGCGTGCCCATTCTCTCCCTCTCTCTGTCTCTTTCTCTCTCTCTCTGTCTCTTTCTCTCTATCAAAATAAACAAATAAATAAAATAGATAAAAGAAATAGATGGAGGGCTGGAAAGATGGCTTAGCGGTTAGGGCGCCTGCCTCCTAAGCCTAAGAACGCTGGTTCCAATCTCCAGAGGTTCCAATCTCCAGGTCCCACGTTTAGCCAGATGCAAAGTGATGCAAGGGCGCAATGCCACACTTGACCACAAGGGGGCGCAAACATCTGGATTTCGTTCGCAGCAGCTGAGAGGCTGCTGGTGTGCCCATCTCTATCTGTCTTCCTCTCCCTCTCTGTCTCTCTCCAAAAAAATAAAAAATTGATGGAGATTACTTAGTGGTTAAGGTGCTTGCCTGCAAAGCCAAAGGACCCGAGTTTGATTCCCCAATACCCATGTAAAGCCAGATGTAATGGTGCAGGTATCTGGAATGCCCACCCCATTCTCTCTCTCTCTCCTTATTAAAAAAAAAAAAAAACTTTTAAAAAACCTTTCAAAAAATAGAAAAAAGGCCAGGTTGAGGCAGGAGGAGTACCATGAGTGAGTGCTGGGATTAAATGCATGCCACGGTAGAAGGATTGCTATGAGTTGGAGGCCACCCTGAGACTACATAGTGAATTTCAGGTCAACCTGGGCTAGAGGGAGACCCTACCTAGAAAAAAGAAAAAAGGGGCTGGAGAGACGGCTTAGCAGTTAAGGCTTTTGCCTGCAAAGCCAAGGGACCTTGCTTCAATTCCTCAGTACCCACGTAAGCTAAATGCGCAAGGTGGCGCATGCATCTGGAGTTCATTTGCAGAGGCTGGAGGCCCGGGTGTGCCCATTCTCTCTATCTGCCTCTCTCTCAAATAAATAAAAAATAAAATATTTTTAAAAATAGAAAAAAAAAATAGAAAAAAGACTGATGGCCCAGGTTTGATTCCCAAGTACCCATGTGAAGCCAGATGCACAAAATGGCACATGTGTCTGGAATTTGTTTGCAGTGACAGGAGGCCCTGGCATACCCACACTCACTCTCTATCTGCCTCTTTCTGTCTCTCAAATAAATAACACTATTTTAGGATTGGAGAGATTTCTCAGTGGTTAAGGCATTTGTCTACAAAGCCTAACAACCCAGGTTTAATTCCTCAGTACCCATGTAAAGCCAAATACACAATATGGCACATGCATCAGGAATTTGTTTACAGCGGCTAGAGGTCCTGGCACACCCAGTCTCTCTCTCTGGTTGCAAACAAACAAACAAATAAATAAATAAATAAATAAATAAGAGCCAGGATTGGTGGCACACACTTTTAATTCCAGCACTTGGGAGGCAGAGGTGGAATCGCTGTGAGTTCCAGACCACCCTGAGACTACATAGTGAATTCCTGGTCAGTCTGGTTAGAGTGAGAGCTTACCTTGAAAAAAAAAAAAAGACCAGACAAAGTCTGTTTCTTTTTTGTTGTTGTTGTTTGTTTTTCAAGGTAGGGACTCACTCTAGCTCAGGCTGACCTGGAATTCACTCTGTAGTCTCAGGGTGGCCTCAGACTCACAGCGATCCTCCTACCTCTGCCTCCCAAGTGCTGGGACTAAAGGCATGCGTCACCACGCCTGGCTCAAAGTCTGTTTCTTAAAAAGGAGGCAACTGGGGCTGGAGAGATGGCTTAACAATTAAAGCACCTGCCTGCCAAGCCTAGGAATGCCTGTTGGATTCTCCAGGTCCCCCATTTAGCCAGACACAAAAAGTGATGCAAGAGCACAATGCTGTACTTGCCCACAAGGGGGCGCATGCGTCTGGAGTTCGTTCGCAGCAGCTGAGAGGATGCTGGAGCGCCCATTCTCTATCTGTCTCTCTCTCTCTCTCAAAAAAAAAAAAAAAAAAAAAAGGAGGGGCTGGGGAAATGGCTTAGCGGGGTTAAGGCGTTTGCCTGTGAAGCCTAAGGACCCCGATTTGATTCCCCAGAACCCACATAAGCCAGATGCACAAGGGGTAGCATGTGTCTGGAGCTTGCTTGCAGTGAATGGAGGCCCTGGTCCACCCACACTCTTTCTCTCTGCCTCTTCCTCTGTCTCCCAAATAAATAAAATATTAAAAAAAAAAAAAAAAAAAAAAAAAAAGGAGGCAACTAGAATGATCAACCCAAGAGGATGGTTAAAGGATACAACTGTAAGAGTGAAGTTGGCTGTATGTTCAGAATAGAGACCTGAGTAAGGACTCATAAATTCCAACTCTAAGAACATTGACCATAATAAGGAAAGAGGTCATCTCAAGGCAAAGTAGTGCCAAAGTTAAAATTTTAGGGCTGCTGGGTGTGGTGGCACACACCTTTAATCCCAGCACTAGGGAAGCAGAGGTAGGAGGATCGCCATGAGTTCGAGGCTACCCTGAGACTACATAGTTAATTCCAGGTCAGCCTGGACCAGAGTGCGACCCTACCTCGAAAAAAAAAAAAAAAAAAAAAAAAAAAAAAAAAATTTTTTTAGGGCTGAAGAAATGGCTTAGCAGTTAAGGTGTTTGCCTGCAAAGCCAAAGGATCCTGGTTTGATTCTCCAGGACCCATGTAAGCCAGATGCACAAGGAGCACATGCATCTGGAGTTCGTTTGCAGTGGCTAGAGGCCCCAGCATGTCCATGCTCTCTCTGTCTGCCTCTCTTCAATAAATAAATATAAAAATAATTAATTTTTTTAAAAAGTTAAACTTTTAGCCCCAGCAGAGGTAGGAGGATCCCTGGGAGTTTGAGGCCAGCCTGGGACTACAGAGTGAGTTCCAGGTTAGCCTAGGCTAGAGGAAGACCATACCTCGAAAAAACAAAGCAACAACAAACTCTCAGATCAGACCAATTTAGTTTAAAACCCAGCTTCTCTCCCCAGTGTATGGCTTTGGGCAAATTAATTTTTCCAAGCCTCTAAACTACTGTTTCCTCATTCATAGAATGGGGATTACAGAATAAGGAATTGTGTGAGGATAAACTATTCTACAAGTAAAGAAAGTACTTTTTGCAGCTAGGCATGATGGCCCAAACCTGCAGTACCCATACTCTGGAGGCTGGGGTAGGGAAAGCGTGAGTTCAAGAGAATCATGGGAAGCCGAGCATGGTGGCGCACGCCTTTGATCCCAGCACTTGGGAGGCAGAGGTAGGAGGATTGCCATGAGTTCGAGGCCACCCTGAGACTACATAGCTAATTCCAGGTCAGCCTGGACCAGAGTGAGACCCTACCTTGAAAAACCAAAAAAAAAAAAAAAAAAAAAAAAACAAGAGAATCACAGGTTCAAGGTCAATCTGGGCTACATGGAATTTGTCCCCCCAAAGAAAAAAAATTTTTTGGCTTTTTGAGGTAGAGTCTCACTCAAGCCCAGGCTGACCTGGAATTCACTATGTAGTCTCAGGCTGGCCTTGATCTCACAGTGATCCTCCTACCTCTGTCTCCCAAGTGCTGGGATTTAAAGGCACCATAACCAGCTCCCCAAAGAAATTTTAAAAGGATATGGAGAAATGGCTTAGCCATTAAGGCACTGCCTGCGAAGTTTAAGGATCCAGATTCAATTCGCCAGTACCCACATAAGCCAGACACACAAGGTAGCACATGCATCTGGAGTTTGCAGTGGCTGGAGGTCCTGGCATGCCCATTCTATCTGCCCTTCCAATAAGTAAATAAATATTTTAAAAATATTTTTTAAGCTGGGCGTGGTGGCGCACGCCTTTAATTCCAGCACTTGGGAGGCAGAGGTAGGAGGATTGCCCTGAGTTCGAGGCCACCCTGAGACTACATACTGAGTTCCAGGTAGGCCTGAGCTAGAGCGAGACCCTACCTTGGGGAAAAAAAATTAAAAGAAGGAAAAGGAAGCCTTCAGTACCTAGTAACTCCTCACAATGTTAGTGTTAGTTGTTACCATTATTGCTACAGAAAAGGGATGGCTTCGGTAGTGACCATATGGGCAGACAGGCAAATGGAGCACCAAGTCTTGGATTAGAGTTAGAAGCAAAGGGGAGCAAAAGGAAAGAACCCAAGTGAAGAGCAGAAAATAGGGTGCTGAAGAGATGCCTTAGCGGTTAAGTCACTTACTGGTCTATGAAGCCTAAGGACCAGGTTCCATTCTCCAGTACCCACATAAGCCAGATGCATAAGGTGGTGCATGTGTCTGGAGCTCATTTGTAGTGGCTAGAGGCCCTGCGTGCCCATTCTCTCTCTCTCATATAAATATGTAAATAAAATATCCTTTTTCAGTTTTTCAAGGTAGGGTCTCACTCTAGCCCAGGCTGACCTGGAATTCACTCTGTATTCTCAGGGTGGCCTCGAACTCATGGAGATCCTCCTACCTCTGCCTCCCAAGTGCTGAGATTAAAGGCATACGCCACCACGCCCGGCTTAAAATATTTTTTTAAATGAGCAGAATTAGGTTGTCTCTGGCCTTTGGCCAAAACTCTTTCCAAATGAAGCTGAAGGAATGGGCACTCCAGGTGTGGGGTAGGGAGGTCAGAATGCCTATGAGGGCCTAATGTAGATCTGTTGTAGTCAGAATGCTTTTTGTCCCAGAAACAGCTCTGAATAAATATACTACTATGTATAAATAACATATATAGTCTGTAAGGATAAACATTAACTTTAACATTAGCCATGTCTATATAGGAACAGAGGTGGAATTGTGTGTATGCGCGCTGCAAACTTGTATTAATTTGTGCCTTAAAAAAAATTTTTTTTTTCGAGGTAGGGTCTCGCTCTAGCTCAGGCTGACCTGGAATTCACAATGGAGTCTCAGGGTGGCCTTGAACTCACAGCGATCCTCCTACTTCTGCCTCCCAAGTTCTGGGATTAAAGGCATGCGTCACCATGATTTTTTTTTTAATAATGAGAAATAATTCATGTGGTGGGTGAAAAGAAATTAAATCAATATGATCATAGAAGACGAAGTACCTGTAGTCGTGGCTTGCCATCCAAGTTCTGGCATCCTGATTCCTGGCTGCAGCTCCAGCCCAAGAAGAGACACTAGATTCAGGTCCTGGGGACCAGAGGGTGAGCAAGGCTCGGTGTCTTTGTGTTTGTTATCTCTACTAATCCCAAGGCGACAAAATACTGCTTGGCAGTTCCGAGATTAATGGGACTTGCTCCTTTGTTTTCATGCACACAATCGAGTGTTGGGAAAGTTCAACAAGTGCATGGAACGTCAGAGACCTTCCGGAAATACTGAATTTGCTCCGTGGTTTTGAGGCCCTGAGTCTCCGAGCCCAGCAACCAGCCCATTCCACGGTGCCTTCTCCAAACAGCCTCTCTACCTTCGGTGGCCTTCTCGGACCCCAAATTGTGGCCCTTCCCAAGCCTAACTCCCAGCCCCGCCCCTCTCTCTGGACGCATCTCTGGGTCCCATCATCACCCGGCGCCGGGCCCTCCCTCCTGCCTCCCCCTCTCCTCCCTCTTTCCTTTCCTCCCTCCCTCTCTCCCTCCCAGCTCCTGCACCAGGAAACGGCCGGATCCCCGCAGCAGCCTGGCCCGTGAGATCCCTAACCTGGCAGGCAGGCGGGCGGGATTGGAGACCTTACGCGGGTGGGGGCCAGGGAGGAGCGGGGCCTTCGGGCTGTTCTGGGGGCAGTCAGGAGTAGAAATGGTGTCGGCAGGAAGCCCTTGGCCCTGGGTTTCCCGTGAGGACAGTCATTAAACATGGATTCGGCCACACAGCTGGTAGTGTGTTGGGGGTAGGGGCCCGGTCCCAAGAGCTGCAATCCCCAGTTGTTCCAGGCCAGACCCTGATCCCTGGCCTTCTCCACCTAGTTCTGATCGCTCTCTCCCTTTTCCAGTGCTCCACGCTGGCCGGGAGGATGAAAGGCCCCAGCTGGGGGCTCCCAGCCACTTCCACTGGGTCCTAAGAGCTGCCATCCAGGCTGGGTGAGTGGTCTCTTCCTTTCGGTCCTATACAGGCCTTGGCTTCTCCCACCTTTCTCTTCAGTCCCTGTCTCCTCCCCATCATGTGCCTCTGCCAACATCTTCACGGTGGGCTTCTGGGGAAGTCCTAAGCCCTTTCCTAGAGCCACAAAGGTGTGTACTGGGGGTGGGGTAAGGGTGGAGAGATGTCAAGTAGCTGTTGTTGTCATAATAATGAAAAAAACCTAAAGTATTCTAAAAATAAAATGTCCTTGTTTTAATTTAGACACAAGTGACTAGCCACTTAGGCCCTGGACCCTATACCATAACTTATATCGCTTGATCTTGCCTGTCCCTGACCAGTGGTCTCTAAGCATTTCCTTATCCTATCTCAGTGGGTTGGCCAAACCAGAAATGCCCTCTTTGGGTTTTTGTCAATACTTTCTCTGCATTCATTCCAGACTTTCATCCTTGCCCCTTTCAGCTGCCCGGATGGCGACCCCAGCCTCTGCCCCAGACACACGGGCTCTGGTGGCTGACTTTGTAGGCTATAAGCTGAGGCAGAAGGGTTATGTCTGTGGAGCTGGCCCTGGGGAGGGCCCAGCAGCTGACCCACTTCACCAAGCCATGAGGGCAGCTGGAGATGAGTTTGAGACCCGCTTCCGGCGCACCTTCTCTGACCTAGCTGCTCAACTGCATGTGACCCCAGGCTCAGCCCAGCAACGCTTCACCCAGGTCTCCGATGAACTTTTCCAAGGGGGCCCCAACTGGGGCCGTCTGGTGGCCTTCTTTGTCTTTGGGGCTGCTCTGTGTGCTGAGAGTGTCAACAAAGAGATGGAGCCACTGGTGGGACAAGTGCAGGAGTGGATGGTGGCCTACCTGGAGACGCGCCTGGCTGACTGGATCCACAGCAGTGGGGGCTGGGTAAGAAGCTTCTCAATTGCTGCTCTGCACATCCCTCTGCAAGGCTTGTCTCCAGGGGAAAACGGGGGCTTTGATTGGAGGCCGGGGCAGCTGTGCTGGGAAGGAGCCATGAGGGCCGAGTTCCTCTTTTAGGTGGAATCAAATGAGAGCATCATGTTGAACTCTGCACTCCAGGGCATGCCATGCCATGTAATCACTGGATGTGTTCATGGTCCCAAGCAGAGGACAGAATACACAGTTTTATACACTGTCCAAAGAGTGTCTGCAGGAAAAGGCATTATACCCAAGGACATGGCTTGGGAGGTGGGATCAGGGCTGGGCGGTGGTTAATTAAGCCTTGGCAAAGGATGCCAGTTCTGAGCACAGTTTTACAAGGAAAGGATTGGGCTCACTCGAGGCCGACAGTGCAAATGAGCCAAGCACTCTGTGCCGGGGCGGGTCAGAGGAGTTTATAGTCAGTAGAGCTTTGGCTGAAGAAGTATCTGGGTGTGGGGTAGTGCTCACAGTGGATGGAACTGGAACTCTTCCTCTCCTCTTCTCTTCTCTCCACTCTCCTCTCCTGATATCCCTTTCTCCTCCTTTTTCTCCTACTTCCCTTCTCTCCCACAGGCGGAGTTCACAGCTCTATACGGGGACGGGGCCCTGGAGGAGGCACGGCGTCTGCGGGAGGGGAACTGGGCATCAGTGAGGACAGTGCTGACAGGGGCCGTGGCACTGGGGGCCCTGGTAACTGTAGGGGCCTTTTTTGCTAGCAAGTGAGAAAGTCCAGGGTCAGGTGGGGCTAGGTGTGACTGGGGGCCGGGAGAGCAGGAATAAAACAGAGAATGCCCTTGGAAGAAGTGGGGTGGATGGATGGTTATGGCACAGAGAAGGACAGGAGAAAGGTAATATGTGAAGGAGCTCAGTATGCCAGGCAGGTGGCAGGAAGAGTGAATTGGATGGAGACTTTGGGAAGTGTTTTAAGAAAAGAGGTCAGGGGCCCAGGAGATGGAGTGATTCCAGGGTTTGGCAGGGAGGTGGGAGCAGTCATCCTATAGAGGTATGGACACATGACTACCTGGAGCTTGGTTTGCAGACCTGGGGAAGGTGGGCTTGCATAAGGAATTGTGTCTCCATTGGATGAGTGGGATTTGGGGAGTCTAGAAGACACATCCATTGGTGATCAGGTGGTTGGGAGAGGTGGCCATGGTTGTGAACTGCTTGGACATGCGTATGTGCACATGCACGCGTGCTCATGTGCATGCTGGGCTGTTTGTTTAATCGGGTGGTGGGATTCTTTAAGGAAAAAACATTGCCTCTTACAGTGGCAAGAACAAGGCAGTTCTCTGTCCCTCTTCCCTCTCTGCTCCCTCCTGGGTCCTGATGCCTCAAGGCTGAAGGAGAAACACTGTATCCAGATGGAGGGCTCTGGCACTTCTCTGCAGAAAGCTGTTGGCAGGGCTTTGGAGAGAAGAGTTCTACAGCTGGCCTTGTTCCTCGTCATTCTCCTTTTGTGTGCATCTTGCACTTGCTGCTGCCTCCTGGGCTGACAGAGGGCAGGGCTGTGGAGCCTGGGTGCGTGGAACCCTCAGTATCTGGACCTGCCTGCCACCTTCCCTTCCACTGGGGCACAATGGAGTCTAAAGTGTTGCCTTTAGACACCATTTAAGTGAAACTTAAAACTCTAAATTGGGGGTCTAGCTAACTTTCCTTTAGAGTATGAACATAAATGCTGATCTAGAATACAGTGTGGATATTGCACTGTGTCTCAGTGAGGCTGGTGATGTCATGAGAAGGCCTTTTTGGCTGAGCCCCTTGGGTGTGATGGTGACAGGTACTTCCTATTCTGTGGTGGGCTTGTAGTGCTGCTTTGTCAGGGGCCAGGTGCATGGGTTCTAGAGTACCTACCATGACCTAGACACATTTATGTTTCATCTTAAGCCATGCAGTTTGCATGGGTGTTACTTGTTCGTACTCAGAGTCGGAGGATGCTAACATTAGAACTCACAGACCAGTCCTTTAGAACAAATTCAGACCATAGCTTTTTCTTTTGAGGGAGAAATGATTCACTCCAAATGCATGCCCTGAGCCAGACCTCACTGCTGCACTTTCCACAGTGCTAACATTGCTGCTTCTCAATGCTGACTTCATTCACAGTGCTCTAGAACCCTGCCTGTGATCCTGAGCACTTATCAACTTAGCCAAACCACAGCTGACTTGACCGGGAGATTTTCACTTGGTCCTAGAATGTGGCATCATTGTGCTAGAATGTGGGACCAAATTGGCCTCAGGTGTTTAGTTCAGAGTTTAGCTTTTGAGAGAGGGTTGCACTTTTTAAAGGTATTTATGGGGGAGGGGGGACTGGTAGACTGCATGCACCACTGGGTCTGTTGTGAGTGTTCTGATACCAGAAACTCAGAGCTGGTCTGTGGAAAGCAGTTGGGATAGGTGCCTCTGACTTGCTCAGGACAAACTAGGCCACTGATTTTCACACTGCTTGGCAGAGCCTCAGGAGTCCTTTGGGAGACAAGGGGGTGAGGGGCTGAGCAAGCTAGGCAACTTGCCCTCAGATAGAATAGCTCTCCTTGTAGCTGTCTTATGTATCGGGGTTCAGGGTAAGATTTTATTTACATTAAGGGGTTTGCTGCTGAAGAAAGTTGGAAAACCACCAACTAGACCATCAGCTCCAAATTGGAGCCTGTGTTCCCCAAAGTTCAGGGCAGACTCTTCACTCTGTCCTACACTACAAGTACACCTATCTGTGTTAGCATTCCTGGGGGCCTTCAGCAAACAGGAGCAGCAGGGACCCATGGTCATGTTACCAAAATGTCCTGCTCTGAGGCCTTCATACCTGAGTGGAAGGCAAGGCTGTTTTCTGAAAGGGTAAAGGGCTTGGATTCCAGATGCATAGCTTAGATGGGACCACAGTGGGGAGTTTTGACCTCTTTTGCCCTTAGTTTGAGGGGCATTGGAAACCCCAGAGATTCTTCTGTCAGGGAAAACTAGGGACTCTTCTAGAGCCATACAGTTCCGGGATTAGCTCTTGGCCAAGAAGGCTAAGTATGGTTCCTAGTTTTTAAATCCATTTCATTTTTTATGCCATTTTTCAAAGATTAAATAGGTGGAGAGGATGTTTTCTTGCTCTCCAAACCCTAAAGGGACAAAAAGGGATTTTGTTGAAGCCAAGGAAGGAGCAGAAGTAGAGCAACTCAGACCTGCAGTTATTAATCCCCACTTACACTAGGGTATACATTTACTCAGTCCTGCAATTATTAATTCCCTACTCCCCACATATACTAGGGCATACATATACTCAGTCCTGCAATTATTAACCCCACTCCCCACTTATACTAGGGCATACATATACTATTTTACTTTTTTAAAATCATGAAATGGCAGGAGAACAGATTTGGTTAGTTTAGAAGAAAAGAAAAAGCTATATAAATATAAATATATATTCCTGTATTTTTATTTAATAATTTATAAATGCCAAGTTCATTTGACTTTTATTTTTGTGTACTATGTAATGGTCATATTAAAAAAAATAAATAAAGCCCAGAAATTTAATGAGAAGGACTGAACAGGGTTTTGTTACTTCTATACGGTATAGCCTGGGATCAGAACATGCCTTTAACCAGTCATCTCTCATGACCTCACTAAAGACAACAATTAGAATTTCAGGGATTTGGGAAAGTGTTGAAATTTAAAATAAATAGCCTGTCTAAATACCAAACACCCACAGCCAAGAACTTTATCCCAATCCAAGCCTAAAGAGAGCATGAGCATATGGTACTTCGTGACTGCCACAAAAACCAAACCAAACCAAACCAAAAAATCTGACTTGGTAGTGCACTGGTGCACACCTATAATCCCAACCCTTGGAGATGGAGGCAGGAGGATCTCAAGTGTTCAAAGCCAGCCTCAGATATATGCTGAGTTTGAAGCTAGGCTGAGCTACATGAGATTTCATCTCAAAACAACCACCACCCAAAAACAAAACAAAAAAAGGAAAATTAAAGCTGGACATGGTAGTGCATACCTTTAGTTCTAGCACTTGGGAAGCTAAGGTAGGATTGCTGTGAGTTCAAGCATGTCTGGGGCTACGGGATGAGTTCCAGGTCAGCCTGGGTTAGGAAAATTAATGTACAGAGTGCATATTTTAAGTAGTATTTTCAAATATAAAGCTAGAAGCCCATGAATTCAGCTGAGCCCAGAATGGCAGCCAAAGCAAATGGGAAAACACATCAGTATCACAGTGCTCTTATAATTATTCAATAAAGTAAAAAGGTTTTCTTTTTTGTTTATTGTTTTTGGTTTTTCGAGGTATGGTCTCACTGTAGCCCAGGCTGACCTGGATTTCACTGTGTAGTCTCATGGTGACCTCGAACTCATGGCGATCCTCCTACCTCTGCCTCTCCAGTGCTGTGATTAAAGGTGTGCACCACTATGCCTGTCAGTAAAGTTTTCTGAAGACACCTAATGATACAATAGCATATACACTATTACGTTGTCTGTCACAGTTTCCTCTAGAAATACCAAATGAGAATTCAGAAACTGCTCAAACTTTTCTCTTCGCCTCATTACAGTTTAATCAAATATGCTACTTTAATATGGCCTAATTTAGTATAGACAAAAGGAACAGCTTTCCACAAATGTAATTTGTCCATATGGCTCTTTTGGTAAAGTTGGGCAACATTTAGTTAAAAGTTATGGCAAATGTGGGGCTGATTTTGATTCATGCCTGTAATCCAGGCATGTAATACTCCAGGTGGTAGGATATCAAGTTCAAGTCAGCATGGGCTACATGGTAAGATTTGGTGTCAGAAAATAAGTAAACCTAAAATTTCTGGCAAGTAGATTATAGATACTATTTTTACTTAATAGCAGATCCTGCCAGGCGTGGTGGCGCACGCCTTTAATCCCAAGCACTTGGGAGGCAGAGGTAGGAGGATCGCCGTGAGTTCGAGGCCACCCTGAGACTACATAGTTAATTACAGGTCAGCCTGGGCCAGAGTGAGACCCTACCTCAAAAAAAAAAAAAAAAAAAAAAAAAAAATAGCAGATCCTTTGAAAAAAAATTTTTTTGAGAGGAAGGATCTTGACTGTAGTCTAGGTTGGCCTTGAACTCACAGTAGTCCTCCAAGTGCTTGAATTATACATGTGTGACACTATGCCTAGCTAGATTTGGGGGGGGGGGTCGACAAAATTGCTAGAGGCCCTGGTGTGGTTAAGTGGTTAAGGCACTTGCTTGCAAAGCCTGATGGCCTAGGTTCAGTTCTCCAGTACCCACATAAAGCCAGCTGCACAAAGTGGTGCACACATCTGGAGTTTGTTTACTGTGGCTAGAGGCCCTGTAGCACCCATTCTCTCTGTGCTTGCAAATAAAAAAAATATATTATCTTGTTTTATTTTTCTGAGGTAGGGTCTCACTCTAGCCCAGGCTGACCTGGAATTCACTATGTAGTCTCAGAGTAACCTCCAACTCATGGTGACCCTCCTACCTCTGCCTCCTGAGTCTGGGATTAAACGCCTGTGCCACCACACCTGGCTTAATCCCAGTACTCAAGAGGCAGAGGTAGGAGGGTCACTCTGAAACTACATAGTGAATTCCAGGTTAGCCTGGGCTACAGGGAGACCCTACCTAGGGAAAAAAAAATTATTTGCATGTGTATGAGCAAGACCTACCTTGAAAAGCAGGCGGGGCGGCAGGGAGGGGAGCTGGGCATGGTGGTGCATGCCTTTAATCCCAGCACTTTGGAGGCAGAGGTAGGAGGATCACCATGAATTGGAGGCCACCCTGAGACTACATAGTGAATTCTAGGTCTGCCTGAGCTACAGTGAGACCCTACCTTGAAAAAAACAAACAAAAAACTGCCTTGGGCTGGAGAGATGGCTCAGAGGTTAAGATGCTTGCCTGCAAAGCCTAAGGACCCAGGTTGGATTCTCCAGTACCTACATAAAGCCATATGCACAAGGTGGCACATGCATCTGGAGTTTGTTTGCAGTGGCTAAAGGTTCTGGTGCACCCATTCTGTTTCTCTGCCTCTTTCTCTCTCAAATAAATAAATTAAATAAATAAATTAAATAAATAAATAAATCATGTTTTAAAAAACTGCCTTAATGAACTGGGTGTGGTGCCACACGTCTTTAATCCCAGCACTCAGGGGGCTTAGATAGGAGGATGCTGTGAGTTCCAGGCTACCCTGAGACTGACTGCATAGTGAATTCCAGGTCATCCTGGGCTAGAGTGAAACCCTACCTCGAAACCAACAACAACAAAAAGAAATTGCCTTAAATGTTGATACTGGAGAGATATATAAATAATTTTAAAATTCAACCAGAAGCTGGGATTGCTGCTGCAAGTCTAGTCTCAACATTTGGGAGGTAGTAACCGGAGGATCATCAGGAGTTCAATGCCAGCCTGGGCTACTTGAAACCCTGTCTCAACACACACACATACACCTGAACCAGAAAACACGATTAATGGAGGCCAGCCTGGGACTACAGAGAGAGTTCCAGGTCAGCCTGGCTAGAGTGAGACCCTACCTGGGGTGGGGAGGGCAAACAAAAGGGGCGTGATGGTGCATGCCTTTAATCCCAGCTCTCCTAAGGCAGAGGTAGGAGGATTGCTGTGAGTTCAAGGTCACCCTGAGACTACATAGCGAATTCCAGGTCACCATGAGCTAGAGTGAGACCCTACCTCAAAAAACCACAACAAAAACAAAACACTAGTCATGTATGGTGGTGCATGCTTATAATATCAGCATTCAGGAGGCAAAGGCAGCCTGGTCTACTATAGCAAGTTCCAGGCCAGCCAGAGCTAGAAAGGGAAGGGAAAGCTGGGCGTGGTAGCCCATGCCTTTAATCCCAGCACTTGGGAGGCAGAGGTAGGAGGATCATAGTGAGTTCGAGGCCACCCTGAGACTAGAGTGAATTCCAGGTTAGCCTGGGCTAGAATGACACCCTACTTTGATAAACCAAAAAGAAAAAAGGGAAGGGAAGGGAAACCTTGTCTCAAAAAACAAATCAGGGCTGGAGAGATGGCTTAGTGGTTATGCATTTGCCTGGGAAGCCTGTGGACCAGGTTTGATTCTTCAACAACAAAAAATTAGCTAATCAAAATGGAAATTTAGCAGTCCAGCAGAAGTTCCTTCACATTTAAATGACCATCCCAGGGTGCTGGGGAGATAGCAAGCCAGTAAAGGTGCTTGCTCCAAAGCCTGTTAGCCTGGGTTCAATTTCCTACTACCTACCTAAAGGCCAGATGGGCGTTTTGCATGTGCCCCTAACCCCGACAAATACAAATTTTATTTTTTAAAAATATTTTATTTTTATTTATTTATTTGACAGAGAGAGGAGAAAGAGAATGGGGGCACACCGGGGCCTCTAGCAACTGCAAATGAACTCCAGATGCATGAGCCACCTTGTGCATCTGGCTTAAGGGGTCCTGGGTAATCGAACCTGGGTCCTTTGGCTTTGCTTTAACTTTGGCCTTAACTGCTAAGCCATCACTCCAGGCCAAAATACAATTTTATTTATTTATTTATTTATTTATTTATTTATTTATTTATTTATTTATTTATTTTTAGGTAGGGTCTCACTCTAGCCCAGGCTGATCTGGAATTCACTATGTACTTTCAGGGTGGCCTCAAACTCTGGATGATCCTCCTACCTCTGCCTCCCAAGTGCAGGGATTAAAGGCATGTGCCACCACACCTGGCTCCAAATACAAATTTTAAATGACCACTCCATGTAGGTGAAAGGTCTGATCTAGGGAGTTTATTCAAGCAAGGCCAGGGCATATCAGAAGATAACTGGCATAATTGACATCTGCTTTAAAAGAGACATGATTCAGCTGGGCATGGTGGTTCAGGCCTTTAATCCCAGAATTTGGGAGGCAGAGGTAGGAGGATTGCTGTGAGTTCAAGGCCACCCTGAGACTACAGGTCAGCCTGGGCCGGAGTGAGGCCCTACCTCGGAAAATCAAAAAAAGACATTCAGTAATAAAGGTGCCAGGTCCCATGTCAGCACTGCACTGTATATGTATGTATGTATATATATATATATATATGTAAAAGGATAGCTGGGCTTGGTGGTCCTAACCTGTAATCCCAGCATTTGGGAGGCTGAGGGCAGTACGACCAATTGGTGGTCCTAGGTCAGCTGGGACAGCCTAGCAAGACTGTTTTTTAAAAAAAATTGTTTGAGGAAGGGGCTGGTTAAGGTGCTTGCCTGTGAAGCCTAAGAATCCCAGTTCATTTCCCCAGTACCCACGTAAGCCAGATGCACAAGATGGCATATGCATCTGGAGTTCGTTTGCAGTGGCTGGATGCCCTTGGCATGTCCATTCACTTTCTCTCTGTCTGCCTCTCTCTCTCTGACTTTCTTTCAAATAAATAAATAAAAATTTGTTTGAGGCAGGGTCTCACTGTAGCCCAGGCTGACCCCGAACTCATATCTGAGGGCTGTGATTAAACTCAAGAGCCCCATACCTGGTTTGGTTTTCTTTTTTTTTTTTTTCTCTTTTCTTTTTAAAAAAAAATTTTTTTTTTACTATTATTTATTTATTTGACAGGGAAAGAGGGAAAGAGAGGGAGAGAGAATGAGCACACCAGGCCTCCAGCCACTGCAAATTATAACACCAGATGCATGCACTCCCTTGTGCATCTGGCTAACGTGGGTCCTGGGGAATCGAACCTGTGTCCTTGGGCTTTGCAGTCCAACGCCTTAATGGCTAAGCCATCTGTCCAGGCCCTCTTTTCTTTTTTTTGAGAGAGACACAGAGAGAGACAGAGAGGGAGAGGAAGACAGATAGAGATGAGCGCGCCAGCAGCCTCTCAGCTGCTGCGAACGAAATCCAAATGCGTGTGCCCCCTTGTGGTCAAGTGCAGCATTGTGCCCCTTTGCATCTGGCTAAATATGGGACCTGGAAATTGGAACCAGCATTCTTTAGGCTTAGGAGGCAGGCACCTTAACTGCTAAGCCATCTTTCCAGCCCTGGTTTTCTTTTTTGAGACAGGGTCTAACATTGTAACCTAGGCTGGCTTCAAACTCAAATCAATCCTCCCATCACCCTCCAGTCTGGGGATTATAGGTGTGAGCTATCACACTCAGATTATTTTTGTTTTTGAGACTGGGTCACATCTAGCTGAATCTCAACATTTTTTTTTCTTTTTTAAGGATGAGAGAGAGATAGAGAGAGAATGGACATGTCAGGGCCTCCAGCCACTACAAACGAACTCCAGACATATTTGCCACCTTATGCATCTGCTTTACATGGGTACTGGGGGATCAAGCCTGGGTCCTTAGGCTTTGCAGGCAAATGTTTTAACTGCTAAGCCATCTCTCCAGCCTGAATCTCAACTTTTTTTTTTTTTTTTTTTTTGAAGTTGGGTCTCTCTCTAGCCCAGGCTGACCTGGAATTCACTCTGTAGTCTCAGGGTGGCCTTGAACTCAAGGCGATCCTCCTACCTCTGCCTCCTGAGTGCTGGGATTAAAGGCATGCGCACCATGCCTGGCTCTGAATCTCAACATTTTAAAATCTTTTGGTACACTTTTTGTTGTTCCTTTTCCTCCCATGCCCAAGTTCTTTTAGTTTTTGGCTTTTTAGAAATCAAATATGTAGGCTTAACAGTTAAGGCATTGTGTGCAATGCCAAAGGACCCAGAACTGATTCCCTAGTACCCATGTAAGCCAGATGCACAATGGGGCATGCATCTGGAGTTTGTTTGCAGAGGCTGGAGGCCCTGACATGCCCATTCTCTCTGTCTTTCTCTCTCTCTCAAAAGAGAAAAAGAAAATGTTGAGATTCAACTGAGACACTGCCAGGTATGGTGGCTTATGCCTTTAATCTCAGCACTTGGGAAACTGAGGTAGGAGGATAGCAGTGAGTTTGAGACCAGCCTGAGAATACATAGTAAATTCCAGGTCAGCCTGGACTACAGTGTAATCCTACCTTGAAAAACCAAACCAAACCAAACCAAAACAAACAAACAAACAAACAAACAAACAAACAAAAAATCCTAGAGGCTAAGGAGATGGCTCAGCAGTTAAGTGGCACATGTGTCTGGTGTTTAGTTCAGTTTGCAGGGCAAGAAACTGTTCCATGCAACTTCTTCACATGCAAATTAAATAAAAATATTTTATTTATTTATTGTGGTTTTTTTTCAAGATAGGGTCTCACTCTAGCCCAGGCTAACCTGGAGCTCTATAGTCTCAGGCTAGCCTGGCACTCTGTAGTCTTAAGCTAGCCTTGAACTCATGATATGATCCTCCTAACCTCCTGGCTAGCCTTGACAACTTGATCCTTCTGCCTCCACCTCCCAAGGAGTGTACCACCACACCTGGCTGGCTCTATAGTAATTTTTTGGTGTTTTATTATTTATCTATTTACTATTTTTTTTTTTTAAGGTAGGGTCTCACTCCAGGCTGACCTGTAATTCACTCTGTAGTAGTACTAGGGTAGCCTCAAACTCACAGCAATCCTCTTACCTCTGCCTCCCCAGTGTTGGGATTAAAGGTGTGCACCACCACGCCTGGCCCTATTTATTTATTTTGGTTTTCTGAGGTAGGGTCTTGCTCTAGCTTAGGCTAACCTAGAATACACTCTGTATTCTCAGAGTGGCCTTGAATTCATGGCAATCCTCCTACCTTGGCTTCCCAAGTGCTAGGATTAAAGATGTGCACCACCATGCCTGGCTCTATTTTTTTTTTATTTTTAATTAAAAAAAAAATTTTGTTTACTTATTTACTTGAGAGCGACAGACAGACAGAGAGAGAAAGAGGAAGATAGACAGAGAGAGAGAATGGGTGCGCCAGAGCCTCCAGCCACTGCAAACGAACTCCAGATGCATGTGCCACCTTGTGCATCTGGCTTACGTGTGTCCTGGGGAAATCGAGCCTCAAACCAGGGTCCTTAGGCTTCGCAGGCAAGCGCTTAACCACTAAGCCATCTCTCCAGGCCCGTATTTATTTTTTGAGACAAGGTTTTGCTGTCTAGCCAGAGCTACCCTGGTACTCCCTATGTAACTCAGTTTGACTTTGAACTCCTGAAAATCCTCTTTCTTCAACCTCCTGCGTTCTAGGCCAATCTAAGCTACATAACAAGGCCTATCTCAAAAAATCAGAGGTGGGGAAATTATGGTTTTGGAATAAGGAACAGTGCCTGTTGTAAGATCAAGTGCTTAATGAACAGCTCTGAGTGGTGCACACCTCTAAAATCCCAGCACTCTGGAGGCAGAGGTAGGAGGATTGCCATGAGTTGCAGGCCACCCTGAGACTACATAGTGAATTGCAGGTCAGCCAGGGCTAGAATGAGACCCTACCTCGAAAAAAAAAAATAAATAAAACCAAAAAATAAAAATGCTTAATGCAAATAGGATTTGTTTTTGTTTTGTGTGTGTGGGGGGGGGTGGGGGGGTTCTTCAAGGTTTTGCTCTAGCTCAGGCTGACCTGTAATTCACTATGTAGTCTCAGGGTGGCCTTGCACTCCCCATTGATCTTCCTACCTCTGCCTCCCAAGTGCTGGGATTAAAGACATGCACTACCACGCCTGGCTGAAAATAGGTTTTAAAGGCATTTCCTTTCAACACATTTCCTTTTACTTGCCTTGGTTAAATTAGGTTCTGTCAAACCCTTCAAATTTTGAATAGGTTAGGATCAGTATAAAAGATCTTTCTTCCAGGGACTCACTCAGTGCTTGTCTTTGGTGCTCAGCTTTTGATCTCCCACATTACTGAAGCTGAGGTGGCTGATTAATTTGTAGTAAATTTTTTTGTTTTTGGTTTTTGAGGTAGGGTCTTGCTGTAGCCCAGGCTGACCTGGAATTCACTATGTAGTCTTAGGGTAGCCTCGAATTCCCCCTGATCCTCCTTCTTCTGCCTCCTGAGTGCTGGGATTAAAGGTGTGCGCCATTACACCCGGCCCTGTAGTAATATTTTTAAAAATATTTTACTTATTTGAGAGGAAGAGAGAGAGAGGTAAGTAGGGAATGGGTGCACCAGGGTCTCTAGCCACTGAAAATGAACTCCAGATGGTGAGCCCCCTTGTGCATCTGGTTTATGTGGGTACTGGGGAACTGAACCTGGGTCCTTAAGCTTTGCAGGCAAGTGCCTTAACCACTAAGCCGTCTCTCCAGCCCTGAAGTAATATTTTTTAAAATAAATAAAATATTTATTTATTTATTGTTTTATTTATTTTTTTTTTTTTTTGAGGTAGGGTCTCGCTGTAGCCCAGGCTGACCTGGAATTCATTATGTAGTTTCCAGGTGGTGCTGGGATTAGAGACAGAGAAGGAACAAAGAGAGAGAATGGGTGCATCAGGGCCTTTAGCCACTGCAAACAAGCTCCAAATTCATGTGTCACTACGTGCAGCTGGCTAAAGTGGGACCTACAGAATCGAACCTGGGTCCTTAGGCTTCGCAGGCAAGCACCTTAAACACTAAGTCATCTCTCCAGTACCCCATGAAGTAATATTTTAAGTGACTGACTCTACTTCCAGTTCCCCAGGTCCTAAGGTAAGGAATGCAAGAAAATGTTGGGGGGTAAGGGTAAGTGTGGGTTGTATTTTTGACTTTTTGGTTTGCTAATAGGGATTTTCTCTTGTCCAAATCTTTGTTCTAACCATGTTGTTTAATTTTTTTTAAGTTGGGTTTATTTGAGATAGAGGCAGAAAGAAAGGCAGAAAAGAAAGAATGGGTGGGCAGGGGCCTCCTGCTACTGCAAAAGAATTCCAGACGCATGTTCCACATTGTGCATCTGGCTTTACGGGGAGGGGTGGGTACTGGGGAATTGAACCTTGCCATCAGGCTTTGATAGCAGGCACCTTTAAGGGCTGAGCAATCTTTCCAGCCCCATGTTGTTTAATTTTTTTGGTTGGGTTTGTATGAATCTGGCTTGTCAAACTTATAGCTTGGTCTACCTACAAAGCCCTTTTTAACAAATTTATTACTGCCCCTTCCCCTTTAACTCTAATAAATCTGTGGGGTCGCTGCTAAAATGTGGCCACCCTACCTTCCCCAGGAGGCAGGTCTCATTGATATCTCAAGGCGCAGATGTCTGAGAACGTACCTGGAGAAATTCCTCTGATGTCTGAAAGAGGGTTTGGGAGCTGGGAAACTGCAGAAAATGAGAGGTGGCACCTAGCTCTTCCAATCAATGCATCCTTCAGTCAGCAAACATCCAACAGGATGTGTGTGTGCTCCGTGTTATGCATGATGCCATTGCTGGATGCAAATATAAATAGGATTTGCGCCCCCCCCCATCTGCAGTCACTCACACCTCGTTAAGAAAGTCAAAAATGGTTGAATGTACAGTGGAGGTAGGCCCACTTGTTTCAAGATAAGAGAAGCTGGTGGAAGGCTTTCTTGTTAAGGAGAGACTGTCCATTCACAGGTCAGGTACACTCACCGTAATGAGAAGTGTGGCGATAACATTTGCAGAGTAGCCAAGTTATGGAGTGTCTTAGGGCAACAATAAGGATACTTTAGCCAGGAAAAGAGGGTTGTTGTAGAGGTGCAGACTGACAGGGTGACAGTGAAAGCTAAGTTCATTACGTGCGGAAGAACTAACAGGCTGGAACTGAGGACACGGGCTTGCTCTGCAGAGTGACTGCAATTGCAGTGAGAATTTTTTTTTTTATTCTGAACCTCCGTTTCTGACAGCAGCCCGCCTACTTTTCTGGTCTGGAGACCAGTCTCCAGACGTCTCCGCCCCGTTTCTCCCTCCAACCGCTCACTAACTAGGTGGTAAGCAGTACCGTCAAGATGGCGGCCCCCACCGGCGCTAACCAGTCACGTGATCTCGGGCTGCCCCTCCCTTCAAGCCGCCAGCCCGATCGGGAGCAAGGTTCGTCCGTCAAACCCCGGGTGTCAGCCCTTCGAATCTCGCAAGCCAATCGGTGTCTGAGACTGGGCCTCTGTGGGTGAAGCGACCGGAAGATGGGTTCTTTCCCGACACCTAGTCAGGAGCCAATCGCGGAGCGTCCCGTACGTCGTAAGCCCGCCCGTGGAGCGGGTGGGTGCAGAGAGGAAGCGGAATGTCGTCACAGTGTGGCTTTGTTACCTGACTCGAAGGGCGGTGAGACGTGTTGATTGACAGACAGATTTCCCTTGCCAGGATTCGAGGATTTGGCGCAGCGGCCCGCCTTGGAGGTGGGGTCTTATTTGATTGCCAAGTAGCTCACTCCAATGGGGTTGTAGCTGGAGGTGACGGGCGGGACGCTTGACTAATGAATCCTCGGCGTGGCCAGCACAGTTCTCCAATCGTCAGGCGGCGGGCCCCAGTCTGAGCGGCGATGGCGGCGGCGGCGGCGGCGGCAGCAGCAGCGGGGGCTGCGGGCGGTCGGGGCTCCGGGCCGGGGCGGCGGCGCCATCTTGTGCCCGGGGCCGGTGGGGAGGCCGGGGAGGGGGACCCGGGGGGCGCAGGGGACTACGGGAACGGCCTGGAGTCTGAGGAACTGGAGCCTGGGGAGCTGCTGCCGGAGCCCGAGCCCGAAGAGGAGCCGCCCCGGCCCCGCGCCCCCCCGGGAGCTCCGGGCCCTGGGCCTGGCTCGGCAGCCCCCGGCAGCCAGGAGGAGGAGGAAGAGCCGGGGCTGGTCGAGGGTGACCCCGGGGACGGCGCCATTGAGGACCCGGTGAGGGAAGGAGGGCGAGCGAGCAGGCTGGCGGCAGCCGGCGGGCCGGGTCACGGGAGGCCCAGCGCTGGGGCGAGAGGGAGGCCGGCTGGGGGTGGGGTTGGGCGGGGAATAACGTGGCCGGGGACGGGTCTGGGGCGGGTTGATAGGCGTCTTCGAAGCCTGGGGTTGCTCTAGAGAATGTAACTTGCTTTTTTTTTTTTCATCACGACCCTCATGTGAGGCCTGGGAAATGGCTGAGCATGGCTGGGGCCCGGTGCCAACTGAAAGTAAGGCACAGCCCCTGCGTTGGTTCTTCTTAAGCTTTTCTGCATGCCCTCCTCGCTCATTGTAGGAGCTGGAAGCGATCAAAGCTCGAGTCAGGGAGATGGAGGAAGAGGCCGAAAAGCTAAAGGAGCTGCAGAACGAGGTAGAAAAGCAGATGAATATGAGTCCTCCTCCAGGCAATGGTGAGTAGACTGGCCATTGCCCGGCAGTACAGGTCCTCGGATTGGAAGGGTGCTGCAGGGGCCCGGGGGATGTAGCATTAGATGTCAGGACCTTGGAACTGCCTGTCTGAACAATACCTACTGGGCAGGTGTTGTGGATCATTCATTGTGTTCCGCTGGCCTTTGTAAGGCAGCTAGCTGTTTTGGTGGTGGTAGTCTTGTGCCTCCTTTTGTCTCTTTTATAAGTGTGTTCTCTTTGTTCTTTGCCTTTACCCTTCTAGTCCAGATTGCCAGCTGGCAATTGACCTTCAAGTATTAACATTTTTCCTTTCAGTGGGAGACCCTTCAGTCAGGGTTCCTAAAAAGCTGCTTGATCACAAGGGGCCTCTTTAATCTAGAAATGTCAAATCTCAACCCGTTTAATTTAGTTCAGTTTTTAAGGCATTTCAACCAAATTTCAGTAGGGTTTTTATTTAGAGAGTAGGAGTATTCTTTTACTGTTTTCTGTGATTTTTAAGGGAGTATTTTGTACCTCATCAATGTTTAGTGGGAACCTCCTGAGTATTAAGCACTGTTGTAGAAACAGCAGGGACAGAACAAAAATCTCAGCCTAGTGGTGGAAGTGCATATATATTGATCCAGTATGCTTGTTTTAAATTTTTTTTTTCTCCTCAAAGCTGGCCCAGTGATCATGTCTATTGAGGAGAAGATGGAAGCTGATGCCCGTTCTATCTATGTTGGCAATGTATGTATTAAGGCTCTGATTTGGGTTGGACATTCTTTTTTTTTTTTTTTTTTTTTTTTTTTTTGAGTTAGGGTTTCATTCTAGCCCACTCACTGGAACTCATTCACTATGTAGTCTCAGGGTGGCCTTGAACTCACGGAGATCTCCTGCCACTGCCTCCCCAGTGCTAGGATTAAAGGATGCGTGTGCCACCACACTCAGCTGGACATTCTTTTTAATTTCTTTTTTCTTGTTGGTTTTTGTTTGTTTGTTTGTTTTTCGAGGTAGGGTCTCACTCTGGTCCAGGCTGACCTGGAATTAACTATGTAGTCTCAGGGTGGCCTCGAACTCTTGGCGATCCTCCTACCTCTGCCTCCTGAGTGCTGGGATTAAAGATGTGCGCCACCACGCCCGGCTTGTTGGTTTTTTGAGGTAAGGTCTTACTCTAGCCCAGGCTGACTTGGAAGTCACTCTGTAGTCCCAGGCTGACCTCACTCTCAATGATCATCCTACATCAGCCTGCTGAGTGCTGGGATTAAAAGTGTGCACCACCATGCCCCGCCAGCTTTGTTTGTTTTGGGTTTTTTTCGAGGTAGGGTCCCCCTCTAGCCCAGGCTGACCTGGAATTAATCTCAGGGTGGCCTCAAACTCTCAGTGATCCTCCTTCCTCTGCCTCCCAAGTGCTGGGATTAAAGGCTAGTGCCACTATGCCCGGCAATTTACTATTTTTTGATAGGGACTCACTGTGTAGCCCAGGCAGGTTTCTAATTTGAGGTGATCTTCCTGACTCTGCCTCCTGAGTACCACTATTACAAGAGTGTATCATCATGCCTGGCTATCAAGAATATTCTCATTTTGGGGAGTTATTTAATCATTTTGAAAGAAATATTTACAGGATAGGTGGCAGTTTTGGATTGAACCCAGGGCCTTGTACCTGCCAAATAAGAATTCGAGGTCACCCTGAGACTACATAATGAATTCCAGGTCAGCCTTAGCTAAAGTGAAACCCCACCTCCAAAAACAAAACAATTAAAAAAATCAAACCCAAGTGGTGTTAAAATTGGCTATGGTAAGCTGGGTGTAATGGCGCAGACTTCTAAGCCCAGCATTCTGGTGGCTGAGGTAGGAGGAGCTCTGATTTCAGGCCAGCCTGAGGTTACAAAGTGAGTTCCAGGTCAGCCTGGGCCTTGCCTCAAAAAAAAAGAAAAAAAAAGAAACAAAATAGGGGGAAAAAAGAAAAATAAAGTGGTCTTTGCCTACTGATACAGCATTAGTATTTATATGAATTAGGTGTTACATATTAAAGGTGAGATAGATGGTTGTGAAGATATAGAGTAATGAAAGGTTCAACAAGGACTCTGGAGCTAGAAGAAAAGATGTTACTTCCCTGGAGAACCATTTCTGATGTGCCTTGGATTCATATAGATGGCCCTGGCCAAAGGCTAGACAGGGTACCTATACCAAACAAGAGTTTGGCCAGTACTTACAAGATATCTCCCTCTTAGGTGGATTATGGTGCAACGGCAGAAGAGTTGGAAGCTCACTTTCATGGCTGTGGTTCAGTCAACCGTGTTACCATACTCTGTGACAAATTTAGTGGCCATCCCAAAGGGTATGTAAGGGAATAAGTTGAGATCTTTTTTTTTTTTTTCCTTTAGTAGTAAAATGACAAGTTTTGTGTGTGTGTGTTTTAAAGGTGTGTGCCACCACGCCCAGCTGGTGCTTCACTCTTCTCTCTCTTTTTTTCTTTTTTTTTTTTTTTTTTTTTTGTTTTTTCGAGATAGGGTCTCACTCTGGTCCAGGCTGACCTGGAACTCACTCTGTAGTGCTGGGATTAAAGGCATGCGCCACCATGCCCAGTTTCACTCTTCTCTTTCTTTTTTTTTTTTTTTAATTGAAAGGATTTCCTCTTTCCATGTCTATTCAGAAATAGCACAGGAAGTTCTTATTTTTTATTTATTTATTTATTTATTTATTTATTTATTTATTTATTTATTTATTTATGAGAGAGAATGGGCACACCAGGGCCGCTAGCCACTGCAAACAAACTCCAGACGCATGTGCCACCATGTGTGCATCTGGCTTAGGTGGGACCTGGAGAATCGAACCAGGGTCCTTAGGCTTTGCAGGCATGTGCCTTAACTGCTAAGCCATCTCTCCAGCCCCACCTTTTGTTGTTGTTGTGGTTGTTGTTTTTCTCAAGATAGGGTCTTACTCTAACCCAGGCTGACCTGGAACTCTCTGTAGTCTCAGACTGGCCTCTAATTCTCAGTGATCATCCACCTCTGCTCCTGAGTGCTGGGATTAAAGGTGTGCACTACTATGCTGGGCTATAAAATGGCAGTTTTATTAAAAGTGAGTGTATAAGCATAGACTGCACTTCAGGATGGGCATGGTGGCACACGCCTTTAATCCCAGCACTTGGGAGGGAAAGGTAGAAGGATTGCTGTGAGCTCAAGGTCAGCCTGGACTAGAGCAAGACCCTACCTCAAAAACAAAAGGCAACCGCTGAGATTTTACTCACAGTTTAAAAATAGATGGTGCATTTCATAGGTCCTGCGTCCCTTCCTCTGCTGAAGGCCTTAAACATTGCTAGACGTGTGCTCTACCACTAAGCTACATACCCAGAAATGATTTAATTTATATAGAGCAGTGATTCCTTGCTTTGGTCTTTGTCTACTAACACATAGTATTAGTATTGATATACAGAAGGAGTTGTACAAGTATTTTTTATTGAAAAAGCGAATGAATGAGAATGGGCCCACTAGGGCCTCCTGCCACTTGAGACACGTTTGCTTTGTGTATCTGGCTTGACATGGGTACTGGGGAATCAGACCAGTCCATTGGACTTTATAAACAAGCACGTTTAACCACTGAGCCCCCTCTCCAACCCCAGGTGTTGTACTTTAAATTGCTCAGAATAGGGTCTTTCTTAGTTGCTTAGGTTGGCTTTGAATTTCCTGTAGCCTAAGCAGGCTTGAACTTGTGTTGTGCTTCAGTCTACCAAGTATCTGGGATTATAAGTCTGTGCCCACTGTCCATAGGTACCTGAAAATTTTGATTATTATTTTAAAATATGGATTCAGGGGCTGGAGAGATGGCTTAGCAGTTAAGCACTTGCTTGTGAAACCAAAGGACCCCAGTTCAAAGCTCAATTCCCCAGTACCCATGTAAGCCAGATGCACAAGATAAGCATGCATCTGGGGTTCTTTTGCAGTGGCTGGAGGCTCTGGTGCGCCCATTCTCTTTCTCTTTATCTCTCTACCTTTCTCTCTGTCGCTCTCAAAAAAAAAGTGCTTTCTAAAAATAGGGATTCACTGTATCCCAACAAAGCACGCAGAATTGAACTTAGCCTGTGAGCTGTTTAAACTCATTGATAAAGTGATTAATTATTCTTTGTAGGTTTGCATATATAGAGTTCTCCGACAAAGAGTCAGTGAGGACTTCCTTAGCCTTAGATGAGTCCCTGTTTAGAGGAAGACAGATCAAGGTAAGCCTAATGCCTTAGCTGTTTCTTCTATGTACAGATTCTTCAGGATGATTCCAAGGCTTTCTGTTGTCTATTCCGTATTCTTAGGTTATCCCCAAACGAACCAACAGACCAGGCATCAGCACAACAGACCGGGGTTTTCCACGTGCCCGCTACCGTGCCCGGACCACCAACTACAACAGTTCCCGATCTCGATTCTACAGTGGTTTTAACAGCAGGCCCCGGGGTCGAGTCTACAGGTCAGGATAGATGGGCTGCTCCTCTGCCCCGCCTCCCATGAGCCCTCTCTCCTGAGGACCTTCCCTTCTTTGCCCTCCCTCCCCTTGGTCTCTAGGGACTTGGTTTCCTGCCTATTCAGGGTGAGAAGGTAGTTACAGATCAGGTCCTGTAGCTAGTTCTGTCTTTTCTGGAGAGAAAATGGTGATAAGGGCTGACCTGTTCTGAGAGGCTTCTTCCCTTAGTCCTTTTTCCCCCCTTTGGGAATTAGTGGCAGTAAAGGTGTTTATACAGAAAGTTAAGGAGAACAGAGCCTTGGGACAGTGAAAGCACTTCTTGGACATTGCTAATTGGAAGCATACCAAAGGCTAGGTGATCCTCCCACATGGTGTGGGAGGACTTGTGATACTCACTCTGTGACTGAGCCAGTGCTTTGCAAGGTTAACTTTCTCACTCAGCATAAAGTGTGGTGCTCAGGTAGCTTTGCTCTGTAGTCTCTATCTTTACAGTAAATAGACACATGAAACACATAAACCTTGGCTTTTCATAAGATAAGGTTGAGAAGCTGTGGAGATCAGAAAACTGTATAATAATGGTGTTTTTCTCTTGTTCCTGTATCTGAGTATCTTAGATGCACTTCTTTATCCCTCCCCCAATTTGCAAGGTTTGTTGTTACTTCTGAGATTGAGGAATCAGTTTTAGGACATTGGAACTTTTTCCCCTTTCCCCTTCACAGTAATTGGGGCAAGGGCCCATGGGGGAGGGTCTTGCACTGAACTATCCAGTGATCATGTTAACACCCAACTCTCCTTCTTTCTTCCAGGGGCCGGGCTAGAGCGACATCATGGTATTCCCCTTACTAAAAAAATGTGTATTAGGAGGAGAGAGAGGAAAAAAAGAGGAAAGAAGGAAAAAAAAAAGAATTAAAAAAAAAAAGAAAAACAGAAGATGACCTTGATGGAAAAAAAAAATATTTTTTAAAAAAAGATATACTGTGGAAGGGGGGAGAATCCCATAACTAACTGCTGAGGAGGGACCTGCTTTGGGGAGTAGGGGGAAGGCCCAGGGAGTGGGGCAGGGGCTGCTCATTTCCTCTGGGGATTCGCCATGGACACGTCTCAACTGTGCAAGCTGCTCCCTGTTTCCTCGCTCCCTTTACTCCCTTGAGGGCTGCTCACAGAGTAGGTGGGCATGGGTGGTAGGAGGGTTTTGTTTTTTAACCCAGGGCTCTTGGAAGGACACCAAACTGTTGAGCTTGTTTCCTTCCCTCCATCTTCTCCCTGCCTTTCACAGTCGCCCCTGCTCCTGTCTAGCCAGGTCTATCTCGCCCATCCACCCCTCTCCTCCGGCTCCCTGCCCCTCCAGTTTGCCTGGTGATCGATTTTGTTTCCTTTTGTGTTTTTCTGTTTTGAGTGTCTTTCTTTGCAGGTTTCTGTAGCCGGAAGATCTCCGTTCCGCTCCCAGCGGCTCCAGTGTAAATTTCCCTTGCCCCTGGGGAAATGCACTACTTTGTTTTGGGGGGATTTGGAGGTTTTTTTTTTTTTTTTTTTTTTTTTGTTTTGTTTTATTTTTTTCTTTACCTTTTTCCCTTTTATTTGGAGGGAATGGGAGGAAGTGGGAACAGGGAGGTGGGAGGTGGATTTTGTTTATTTTTTTTAGCTCATTTCCAGGGGGTGGGAATTTTTTTAAAATAATGTGTCATGAATAAAGTTGTTTATGAAAATAAAAATTGTTTGGCCTTTTGGGTGTAAAGATCATTTATCTCCCTATGTCTTTTAGATCACAGATAGCTGTTATTTCTTTAAGGAAGTTACCTTGTAAATCAAGAGATGGGCTAAATTGCAACTATTTAACATGTTTAGTTAAGCATGATGGATGTTCTGATCAGTAAAAGAATAGCTGTATTGGAGACCTGGGGAGATTGTACAGTGGTTAGAGGCAGTTGCTTGCAAAGCCTGTTGGCCCAGGTTCAATGCACTAACATCCATCTAAAGCTAGACTCACGGCACCTGGTGTCAAGAGACCCTGGTACACCTGTGCAAAGCATATATATTTATACATGTGCAGATAATTTTAATTTTCACAGAAAGATAAGAGCTGGGATTACTGGCATGTATATGCCTAACCAATATCATTTGTACATATTTGAGAATGGACTATCCTATACCCACCATCATCGTGTTTGTAGATTGTGGTCTGTTCTTCCTCCAGATAGGCCCACAAAATGGAAAAACAAACAGCAAGGACAAGTGCAAGGCTTCCTTCAGCCTAAAGGTCACTAGCATGTTAGCGTCAGATTCTTCTGATAATTAGAACTTCACAATTGGCTTTTAAATTTTTTGGGTAATTATTTGACTTTTTCATTGTTTGAGGTAGGATCTCTAGACCAGGCTGACCTGGAATTCACTAGTCTCAGTCTGGCCTTGAACTCAGTGATCCTCCTACCTCAAGCTTCCTGAGTGCTGGGATTAAAACCATGCACCACCACACCTGGCTTATTTGACACCTTAATTTTGTATTTTACTTACTAGAAAAGAGAATGGGACTCCAGTCGTGCCATCCTGTGTATCTGGCTTACACAGATCCTGGCAATTGAACCTGGGTCCTTTGGCTTTGCAGGCAAGCACCTTAACTGCTAAGCCATCTCTCCAGCCTTTGCATTTTACTTGAGCTAGAGTCTCAGCCCAGGTGCCTCCAACTTGTGATCCTGCAGCTTCAGCCTCCCAAGTGCTGGGATTGATCATAAGGTGTGTCCCTCCATACTTAGCTTCTGATTTTTTTTTTTTTCCGGTGAGGTAGGATCTTCAGCCCACACTGACCTGGAATTCATTGTGTAGTCCCAGGCTAGCCTCAAACTCAGTGATCCTCCTACCTGTGCCTCCCCAGTGCTGAGGTTAAAGGCATGTGGCACCATGCCTTACTGCTTAGCTTCAATTTTACCTTCTAATGTCAGATTCTTGGGTAATGTATCTATCACCAGTTCAAGCCTACCATCACCTAGAGGGTGTAATGTAACATTTGTGTTTTGCCATTGATTTCATATTCACATCACCTGTGATCTGGATTTTGTTTTCGTTTTTTCTCCAGACGTCAGATTTGTTCTGTGTCCATGAAGCCTTAAATTACACTATTTGTATTCCTAGGTCAGTGTTATCACGAGGTTTTTGTTTTTTACTATTTGGATGTTGTACTACCTCTGTAAAGGTCTGTCATGACTCTGAAAGCTGGAATATTGCGGTAATGTGGATATGCCTGCAGAGGCTCATTAGAGGCTGGATAAAGTCTAGTATTCATTAGAAGAACGTTAGCTGCTCGAGGTGGGTCAACATGAACTATAGTGTGAGACCTTGTCTCAAAACCATTAAGCCTGGTGTGAGGGACCCTATAAACGCTGGGGAGGTCTTCACCTGTCCACTAGGGGTCACTAAATAGTTCTAAAGCTCCTGTAAATTGGTTTTTGGGAGGTGAATATTTTTTGACTCATTTGGGCTACTCCAGTCCATTAATTACATCCAGTCATTTCCACTGTTATCATGACTTTTTTTTTTTTTTTTTTTTTTTTTTTTGAAATAGGATCTCACTAGCTAAGGCTTACCTGGAATTCACTATGTAGTCTCAGGGTGTCCTTTAACTCATGGCAATCCTGCCTCTGCCTCCCAAGTGCTGGGATTAAAGGCATGCGTCACCATGCCCAGCTATTTTTACAAAATATTTATTTGACAGAGAAAGAGGGAGAGAGAGAATGGGCATGCCAGGGCTTCCAGCCACTGCAAACGAACTCCGGACAGGTGCACCCCCTTGTGCATCTAGCTAATGTGGATCCTGGGGAATTGAACTTGGGTCCTTTGGCTTTGCAGACAAATGCCTTAATGGCTAAGCCATCCCTCCAGCCCATGACCGTTCTTTTCTCTGTTCTTAAGCTGCGTGAGCAACTCTAGTTGCCAAAAGGGCCCTGTGATATCACTAGTAAGTACAAACTCGGAATTTGGCCTTTCCAGGTTTTATCCTAATTACGTTATGCATCCACATTCTGCTGTATGTCTGCTGTGTTCTGCGTTCCAGTTGAGTTGGCAGTGTTCATGTGGGGCTCATGCTGACCCTCTCGTGCTGTGTCAATCCTAACTTCTTTGACAAAAGCATGTACAACTTGTTTTTTTCCATTCTCTGACAATTTCATACATGTGTATGATGTATTTTTGTTTGAGGTAGGGTCCATTCTATCCAGGCTGACCTGGAATTCATGGTTGCTTCAACCTCAGCTTCCTTAATACTGGAATTAAAGGTATAAGCCACCACACATGGTTTATAATGTATTTTGATCATATTCACATCACCTCATCCCACTCCCACTAAACTTGCTTTCATGTCCTTCCTCTCCTCTTCCTGCCCCCACTGAGTTTAATTAGGGTTGCTTGCATGGGGTAGTGACTACTTACTAGACAAGAGCAGTTTACTGTTGAAGACCATAACTCCCCCTCCTGCAGCAGCCAGTAAGTGTCACTATATTGCTTTTTTGGAAGGGGTGGAGTGGGGTTTCAGGAACCCATCCCCTGTCCATGATGGAATGTTGATGAGCTCTGTCTTGCTCAGGAAACCAGTGCTACTGCAAGTTCATGTGTGCAACTATCACAGCACTCTTTCATTCCCCTGCAAACAAATTGCAGATGCATGCACCATTTTAGGCATCTGGCTTACATGGGCCCTGGGAAATTGAACCTCCTTCCTTTGGCTTTTCTGGCAAGCGCCTTAACTGCAAGGCCATTCCTCCAACTCCTGTTGCTGCTTTTGAGCCTGCTAGGTCCTATCTTTTTTTTATTAATTTTTGTTTATTTTTATTTATTTATTTGAGAGCGACAGAGAGAGAAAGAGGCAGAGAAAGAGAATGGGCACACCAGGGCCTTCAGCCACTGCAAACAAACTCCAGATGTTTGTGCTACCTTTTGCACCTGGCTTATGTGGGTCCTGGGAAAATGAGCCTTGAGCCGGGGTCATTAGGCTTCACAGGCAAGCGCTTAACTGCTAAGCCATCTTGCCAGACCTTTATTTTTTTATTATAATTTTTTTATTTTTTGAGGTAGGGTCTCACTGTAGCCCAGGCTGATCTGGAATTCACTATGTAGTCTCAGGGTGGCCTTGAACTCACGGCGATCCTTCTACCTCTGCCTCCTGAGTGCTGGGATTAAAGGCGTGTGCATCCACGCCTGTTTTTTTTTTTTTTTTTTTTTTTTTTTTTTTTGAGGTAGGGTCTCATAGGCTGACCTAAAATTTACTATGTAGTCTTAGGGTGGCCTCTAACTCATGACAATCTTATTAAAGGTGTGTGCCACCATGCCCAGCTGGGTCCTGTGTTTTAAGAATAGGAAATAGGAATAAGGAGCTGGAGAGATGGCTTAATGGTTAAGGCACTTGCCAGCAAAGTGAGACAGCTTCAGGTTCGCTGAGATGAACTTTCCAACTAGGCACAGTTAAGGAGGAAGGGGTATTTATTGAAGCTTACAAATCTAGGGGAAGTTCCATAATGGTAGAAGTTGGCTTCCTCTTAAAGGACCAAGCAGAGAGAGAGAAAAAGCCAAAAGCCATACAGCACACTTCAGGAATTGCAGGCAGAACTAGGCACTTTGCATATCTTTACACTTGAATTTTAGACCCACCACCACACTTTAAGATCCACCCAGTGACACCTCCTCCAGCCAGGTGGTGCAGATTCAAACTATAAACTAGCTGGGTGTGGTGGCACACACCTTTAATGCCAGAACAAGGGAGGCAGAGCTAGGAGGATTGCTGTGAATTCGAGGTCACCTTGAGACTACACAGTGAATTTCAGGTCAGCCTGGACTAGAGTGAAACCCTACCTTAAAAAAAAAAAAAGACAAGCCGGGCGTGGTGGCGCATGCCTTTAATCCCAGCACTCGGGAGGCAGAGGTAGGAGGATTGACGTGAGTTCAAGGCCACCCTGAGATTGCATAGTTAATTCCAGGTCAGCCTGGGCCAGAGTGAAACCCTACCTCGAAAAACCAAAAAAAAAAAAAAAAAAAAAAAAAAAAAAAAAAAAAGACAAACTACAAACTGATAAAAGACTGAATATATTGGGGGCCATCTATTCAAATTACCACATTCCGCCCTGGCCCCCAATAGATTCAAAACCATCACACATTGTAAATTGTATTCAGTCCAATTTCAAAGGTCCCTTTAGTCTTGACTAACTCTGAAAACTAGAGGGAACAAAACAGTTAATAATTAACCTTAAGATAAGAAGACCATAAAGAACAGACACATCCAGTCTTCCCTAGACAATTCTGCTAAAAAGCCTGTTCTGAGCAAGGACACAAATAACTTCGATTCCTTATCTACTTCCCTTGGACCTGCAGCTGGTTCAGTCTGTTTGTCTTAGGATCCTCCTTATAAGTTTGAACTCCAGCCTGACTCAGTGCTTCAGTCTTTATTCCGTGGTAAGACTGCTGCCCCTTGCTGTACCTCTCAATAAACAGTCTGTCTATAGAAATCTAGACCAGTGTTCTTGTTTGTTTTTCTCTTACACGTTCCTTTTTTTTTTTTTTTCTAGGTAGGGTCTCACTCTAGCTCAGGCTAACCTGGAATTCACTATGTAGTCTCAGGGTGGCCTCGAACTCACAGCAATCCTCCTACCTCTGCCTCCTGAGTGCTGTTATTAACCACCACGCCCGGCTACACTTTCCTTATATTTGGTGCCATGACTTGGACTGGAACCCTCCGGGGCTTTCGGGCTGCACAACCTCACCTTTTCTTTCCCTTTCCTCATCCTCACCTCCCTGCCAGTGCCCTTGGGAGCACAGACACCTGCTGAGCTATTTGAACTAAATGGTGACCAGTCTGACCTAAGGCCTCTGGTCTTTGTGGCTTTTGTCTATGTGAGCAGTGCAAGTTCCATTCAGCCTCATGGCTCAGGGAGTTTTATTAGTGCTCTGTGTAAACCCAGCTTGATACCTGGCAGCTTTCTCCTCTTTTTCCTTGCATTCTGACCCTAAGATTGTCTGAACTTAGAGGCTTGTATATGAAGACTGAATAATTGTGGCCAAGGCAATGCCCTGGTGAATATCCAAAATCCCTCTTTGAGCTCAGCTGAATCTCTGACAGCCCTTTGGGTAATCCATTGGGTCATATCTCTCTCTTCCCTCTCCTGGTGCACTTTTGAACTCCAGACTTGAGGTCTCTCACCATGTGATCTGCTGCATCCACATCCTCATCAAATTACTTTAGGACAAGGTATTCGCTCTTGGTTTGTGGTGGATGTGCCCCACCTCAGACCTTAGAAACTCTGGGAGTTTCTCACTCTTTGGTCCCTGGACAATCAGAGACTCCAGGAGCCTCCCACGTATCATTCCACCAGACACCCCAAGCATTACGAAGGTGGTGACACTCCTTCCTAATCCTTGGGTTTCATTTGCCCTCCCTAAGCCTGGGAGACATCCCTGGTGGTGGGATTGGCCACTCAGTCCTTGTCCTCCAAAATGGGCTCTAAATTATCTGTTCCAAAAGACACTCCATTGGCATGTCTCAAGGCTAATTTAAAGGAGCTCGAACTTCCTGAACTGCCTGCCAAATTACTCCTACTCTCTGTTCAAATTTAGCTACAACTTTGGATTTCAACATTTTCATTGGTCTTGATAACTTTCTCCAAGGACACAGCAAATGGTACCTGAGGTTCCCTCCCCTGCTCCTGGCCCTCCTAAAACACCATCTCTCACACACAGTTCTGTCAGCAGTCATGACTTGCCAGGGTCTTTCCCTCTAATACCAAATTCAAGCCATCTCATTAAATCAAATACAAACCCTGCCTTCTCAAAGGAACGCTTATCTTTATTGGGCCTCTTTAACTTCTTCTGCATATGGATACCTAATTTCTCTCTCCTTGCTTTTCCCCTTTCCTGTCAGACAAAAACCTGAAAGTGAGGTGAGACAATCACAGTAAACCAGCAACTGCCTCACAGCTAGATAAAATTAAACACACACAGGCACCTAGAAGGTCCTTGCCTGTGGCTAATGACTAGTAGGAAAACAAAAAGAAAAAAAGAAAAGGAAAGGAAAGGAAAAGAGAAATCAGCTTTAAAATTCAAACTAAGGGCAACCACTGCCCTGTTGTTATAGTGGCTGCTTGTCCCAGGCCCAAACCCAAATCCCGTATAGTTTCTAGTATACACCTATCTCTCTCTCTCCTTTCACCACGGTAAATTGCTTCAAAATTCCAATTCCTCTCGGTCTCAAAACTCCCAGATAGTTGGAACATAGCTCCAACAACCAGATAGACTAATGCACCTGCCCTGCCTTCAATCATAGAGAGGCCACTTGCCATATCCACTTCATTTTAGCCCTAAGAAGGGGTGACTAAGCCTCCATCTGTCTGTCTTCCTAAGGTACCTAGGAAGACAGACCTAGATCCCTTGTCTTGTCCTCAGAGGACTGCCCTGGGAGCCTGCAGTCAGAATGCCCTCTTGCCTTCTGAACTGCCTGTCCTTCTCCAGAAGGTCTCCAACCTCTGTCTTCAGATCAGGGACTCCTGATCCTCAGACAGACACCCTGGCACTTTTCACTCCTCTATGGGTTCCCAAATTTCCAAAACTCCACCGACCATCCTGCTGGGTTGTCTCCTGACCAATCTTAAAATTCTTGGCTTGGGGCTGGAGAGATGGCTTAGCGGTTAAGGCGCCTGCCTCCTAAGCCTAAGAGCACTGGTTCCAATCTCCAGGTCCCACGTTTAGCCAGATGCAAAGTGACGCAAGGGTGCAATGCCACACTTGACCACAAGGGGGCACACGCATCTGGATTTTGTTCACAGCAGCTGAGAGGCTGCTGGTGCGCCCATCTCTATCTGTCTTCCTCTCCTTCTCTTTCTCTCTCTCTAAGAAAAATTAAAAAAAAAAATTTTAAAATAAAAAAAAATTCTTGGCTTAAAAGGATTAGCTTAAGGGAAGGACTTAAGTGTATGGTAATACACATATATAAGTAGAAGAACTGAGTACAGGGAGGGGAATGGCCTAAGCGAGGCCATGGGAAGAGAATGCATACAAAAAGGGCAGGGGGAGGGACAATCTAAACTCAAGATATTATCAATAAGACATATGTAAAATTACTTTTTTGAATAAGGGCACATCTAGAAAATGTAGACTGTTACTAGAAAATTTTCAGTACCTGGGATGGAACTCCTTCCAGTGAGATGTTGGCCAAGGAGGTCCCGGTAGCCTCCAAAACATTAAGGCTTTTGCCAAAGCCCTTGGTTTCCCTAGAGAAATAGATAGTAAGACCCTATTGCTGAAGACATCTCATGCCTGAGAGGCAAGGACACTGAGAAAGCAAGCTGGTGCTGAGCAGAAAACCTTCTCCCTGTAGACCAGCCAACTGAAAGCTGGAAAAAGCTGCACTGCACGCAGCGTATGGGAGACAGAAGCCATCAACAGTGAAAATAGTGGATGCTGAATATTCAAGCTTGGCCAGACAGGCCCAATGACTGAACGGGTGCAATAGTGGCGTGTCTACTCTTGGGGTAACCAAGTGCTCCATAATTGGACTGAAGGCCCTCTCTACGGGAGGAAATACATACCCGGCACTGAAAAACCTAAGTAAAAGTCTATGGTAGGTGAGGTCATGAGCCTTGGGGGTATAAGCCTGCTCATGTCTGACTAAATGTATATATTATTCCCACCAAGCTGCCCTGGGGACACTACACTAAATGTTCATATCCACATATTAACGCTATTCTCACTTCTGGCTAGAGAAGCTTCTCTTTTCAGATGGTGATGACCACTGGGATGACACAAAAGGCAACATAGTGCTGAGAAGAAGGGATGGAGGAGTGCCTAGCACTGAAACACCTCTGTCACATCCTCCAGTGGCTCAGGGACCATTGCGGAAGAGGGGGCGGATAGAATGGAAGAGCCAAAGGAAGGATATGACCTCTTACTATGCAGCTGCCCAGACAGAAATTGGCCTCGATATCCATGATCTTGCAGTGCCTAGCAATACCTTTGCAAGACCCTCAAAATAGAAGAGAAAGATGATGTCATCAAATTAGGAGAGAGACTAATGGAGAAAGGGAAGGGATATGATGGAGACCGGAGTTCTAAAGTGGAATGGGGGAGGGGAGGGAAATATCAGGTGGGGTTTTTTTGGTATGTAAGATTAAGTCAATAAAAATTAAAAAAAAAAAAAAAAGGATTAGCTGGACATGGTGGTGCATGCCGTTAATCCCAGCACTTGGGAGGCAGAGGTAGGAGGATTGCCGAGTTTGAGGCCACCCTGAGACTACATAGTAAATTCCAGGTCAGTCTGAACTAGAGTGAGACTCTACCTCTAAAAACCAAAAAAAAAAAAAAAAAAAAAAAAAAAAAAAAAAAAAAAGGGCACATAAAGTCCAAGTGCCTCATTTTTTACTGCAATATGGTTTGGCCACAAAAGAAATTGGACAGTGACTCCCTCTGGCTGAAAATGACACATTTGTATTCCAAATTCTTAAAGATCTTGATAACTTCATAAACTGGATCAGCAACTGGCTCTATTCTAATACCCCTGATCCCTTCTCGGTCAGTTCTGCTCTCCGACCCAGGCCCTCCTGGGGAAACAACCTTCCTTCCATCTCATTAAATAGATAGTTCCTGTTAGTAAACAACCTTTCTTTTTCTTTTTCTTTTCTTTTTTTTTTTTTAAACTTTTTATTTTATCTTATTTTTTTTGGAGAGAGACAGAGAGAGCGAGAGAGAGAAAGAGAGAGAGAGGGAGGAAGACAGAGATGGGCGCGCGAGCAGTGTCTCAGCTGCTGCGAACGAAATCCAGATGTGTGCGCCCCCTTGTGGCCAAGTGCGGCATTGCGCCCTTGCGTCACTTTGCATCTGGCTAAACGTGGGACCTGGAGATTGGAACCGCTGGAGATTGGAACCAGTGTTTTTAGGGTTAGGAGGCAGGCGCCTTAACCCCTAAGCCATTTCTCCAGCCCTGGTTTTTTTGAGGTAGGGTCTTGCTCTAGTCCAGGCTGACCTGGAATTCACTATGTAGTCTCAGGGTGGCCTTGAACTCATGGCCATCTGCCTACCTCCGCCTCCCAAGTGCTGGGATTAAAGGCATGTGCCACCATGCCCGGCTAACCAACCTTTCTTTAGCCCAATAAGATGACCACAAGCTCTCGTTTACTGTGCCACTACAGATGACAATCGCTCCCTCTCTAATGCTAAACTATGGTTAAGTTTGTTCAATCTGTTTCTGTTCAAAGTACAGCTATAAAACTGGCCTTTGAGAATGGCCTCCAGGCCATTCTCCAGATTCCACTGGTTTCCTTGTGCCTCTTATTCTCTATTGAAGATTTCCAACATTATTTGCTTTCCTAGAGAAATCCACCTATGATCAACATCCACATGATGACATGGGGAGTCTGTTCTCCCCTGTGTGGGCCTTCCTTGACCTGTCATAAACAGTGGCAACACAGACTGTTCTTTATGGGTCCAAGAAGAATCAACAGGACCTGCTCATCAACTCCATGCCTTCCCAGAGGGCATGCAGGCCTCCCCAACATGTTAGAGTCTTCCCAAAGAAAAAGTAAAACTAAAATCTCCAGAAAGACATCTCTTTGTGTTTTATGTTATTTGTCATAACTAATGTTGGCCAGCCATGTCATGTCATGTGTTCTGTGTTTTATGTAGTCTGTCTTTATGTGTGACTAAATTTATGGTCACTAATTGTTCCAAATGCTTATGGTCATTAAGTGTTCTAATGATTATAGATACATTTTAAGATAATGTTAAATGACTAAAACCAGGTTTATGATATATTTCTGACTTTATGCTTGTTCATGCTCACTACATGTTTATATTCCAAGGTTTATTCCTGTCTCTAACAATGCCTTCTAAATGTTTATGACTTATCTTTAGAGAAATTATTTATTTACTTATTTGACAGAGAAAGAGGCAGAGAGAAAGAGAATCTTTAGAGAAATTATTTATTTGACAGAGAAAGAGGCAGAGAGAAAGACAGAGAGAGAGAGAGAGAGGGAGAATGGGCATGTCAGGGCCTCTAGCAAATGAACTCCAGACATGTGCGCCCCCTTGTGCATCTGGCTAACATGGGTCCTGGGGAATCGAACCTAGGCCCTTTGGCTTTTCAAGCAAATGCCTTAACCACTAAGCCATCCCTCCAGCCCTAGAGAAATTATTAATTTGGGTTTACTGATGAAACACAAACATATTGACATGTTTCACCTATATTTATCAGTGTTATGATATGGTATACATGCTTTCTGTTGAATGAAATTATTGAAAAATGTTATATTTCGTTTTTGTTTTGTTTTGTTTTGTTTTTTCGAGGTAGGGTCTCACTCTGGCCCAGGCTGACCTGGAACACTCTGTAGTCTCAGGGTGGTCTGGAACTCACGGCAATCCTCCTACCTCTGCCTCCCGAGTGCTGGGATTAAAGGCATGCGCCACCACACCCGGCTGAAAAATGTTATATTTCTAATATTGCTATCCTATATCAGTCTGGATGGAGTATAATCAATGTATCTATGAAAAGATGGGGCTGCACCTAAGACTTTCAGTAAAACAATAGATATTGCACTTCCCTCTTCTGAAATGCTGCAAGGAAGATTCCTTTATGATAGCTAATAGATAACAAAACATTCTGTAACAATTTACAACTAAAGTTAAATAGATACTGACTCTGGGCCTGGCTCTTTTTAGACAATATATAACTATCTTATCTCTTATCTCAGGAGAAAGCAACCTGTCTTATTTGATAGAAAGGAATTTATTAACCCTCACAGACCATAAATCTGTTTCCTCTACCAGCATGGGAAAATTCACACAGTTTTGTCAAGGATGTGGAACTTGGCACAATCAGTGTTTGGGAACTCCACCCATGAAGCTTCAGTGGAAGCTCTCTCCCTCTCTCTGAAGTGAATTCTGCCTAAAAGTGTGTCTTCAGTTAAGGTGTTTTCAGTTAAGATAAGATGGGTAAACATGAAAATTTGTTTCTCTGTACTTCTCTCACCTTAATTGTTTATCTAACTCAAACTTAACTCTCAGCTGGCATGGTAGCGCATGCCTTCAATCCCAGCACTCGGGAGGCAGAGGTGGGTGGATTGCTGTGAGTTCGAGGCCGCCCTGACACTACTTAGTGAATTCCAGGTCAGCATGAGCTAGAGCGAGACCCTACCTTGAAAAAACAAAAACCCAAAAACAAACAACAACAAAAAAAACCCTTAACTCTCTGTAATAAGTTGGTAAACTTATTTATGGTGCCTTGCCTTATATTGAGATAAAAATTGTGATTAGAAGTTGTAAAAGCCCCTGACCCTAAGTTATGTCCTGTATTATAATAGAATTTTTTTTTTTTTTTGGTTTTGCAAGGTAGGGTCTCACTCTGGTCCAGGCTGACCTGGAATTAACTATGTATTCTCAGGGTGGCCTCGAACTCTCGGCAATCCTCCTACCTCTGCCTCCTGAGTGCTGGGATTAAAGGCATGCGCCACCACGCCCGGCTATAATAGAATTTTATATTGGTAATGTTCCATAGTCTTTTTTTTTTTTTTTTTTTTTGGTTTTTTCAAGGTAGGGTCTCACTCCGGCCCAGGCTGACCTGGAATTAACTATGTAGTCTCAGGTTCCATAGTCTTTTGTACTGACACTATAGTTTTTTTTTGTTGTTGTTGTTTTGTTTTTTGAGGCAGGGTCTTGCACTAGCCCAGGCTGACCTGGAATTCACTATGTAGTCAGGGTGATCTTGAACTCACAGTGATTCTCCTACCTCTGCCTCCTGAGTGCTGGAATTAAAGGCGTGCACCACCATGCCCGGCTTGACTCTATAGTGTTTGTACTGTTTCAAGACCATAATTTGTGTTACAGCTTCTGACCTGTCCTGAAAATCATCTTGTGTTTCTTCTTACAAGATTGATGTAAATGACCTTCTAGACCTTTACAGATTCAACAGTTCACCTCAGGGGGCCCTATAAAAGACTAACTCCATCTATCTGGGCCCCTTTTGATGGTTCTCGAAGGCCTAAACCTCAACAGGAGTAGAGGCTCCCCCTTGCACCATGCCACTTCAGCTTGTAAAAGTCAGACTGAAATCCACCATCCATCTTCCAAAAACTTGGAGTCTCTCTCCACTGACATTATACTTGGAGGTCATTAGAATACAGACCTAATTTCCTTTGTTCCTGGTAACATTAAAAAAAAATTCCTCCTGACCATAAGTCTGATCCTAAACAAAGACAAAATATATAATATGTGCTGATAGATTAAAAGGGTTGTGAAAGTTATAAGTTATATCCAAATGCTGAGCATGCATGTTTTCCAACTGATAAAGCCTGTATTTTGTTGCACAAACACCTGTTTAGAACAATAGGTTTCTTAACTGTTCTACTCTTATATGTTTTCCTATTAGGTAGTTTTATTTGTTTGTTATGAACTTATTGCAAAAAAAAAAAAACTGGTCCTAATTATATAAAATTTATTGTGCCTGTAAAATTAATCAAACTTTAAACTTTTTAAGCCTGACATACCTTCATTAGTTTCTCTAAAGCCAAATCAGACCTTTTGATCTCTGGATTAAGTACACTTTCTATATTAAGAACTTACAAAAACCTTTAAACATGATATCTAAGCTTCAAATTTAGTTAATTTCTTAATCTCTACCATACTTAAATTTTTTTTTTTTTTTTTTTTTTGGTTTTGCAAGGTAGGGTCTCACTCTGGTCCAGGCTGACCTGGAATTAACTATGTAGTCTCAGGGTGGCCTTGAACTCTCGGCGATCCTCCTACCTCTGCCTCCCTAGTGCTGGGATTAAAGGCATGTGCCACCACGCCCGGCCCATACTTAAATTTAAAATTGTTTATGATATTTCAAATATTGCTTCAATAGTAGTCTCTTATACTTCCTACCTTACCTAAGCCAAATCTTTGTATTTCCAAAAATTACAATTAACTCCCCATCCAAGTTAACGATTCCTTCTTCCCTACAGACAGCACTCCTGTTTTCTTTTTCTTTTTCTTTTTAAATTTTTATTTATTTATTTTCAAGCAGAGAGAGAGAGAGAGAGAGAGAGAGAGAGAGATAGAAGAGAGGAAGACAGAGAGAGAATGGGCATGCCAGGGTCTCTAGCCATTGCAAACAAACTCCAGATGCATGTGCCCCTTGTGCATCTGGCTTACGTGGGTCCTGGAGAATCGAACTGGCATCCTTTGGCTTTGTAGGCAAATGCCTTAACTGCTAAGCCATTTCTCCAGCCCAGCACCCCTATTTTCTTACCTACCAGATCATAATGGCTAATAGATTTAATATGCTCTAGGAGTTCCTTTCCTAATGGCCCAGATAATTATCACCCTTCTGAAGAGCTGCCATCTTGCCTGTTCATAAAAGCCATGTGGAACCACAGCCTGCTATGTACACGAGGTACAAAATCAAATGGAGAACTGAAATCTGAGGCTCTCAAAAAGCCACACCTTGTGACTTCAACGTTGGACTGTAGAAATTGTGGAGAAATAAATGGTACCAATCCAGAGCCAATAATATTTTGGGCTGCATTAGCCTTTTTAATGGCCAGTAATATTATTTCTCTGCATGTGACCTGTTATCTCTTTGTGACCAGCTAGAATATCTATTGTTGTTAAGTTAAAAAAAAAAAATCTCGCCGGGCGTGGTGGCGCACGCCTTTAATCCCAGCACTCGGGAGGCAGAGGTAGGAGGATCGCCGAGAATTCGAGGCCACCCTGAGACTACATAGTTTATTCCAGGTCAGCCTGGACCAGGGTGAGACCCTACCTCGCAAAACCAAAAAAAAAAAAAAAAAAAAAAAAAAAAAAAAAAAAAAATCTCAAGCCAGGCATGGTGGCTCATGCCTTTAACCCCAGCACTTGGGAGGCAGAGATAGGAGGATTACTGTGATTTTGAGGCCAGCCTGAGACTACATAGTGAATTCCAGGTCAGCCTGGGCTAGAGTGAGAGCCTGCCTTGAAAAACAAAACAAAACAAAAAACGCACAGCTTTACTATCTTCAAGTTAAACCTATCCTGTCTCTGACATGTACTTTATTCCCTTGATTATGATAATATTGACTCTTTCTTTCTTTCTTTCTTTCTTTCTTTCTTGCTTGCTTGCTTGCTTGCTTGCTTGCTTGCTTTCTTGCTTTCTTGCTTTCTTGCTTTCTTTTTTTTGAGGGGGTGGGGGGTTGGAGGTAGGGTCTCACTCTAGCTTAGGCTGACCTGGGATTCACTATGTAGTCTCAGGATGGCCTCAAACTCGAACTCTCAGCAATCCTACTACCTCTGCCACCCTAGTGCTGGGATTAAAGGTGTGCACTACCATGCCCGGCTTCACTCTTCCTTTTGGTCCTTGCATACTCCGATGCCTCACTGAATTCCAAGACAGAACACATGCTTTCATTTCACAGTGAGTCACTGAATTTTTCACGGCCACTGAATATTAGCCCCTGGAAACCCAACCTCCACAGGACTGCAGGACACCCTGAGAGATCTACTGCCCGTCCCAGTAGGAAGTAGTTGGCAAAGAGCTCTTTACTCCCATTCTGGCCCATGCAGTCCTCCTCTAAATGCCCCCTCATCCCCAGTTCTCCCCAATCTTCTATCCTTCCAGAATCCAGACTGAAAAGTTAATAGGTTTCCCTGAAAGCTAGACAATTCTGCTAAAAAGCCTATTCTGAGCAAATGACTTTGATGCCTTATTGACTTCCCTTGGAACTGCAGCTAATTCAGTCTGCCTTAGGATCCTCCTTATAAAATTGAACCCCAGCCTGACTCAGTGCTTCAGCCTTCATCCTATGGGAATGCTGCTGCACCTCACTGTACCTCTCAATAAATAGTCTCATGCCATGTCTCAGCAGCAGCTCCTGGAACCATGTGCAATTCATGACCACTCCATGCATTTTTCATGCTTCCAAAACTAATACTAGGTGTGGAGGACACAGCCATATTCTTAATGCAGGGATGAAATAAATTGTAACCTTGAAAAGCAGGTTGCTTCTCCAGTCAACTCTTTCCAAAAGAGTTTGCATTTCTAACAGTCTTTCCTCAGGCATTCTCTCCATTTTTTTTTTTTTTTTTGAGGTAGGGTCTCACTCCAGCTCAGGCTGACCTGGAATTCACTATGTAGTCTCAGGGTGGCCTCGAATTCATGGCAATTCTCCTACCTCTGCCTCCTAAGTGCTGGGATTAAAGGCATGCACCACCATGCCCAGCCTCTCCATTGTTTTTGAAAGTTAGTTACTTAGTTAGTTAGTTAGTTAGTTTGTTTGTTTATTTATTTATTTATTTATTTATTTATTTATTTATTTATTTCAGAGAAAGGGAGAGAGAGAATGGGCACACCACTACAAATGAGCTCCAGATGCATGCGCCACCATGTGCATCTGGGTTATGTGGGTACTGGAGGATCAAGCCTCGAATCAGGGTCCTTAGGCTTCACAGGCAAGTGCTTAACCACTAAGCCATCTCTCCTGCCCCCTTTCCATTGTTTTAATGTAAAACAGTTGGTCCATCTTCCTTAAGATTGCTAATGTAAGCCAGGCGTGGTGGCGCATGCCTTTAATCCCAGCACTTGGGAGGCAGAGGTAGGAGGATCGCCTTGAGTTCAAGGCCACCCTGAGACTAATTCCAGGTCAGCCTGAGCTAGAGTGAAACTCTACCTCGAGAAACCAAAAAAAAAAAAAAAAAAAAAAAAAAAAAGAAAGATTGCTAATGTGTTTGACAATAGCACCTTCAGCAACCTAAAACCAGTCTCAGTGCCTGTAATTTTAACTTGTTTGAGGTTTTACAACTTAAAATCTTAAACCTCTCAGTCAAATATCTTTATCTAAGCACATTAGTCCATTACAAATTTAACCTTGATCAAGCTCTCTGGTAGATGAACACAGCCAGTCCTTATGACAGTAGCCCAGGTCCAACAAAGTCCTCTGTAGTCTTTCCTTCCCCCTAAGAAAGTTCATAAACTGGGCTGGAGAGATGGCTTAGCAGCTAAGGCATTTGCCTGCAAAGCTTAAGGATCTTGGTTTCCACATAAACCAGATGCACAAGGGGGCACATGTGTCTGGAGCTTGTTTGCAGTGGCTAGAGGCCCTGACATGCCAATTCTCTCTCTCTCTCTCTCTCTCTCTCTCCCTTTTCCTCTCTCTGTCTCTAATAAATAAATACATACATACATGAAAATAAAATCTTTTAAAAAAGAAAGTTCATAAGATGAGCTTCCAAGTTCACTTTTTATTTTGCACTTAGCATTCTCAAACTCTCATAAGAATAGTCCATAATAAGCTGGGCGTGGTGGCGCACCCCTTTAATCCCAGCACTCAGGAGGCAGAGGTAGGAGGATTTCTGAGAGTTCGAGGCCACCCTGAGACTACATAGTTAATTCCAGGTCAGCCTGGACCAGGGTGAAACCCTACCTTGAAAAGCCAAAAAAAAAAAAAAAAAAAAAAAAAAAAAAAAAAAGAAAAGAAAAAAAAGAATAGTCCATAATAAAGCCGGGTGTGATGGCGCATGTCTTTAATCCCAGAACTTGGATGACAGAGGTAGTAGGATCACCATGAGGTTGAGGCCACTCTGAGACTACAGAGTGAATTCCAGGTTAGCTGGGGCCAGAGTGAGACACTACCTCAAAAAAACCAAAAAAAAAAAAAAAAAAAAAAAAAAGTCCATAATACTAGACTCCAGAAGGCATCTTTAGTTGCAAGTACCAAGTCCCTGCCTATTCCTCCAAAAACAAAAGTACCAAAAGACCAAACTCCACATGGTCATATTCATCTCAGCATTCTACCCCACTCCAGGTACTAATTTCTGTAGTAGACAGCTTCAGGTTCTGGGAGAGGAACTTTCAAACAAGGCACAGTTATGGAGGAAGGGCTATTTATTGAAGCTTACAGATACAGGGGAAGTTCCATAATGGTAGAAAAAGTTGGCCCCCTCTTAAAGGTCCAAGGAGAGAGAGAGAGAGAGAGGGAAAATCACAAGCCAAACGCCACACAGCACACATTAGGAACTCCAGGTGGAACTAGGCATTATGCCTATGTTTCCACTGGAATTTCAAACCTATCACCACACCTTAAGATCCACCCAGTGACACCTCCAGCCAGGTGTCTGCAGATCCAAACTACAAACTAATAAAACACTAGATATATTGGGAACTATCTATTCAAACTACCACACATGTAAGGACAGATACGCAAGGTGGCACATGTGTCTGAAGTTTGTTTGCAGTGGCTGAAGGCCCTGGTGTGTGCTCTCTCTCTGTGTCAGAAAGAAAGAAAGAAAGAAAGAAAGAAAGAAAGAAAGAAAGAAAGAAAGGAAGGAAGAAAAAGAAAGAAAAGAAACAAGTTGCTGGCAGGGTGGTGATGCACACCTTTGATGTCAGCACTTGGGAGGCTAAAGTAGGAAGATTTCTGTGAGTTCCAGTTCAGCCTTGGCTAGAGTGAGATCCTGCCTGAAATTTTTTTTATTGACAACTTCCTTAACTGTAGACAATATCCCATGGTACTTCCCTCCCTCCCCCACCCCCACTTACCCCTTTGAAACTCCACTCTCTATCATATTCCTCCCCCTCTCAATCAGTCTCTCTTTTCATTTTGATGTTATCATCTTTTCCTCTTATTATGATAGTCTTGTGTAGGTAGTGTCAGGCACTGTGAGGTCATGGATATCCAGGCCATTTTGTGTCTGGTGGAGCACATTGTAAGGAGTCCTGCTCTTCCTTTGGCTCTTAAATTCTTTCCACCACCTCTTCTGCAGTGGACCCTGAGCCTTGGAAGGTGTGTTAGAGATGTTTCAGTGCTGAGCACTACTCTGTCCCTTCTTCTCAGCAACTTGGTGCCTTCTGTCATCCCAAGGTCACCGCCATCTGAACATAGAAGATTCTCTAACTGAAAGTGAGAGTGGCATTAATATCTGTGTATGAACATTAAGAAAAGTGTTTATTTGGCAGTTTGGTTAGCATAGTATATACATTTAGCCAGACACCAGCAGATGTTACACCCCTAGGGGGGCTCATGACTACCCCTGTTGTAGGTTTTCAGTATCAGGGATGTATTCCCTTCCATGGGGTGGGCCTCCAGTCCAAATAGAAAGAGGTTGTTTTCTGCCATAACAGACATACCACTATTTGCACCCATTGGCTCATTTGGCCTGGTTGGCCAAATTTAAGGCTTGCTGTGTCCACTGGTGTATATCTTCACTGGTGTTTTTATCTCTCTCCCATTGAACTGCATGCAGCATAGCTTTTTCCACCTTTCTGTCTGCTGGTCCATATGGAGGAGGCTTTCAGCTCAGCTCCAGCAGGATTTCTCACCGACCTTGCAGCCCAAGTATGTGAAGTCTTCAGCAATAGGGTCTTACCATCTATTCCTGGTGGGAAACTAAGGGTCTCAGCAGTGGCCTATAATGTTTTGGGGGTATCTGTGACCTCCCTGGCCAACAACTCACTGAAAGGTATCCCATCCCTGGCACTGAAAATTCTATAGTAACAATCTATTGATTCTGAGTGTTCCATTGTCCAGAAAAGTAGATTTCCATGTGACTTATGTATATCCTCTTAGATTTTTTTAAAATTTTTTTTTTTGAGAGAGACAGAGAGAAAGGGAGAGGAAGACAGATAGAGATGGGTGTGCCAGCAGCGTCTCAGCTGCTGCGAACGAAATCCAGATGTGTGCACCCCCTTGTGGTCAAGTGCAGCATTGCGCCCTTGTGTCACTTTGCATCTGGCTAAATGTGGGACCTGGATATTGGAACCGCTGGAGATTGGAACCGGTGTTCTTAGGCTTAGGAGGCAAGCGCCTTAACTGCTAAGCCATCTCTCCAGCCCTGTCCCTATGATTTTAAAAATGATTTTGGTATCTGTTGTGATGGTGCCTTTTTCATCTCTAATTTTATTAATTTTTGTCTCTTCTCACTTTCTTTTGCTCAGATTTGCTAAGGGTTTATTAATCTTGTTTATCCTTTCAAAGAACCAACTCTTTGTTTCATTGATTCTTTGGATTTTTTTGTTTCTATTTCATTAATTTCTGCTATTAATCAATAATTAATATTAATGATTAATATTAATTAATAACTAATATTAATTAATACTTAATTTTTATTATTTCTTCCCATGTACTGATTTTCGGTTTGCCTTGTTCTTCTTTTTACAAGGCCTTAAGGTGAAACATTAAGTTATTTGCTTGCAACCTTTCTAATTTCTTTTTTTTTTAATTTTTAATTTTTTTATTTTTTTGGTTTTTCAAGGTAGGGTCTCACTCTGGCCCAGGCTGACCTGGAATTCACTCTGTAATCTCAGGGTGGCCTCGAACTCATGGCAATCCTCCTACCTCTTCCTCCCGAGTGCTGGGATTAAAGGTGTGCACCACCACGCTTGGCTCTAATTTCTTAATATAGGCACTTAAAGCTATAAATTCCCCTCTTAGGACTGCCTTCATTGTGTCCCAAAGGTTTTCATATGTTGTGTTCTCATTATCATTTGACTATGAATTTTTTTATTTCCTTCTTGATTTCTTCATTGACCCATTCATCATTTAAGTAGTGTATTGTTTAGCTTCTATGGTTTGTGTATGCTCTATAGCTTTTCTTGTTATTGATGTGTAGTTTGATCTCATTGTGATCAGATAGAATACAAGGAATTATTTCAATTTTCCTGTATTTGTTAAGATTTGCTTTATGTCCTAATATATCTATTAGGTCCATTTGTTCTATGACCTCATTTAATCCAGAAGCATCTGTGTTTATTTTTTTCTGGGATGACCTGTCAATTGGTGAGAGTGGGGTGCTGAAGTCACCCACTACAACTGTGTTTGGTGTTATCTGTGACCTTAGTTCTAATAGCATTTGTTTGATGAAATTGGGAGCCCCCGTGTTAGGTGCATATATGGTTAGGATTGTAATGTCCTCTTGTTTGAGTGTTCCTTTAATCAATATAAAGTGACCTTCCTTATGTTTCCTAACTAATGTTGGTCTGAAGTCTCCCCTGTCAGTTATTAGGATAGTGACCCCTGCTTGTTTTCTAGGCCCATTTTCTTGAAACACTGTTTTCCAAACTTTCACCCTAAAATAGTATCCATCCTTGGAAGAAAGGTTAGTTTCTTGGAGGCAACAAATTGAAGGATCCTGCTTTTTTTTTTTTTTTTTTTTTCTTTTTTTCGAGGTAGGGTCTTACTCTGGCTCAGGCTGACCTGGAATTTGCTATGTAGTCTCAGAGTGTCCTTGAACTCACAGCAATCCTCCTACCTCTGCCTCCCAAGTGCTGGGATTAAAGGCATGCACCACTACACCCGGCGGATCCTGCTTTTTAACCCAGTCTGCAAACCTATGTCTTTTGGTTGGGGCATTCAGGCCATTGATATTAAGAGTTATTATTGAAAGGTGTGTATTTATTTTTGCCATTTGTCTTGTTCTGTAGTTCTTCCAGTTTCACCTTTGCTCTCTTGTATTAACTAGTATGGAGTATGGTTTGTTTTTTCCAGGTTCCTTATATGTGTGCTTTTCTTTCTCTTCAGCATGGAGGATCCTTTCAAGTATTTTATGTAGAGCTAGTTTTGTCTTCAAATATTACTTTAGTCTGCTTTTGTTGTGCAATGTCCTTATTTCTCCATCTATTTGAATGGATAGCTTTGCAGGATAAAGTAACTTTGGTTGACAGTTGCTATCTTTCAGAACTTGGAATACATCACTCCAAGCCCCTCTGGCTTTTAAAGTTTGTGTTGAGTAATCTGCTGTATCCTAATGTGTTTACCTTTGTATGTGACTTGATTTTTCTCTCTAGCTGCTTTCAATATATTTTCTTTGGTTTGTATGTTTGGTAGTTTAATTATAATATGGTAAGGAGAGTTTCTTCCCAGGTTTTGTCTGTTTGGTGTTCTAAAGGCTTCCTGTATCTGCATTGGCATCTCTTTCCCAACTTGGGGGAAGTTTTCTTCTATGATTTTGTTGAAAACGCCTACTATGCCTTCGGAGTGAAAGTCTTCTCCTTCTACTATACCCTGAATTCTTATGTTTGATCTTTTCATAGTGTCCTGAATATCTTGAAACTCCCATTCATACTTTCCTATTTGTTTGCCTTTCTCTTTGTTGGACTGTATTAGATCTGCCACCTGGCCTTCTAGTTTAGATATTCTGTTCTCTCCTTCATCCATTCTACTGGAGAGATTTTTGTACAGAGTTTTTAATTTAACTGTCAGTGTTCTTTGTTGCTAATATTTCTGACTGGTTTTTCTTTATTATTTCTACTTACTTATTTTTATCTTGTATTGACCTCTTTATTTCATTAAATTGGTTTCCTGTGTGCTCTTTGATTCTTTTGATTTCTTCTTTGAGTTTTTGAATATATTTATAATCATTCTTTTAATATCTTTCTCAGGCATTTCCTCTAAATCAGTGTCACTGAAAGTCATTTCTGATGCATTAATACTTTTTGGTGGATTTTTATTGTCTTGTTTTTTGTGTTTATTGTATTTTTGCATCTTGGATTAATTTAATGCTTGGGTTTTCTTATTTATCTGTAGTATTATTAGGTGTATCAATCAATCTGATGTTTGATATCTTCAGGGTAGGAGATTAAGGCGCTAGGTGTGGCTCTTAAGACTCTCAGAGTAACCACAAAAGTACCCTAGGTGTTGGGTTTGCCTGGTATGAGAGCATTCAAGTAGGCTGAGTGGAACAAATATAGACAAATTCTATAAATTTAACTAAATGATGTACCCATTCAGTGAAAAGCAGCACAGAGAATTTATGCAAGAGTGGGTATTATGACCAATAGATCCTCTAACAAAGTCAGTCCCTAAGGATGTGTGTTGCTCCACACCCTTAATCCTGACACCTGGGATACTAAGATTCTGGTCTATAGAGAGTTTCAAGGTCAGCTTGTGACTGAGTGAATCCCTTCCCCAACAAATGCCAGAAGAGGAAACAAAGGCACTATAAATCAGGAAGCAACAAACAACAAACTCAAAATATAGCTTATTTAAGAATGGCAAATCCGACCATCCATCAGATTTAACATATAATTTACCCTGACATGGAAGGTGCAATTAACACTTCCAATGCAATCCTATATACCAGGCTTATTTGGCAGGTACTGACCTGGTATAATCCCAGTTACTTTTTGGGATGGCTTTGGTCTTGGGTATGCTACAAGGCCACTTGTGTCCCTCTTTGCTGTGCTGTGCTGGCTGGGTCAGTGGGTCACTGCTCTGATAGCCTATGCTGGGTGCTGTGTAGGTGAGCTCCCTTCCCCAGGTCTCTGGTGCTTGTTGGCGCTTGTGCTGGTGGTGGGGGAGGGGAGGCTGTGGATGGTGGCTGATGTCCTCCCACTGGTCCTCATGATCCTCTTCCTCACAAGCTGCTCTGCTGGTCTTTGTCATCCTTCTTTCACGTTTCTTGAGTTTGTGAGGAGGCCGGTGTGAGTGGAAAATCCCAGGAGTTGCTGCTGAGATGTGGCATGAGGCAGGGTGTGATGACTGAGGATGAGGCTGGAGAAGTCACTGGAAGATGGGCCATGGTTTGTATAGAGACCCAAAGATGTTTTGGATATACCAGGACTGTGCAAGATGGACCATGGAGCTCTGTTGGCTTGGGGTGGAAGTTTTCCCTGGCTATTCAGCCCCACTGGATGTTTGATGGTTATGGAGTTTGCATTGGTTCAGTCTCTCTTTGTAATGCCTTATAGCAGTTGGAAATGTTTACTCTCTGCCTTTATATTGAAAGTATATAACTTGTTTTGATTTCACAGGATTCAGAGTCAAGAGACTATCTTAAATCTCAGATGACACTCAGGACTTTGGATATATCTTAAATTGGTAAATACTATGGGGACCTTTGAATTTGGACTGAATACAATATGCAGTGTGAGATGGCTATGAATCTACTGGAGGCCAGGAACAGAATGTGTTAGTTTGAATGGATGTCCCCCAATAGATACAGGAGTTTTATTCAAGTTTGTAACTCAGATCTCTAGCTGCCTGGCTGGGAGATCTATCACTGTGGGTGGATCCTAGGGTCCAGCCCCAAGGTGTGTTTGGGGGTGGATCTGTTTTCAGGAAAAAAAAAAGCCAACAACAACAACAGCAAACAAAACAAAACAAAACAAAACAAAACAAAACAAAACAAAACAAAACAAAACATATGCAGAGTTCTTGAGCTCTACCATCATGGGGTTGCTGCAGTGTGCTTGCTTGTAATGCTGCTGGTGGTATTTCTCTCTGCATGGACCTGTGAAAGTGGGTTAGCTTCTTCTGCCATTATGGAACTTCCCCCGAATCTGTAATTTTCAAATAAATACCATCCTCCATAACTATGCCTGGTTTGGAAGTTCATCCCAGCAACATGAAGCTGTCTATTACACCTTTGCTGTACAAATGCTTTTTTGGGGAGGGTTGTTTTTTGAGGTAGTGTCTTGCTCTAGCCCAGGGTGATCTCTGGAATTCACTATGTACTCTCAAGATGGCCTTGAACTCACAGCCATCCTCCTTCTTCTGCCTCCTGAGTGCTGGGATTAAAGGCATGTGCCATCATGCCCAGCTTGTACAAAAGCTTTTTAAGGGCTGGAGAGATGGCACAGTGGTTAAGACACTTGCCTGCAAAGCCAAAGGACCCACGTTTGATTTCCCAGTACCCACATAAAGCCAGATGCACAAGATGACACATGCATCTGGAGTTCGTTAGCAGTGGCTGAAGGCCTTGGCACATCCATTTTCTCTCTGTCTCTGCTTCCTTCTCTCTCTCTCAAATAAATAAAATACAAATAAAATATTTTTTAAATAAAGCTTTTTAGTTCCATGAGGTTCCAATGGTTGATTAATGGTTTTACTTCCTAAGCAACTAGAGTTATATTCAGAAAGTTGTTCTGATGGAAATATTTTAAAGATTTTATTTATTTATTTATTTATGACAGAGAGAGGGGGGAGAGAGAGAGAGAGAGAAAGAATGGGCATGCCAGGGCCTCTAGCCACTGCAAACGAACTCCAGATGCATGTGCCACCATGTGCATCTGGCTTACGTGGGACCTGGAGAATTGAACTGGGGTCCTTAGGCTTTGCAGGCATGCACCGTAATTGCTAAGCTGTCTCTGCAGCTCATGATGGAAATATTTTAAAGTGTTTCCCTTACTTTTTCCTCAGACAGTTTCAGAGTTTTAGGTCTGATATTGAGGTCTTTGATCCATTTGGACTTGATTCTTGTGCATGGAGAGAGATAAGGATCTATTTTTATCCTTCTATATATACATATCCAGTTTTTCCAGCACCATTTGTTAAAGAGGCTATCTTTTCTCCAGTGAATATTTTTGATATTTTTGTCAAAAATCAGATGGCTGTAGCTGCCTGGATTTACATCTGGGTCCTCTATTCTGTTCCATTGATCTACATGTCTGTTTTTGTGCCATATAATGTTATGAATAAGCCATATGGAAACCTACTTCTTTGCTAGCTAATAATATATATATTTAAAACAATGAAGAGTATGGACAGAAGTATCCTATGAATGGGATAATTGTGTGCCCAGAAACCGTAGATTGTTACTGGAAAAATTTCAGTGCCAGGGATGGGATACTTTCCAGTGAGTTGTTGGTCAGTGAGGCCACTGTTACCCCCAAAACATTACAGGCCATTGCTAAGGCTCTTGGTTGCCCACCATAACTAGATGGTAAGACCCTATTGCTGAAGACTCCACATGATTGGGCTTCCCATCATTGAGAAATTAAGGTAGAGCTGAGCTGGAAACCTTCTTCCTGTAGACTAGCTGTCCGAATGCTGCAAAGAGCATGCAGCATGCAGCCTTTTGGGAGAGCAAAGCCATCAACACTGTTAAAGAGCAGTAGTCCCTGAAAGCCTTACAGCTGGCCAGCCAGGCCAAATGTGCCAACTAGTGCAACAGTGGCATGTCTGTTATGAGAGAAACCAACTGCTCTCTGATTGGACTGGAGGCCCGCTCATTGGGAAAGAATACATGCCTGGCATGGAAAACTTAAATGTCTATGGCTGGGGAGGTCATGAGCCCTAGGGGAGTAACTTCTGCTATTATCTGGCTAAATGAATATATTATGTCCACCAAAATGCCTCTGAACACTTACTTACGTTTATGCCCATATATTAATGCTACTCTCACTTTTTTATTTTTATTTTTTTGCTTTTCAAGGAAGGGTTTTGCTTTAGCCCCGGAATTCACTATGTAGTTAGTCTCAGGCCAGCCTCAAACTCATGGTGATCCTCCTACCTCTGCCTCCTGAGTGCTGGGATTTAATGGTGTACCACCACACCTGGCTTACTCTCACTTTTTGTTAGAAAAATTTCTCTTTTCAGATAGTGGTGACAATTGGGAAGACCCAAGAGTCACCATAGCCAGGCATGATGCCACATGCCTTTAATCTCAGCACTTGGGAGGCAGAGATAGGAGGATCACCATGAGTTCAAGGCCACCCTGAGACTACATAGAAAGTTCCAGGCCAGCATGTGCTAGAGCGAGATCCTACTTTGCAAAACAAAACAAAACAAAACAAAACAAAAAGTGACCATCGTGCTGAGAAGTGATAGTGGAGAGTTCAGCACTGGGACATCACCCTCCAGGGATCAGGGTACAATGTGGAAGAGTGGCAGAAAGAATGTAAGAGAGTTGGAGATATGGCTTAGTGGTTAAGGCACTTGCTGGCAATGCCAAAGGTCCCAGGTTTGACTCCCCAGGTCCCACATAAGCCAGCTGCACAAGGTGGCACATGTGTCTGGAGTTTGTTTGCAGTGGCTAGAGGCCCTGGTGGGCCCATTATCTCTCTCTATATATATAGCTATCTGCCCCTCTCCCTTTCTCTCTCTCTTAAATAAATAAATAATTAAAATTAAATTTTTTTTAAAAAAAGAATGTAAGGGCCGGAGAGACGGCTTAGTGGTTAAGGCACATGCCTGCGAAGCCTAAGGCCCCAAGGTTTGATTCTCCAGGTCCCACATAAGCCAGATGAACATGGTGGCACATGCATCTAGAGTTCGTTTGCAGAGGATAGAGGCCCTGGCGCACCCATTTTCACTCTCTGTCTGTCTCTCTCCCTCTCTCGCTATCTCTAATAAATAAATAAATAAAAATAAAATCTTTAAAAATAAAGAATGTAAGAGCCATAGGAAGAGTAGTATTGCTTACAATGCTGTCTTCCAGACACAAATTGGTATTTATGACCTCACAATGCCTGACACTACTTATGTAAGACCTTCATAGTAGGAGGAAACAATGATGACATCAAAATAAAAGAGAGACTAATTGTTTCCAAGAAGGGATTCGATGGAAGGTAGATCTGAGAGGAGGGAAAGGGGAGTGGACAGTGGGAATTCATGGTTTATTGTCTATACTTATGGAAATTGTCAATAAAAAGTTTTTTTTTTTTTTTTTTTTTTTTTTTTTGAGGTAGGGTCTCGCTCTAGCTCAGGCTGACCTGCAATTCACTCTATAGTCTCAGGGTGGCCTTGAACTCATGGCGATCCTCCTACCTCTGCCTCCTGAGTATAAAAAATTTGAAAACAAAGTTTGAGCAGAAGTACCTTGTATGGGTGGATAGTGCTGCTCCTTAGAAACCATAGGTTGTATAGCTGGGCGTGGTGTGCACACCTTTAATCCCAGCACTCAGGAGGATCCCTGAGAGTTTGAGTCCACCCTACCTTGAAAAACCAAACCAAATCAAAACAAAAAGACTATAGGTTGTTACAGGAAGATCCTAGTGCCAGAAGTGGGATATCCTCCAGTAAATTGTTGGTTATGGAGGCCTACAAGACCCCCCCCCCCAAACAATACAGGCTATTGCCAATGCTCTTAGTTGCTTCTAGAACTAGATAGAAAGACCTTATTAATGAAGACACCACATGTTTCAGTGCAGGATACTGGTAAATCAAGTTAGAATTAAGCTGGAAACCGCTCCTGTCATAGTGCTGGTGAGTGCTACGCAGGCTGCTGGGGGAGAAAGTTCATTAACAACCTTACCCAGCAGTGGACTCTGCAACATAAGCAACCAACTAGCCAAGCAAGATGTGCACACTGGTGCAATAGTGGCAAACTGTTATGGGGTAACCAATTGCTCTCTGATTGGATTTGAGGCCCATTCCAAAGGAGGGAATTCATGCCTGTAATTAAATACCTATGGCTAGGGATATCATAGGTCCTAATTGAGAAGCTATATCAATTGTTTAAATAAATGGATATGTTGTGTCCATTACATTGTCTTCTAAATATTTTTTATAATTATATTATATATATAATATATATAGAATTATATATATTATAATATATATATTATAATTATAATTATGTTTATAGATTAGTGATGTTCTCATTTTTGGTCAGAAAAGCTTTTCTTTATCTTTCTCCTCCTCCTCTTCCTCCCCCTTCCCTTCTTCTTCTTCCCATTCTTCCTCTTCCTCCCTCTCCTTCTTCCTCCTCCTTCTTCTTGTTCTTGTTCTCCTCCTCCTCCTCATTCTCCTGCTTCTTCTTTGGCATTTGCAGTGACTACAGGGGAGACTCAAAACTCATCCTAGCGCTGAGAACAAGTGACTTCTCATAGTTCAATGAGACTTCTCCAAGGCTCAGGGAACATTGCAGAAGACTGGGTGGAAAGATTGTAAGCCAGAGGAGAGGGAGGTGTGTACTGCAGCACTGTCTTCCCGACAGTGTGACCATTGCATTCATGACCTTCATGACGTCACAGTGACGGTTATTGACCTTCATGACCTCACAATGACAGTCATGACCTACATACATAACACTGGGCCCATCAATATTTCAACATGGATGGTGGAGGAGGGCGTAAAGCCCCCAGCCCTCCTGGGGAATTATTGGCAGCTAATGGTCGCTGAGGACTAATGGAGTAGGAGACATTTTCTCTGGGTGGTAACTGGTAAATTGCATGTGCTCTGGCAAATAATACCACACTCATGCTCACTCAGCAACCCAAACTAAACTCAGGGACACACACACAGGAAAAAAGAGAAGCAGGACTAGTTGGGAAGAAGGAGTAACAGAAAGGGAATAGGACGATTAACTGGGAAAAAACCCCACATATTAAATACATGCATAAAATTGTCAGTAAGATCTTGACTGGGATGAGCATACAACCCGCCATCTTGACTGGGACCTATAGGACTGCGCGTTTAAGTTACAGCAGCTGGATTCCCACTAGGATTCCTCCTCCCTTCACCTCCTCATTGGGCCCCAGATTGATTTCTAGCAGATTCCCTCAGCAATTCTATTCTCTGCCACCAGGAGGCACCAAAGACCTCCCATTTGGGCTGGGAGCCAAGTGTAAATTCCAGTACAACTGCAAGTACTTTACTACCTTGTTCACAAACTCCAAGCCTGGACTCCAAGCACCACCAAGCAAAGCAAAGACAAGCACATGGGAAGCAGAGGTAGGAGGATTCCTGTGAGTTCGAGGCCACCCTGACAACTACATATTTTCATGAGGATAACTATTCTGACAGGAATAAGATGTAATCTTAAGTAAGGTTTTCTTTCTTTCTTTCTTTCTTTCTTTCTTTCTTTCTTTCTTTCCTTCCTTCCTTCCTTCCTTCCTTCCTTCCTTCCTTCCTTCCTTCCTTCCTTCTTTCTTTCTTTCTTTCTTTCTTTCTTTCTTTCTTTCTTTCTTTCTTTCTTTCTTTCTCTCTCTTTTCTTTCTTTCTTTCTTTCTTTCTTTCTTTCTTTCTTTCTTTCTTTCTTTCTCTCTCTTTTCTTTCTTTCTCTCTCTTTTCTTTCTTTCTTTCTCTCTTTTTTTTCTTTCTTTCTTTCTTTCTTTCTTTCTTTCTTTCTTTCTTTCTTTCTTTTCTTTTTTTTTTTTTTCGGAGGTAGGGTCTTGCTCTAGACCAGACTGACCTGAAATTCACTATGTAGTCTCAGGGTGGCCTCTAACTCCTCTACCTCTACCTCCTTAGTGCTGGGATTAAAAGAATGTGCTACCATGCACAGATATATTTTTAATTTTATTTCTTTACTGATTTAATATTTTTAAATTTACTTACGAGAGAGAAAGAGAGAGGGAGAAATAGAATGGGGGTTCCAGAGCTTCTAGCCACTGCAAACACACTTCAGACACACATGCTACCATGTGCATCTGGTTTTACTTGGGCACTGGGGAATTGAACCTGGTTCCTTAGGCTTCGAAGGCAAGTGCCTTAACTAAGCCATGTCTCCAGGCCAAAATATTTTTTAATTAATTAATTAATTTGAGACAGAGAGAGGAAAGGGCAGAGATAAAGAGCGAATGGCAAATGATTGGACTTCTATGTGAGTAGGAATAAAACTCAGTAGCAGAGGCCATTAAACTAGAAAGGAGATATAAAGGGAATAGAAAGGGAGTGAGGGGATACTTAATAGGATGGTATTGTATATATGTAAGTAGAGGAACAGATTAATGGGGGTGAAAAGGCCTAAGTGAAGTCAGGGGAAGGGATTGAGTAAAGGAAAGGTGGAGGTAGGGCTAATCAAAATCTAAGAGGTGGGCTGGAGAGATGGCTTAGCGGTTAAGGCGCCTGCCTGCTAAGCCTAAGAACCGGGTTCTAATCTCCAGGTCCCACGTTTAGCCAGATGCAAAGTGACTCAAGGGCGCAATGCCACACTTGACCACAAGGCACCGCACACATCTGGATTTCGTTCACAGCAGCTGAGAGACTGCTGGCGTGCCCATCTCTATCTGTCTCCCTCTCCCTCTCTGTCTGTCTCTCTCTGTGTCTCTCTCCAAAAATAAATAAATAAAAAATCTAAGAGGCTATAAATAAGTCATATGGAAAACTACTTTTCTGGACAATGGAACACTCAGAAGCCATAGATTGTTACTAGAAAATTTTCAGTGCCAGGGGTGAGATACCTTCCAGTGAGTTGTTGGCCAGGGAGGTCATAGATAACCCCAAAACATTACAAGCCATTGCCAAGGCCCTTGGTTTCCCACCAGGAATAGATGGTAAGACCCTATTGCTGAAGACTCCGCATGCTTGGGCTGCAAGGTCACTAAGAAATCCTGCTGGAGCTGAGTTGAAAGCCTCCTCCATGTGGACCAGCTGAGAGAAAGCTGGAAAAAGCTACACTGCATGAGTTCAATGGGAGGGAGAGAAATCACCAGTGAAGATATTCAACAGTGGACACTGCAAGCCTTAAATTGGCCAGCCAGGCCAAATGAGACAACGGGTGCAATAGTGGCATGTCTTTTATGTGAAAACCAACCACCCTCTAATTGGACTGGAGGCCCACTCCATGGGAGGGAATGCATCCCTGATACTGAAAACGTACAACAGGGATAGTCATGAACCCTAGGGAAGTACCATGGGATATTGTCTACAATTAAGGAAGTTGTCAATAAAAAAGTAACTAATAAAAATAAATAAAGAGAGGAAGAGAAAGAAAGAAATTAAACTATTTCTTCATTTCGGTCTCTTCTGGCTTTAAAGTTTCTGTTGAGAAACATGTTTTTATTCTGCTGGCTTTGACGTTATTAGTGACTAGGTGCTTCTCTCTTGCTGAGTTCAGTATAGTTTCTTTGGTCTCTGTATTGTAGCTTAATTGTAATATGGTGAGGAAAGGTTCTTTTCTGATCTTGTTTGGTGTTCTAACTGCCTTCTATATCTGTATTGGCAACTTTTTCCCTAATTTTGAGAAACTTTTTGGAAAATACCATGACTTGAGAGTGAAAATTTTCTCCTTCTATGCCTAGAATTCTTAGATTTTTTTTTTTTAGTTGTTAGATTTTGGTTCCTTCATAATGTCCCAAGTGTCTTGAAATTCCCACTCATGCCTTCTTATTAATTTTCTTTCTCCTTGTTGGAAAGTTCAAAATCCTCCACTTTGTCTTCAAATTCACATATTTTGTCTTCTCCTTGATCTATTCTATTAGTTTTTTTTAATTAGACTTACTGTGTTTTTCATTTTCAGTATTTCAGGTTGGATTTTCTTCAGTATTTCTATTTCTTTCCTCATAATTTATATGGACCTCCTTATTTCATTTAGCTGCTTTCCAGTGTTCCATTGGGATTCCCTCAGCAGATTGTTTTCTTCTTTGATTTCTTTGAACATACTTATAATCATTGTTTTATTAATTATGATGTGTGAACAAATCATGTGTTGGTGACATGCCCTTTGTGTTACCCTCTTATATACCCTCTCCCTTGCCCCCATTCCAGTGAGGTTTTCAGTCAGTCTCTGTAGTTGGGGACAATGCCTTGTGGCTCTTACAATCTTTCTTGCCTCCTCTTCCACAACGTTCCCTCAGTTGTTGGTGGGTGTGTTAAAAGTCTACATTAGCCGGGCGTGGTGGCGCATGCCTTTAATCCCAGCACTCGGGAGGCAGAGGCAGGAGAATCGCCGTGAGTTCAAGGCCACCCTGAGACTACAGAGTGAATTCCAGGTCAGCCTGGGCTAGAGCGAGACCTTACCTCAAAAAAAAAAAAAAACAAACAAACAACAAACAAGTCTACATTAGTGTTGAGCTCTTTGAATCCTCTGGATCTGCTTTGATGAGTTATTAGTGTCCACAGTGTCTATCCCCATCTCCCTGAAGCTGGTTGTCAGGACAGCAGTGAAGCAGCACTCAGGTTTAAATGGTCACATCCTCTGTAATGTCTCCTGGGCCCTGGCAGATGCGTTAGAGGTGACTTGTCTTGTGCTAGGCAGTTGGCCATCTTTTCTTACCATATGAATAGATTTTTTTTCTTTTTTTTTTTTATTGACTTTTAATCTTACATACCAAAAAAACCCCACCTGATATTTCCCTCCCCTCCCCCATTCCACTTTAGAACTCCGGTCTCCATCATATCCCTTCCCTTTCTCCATTAGTCTCTCTCCTAATTTGATGACATCATCTTTCTCTTCTATTTTGAGGGTCTTGCAAAGGTATTGCTAGGCACTGCAAGATCATGGATATCGAGGCCAATTTCTGTCTGGGCAGCTGCATAGTAAGAGGTCATATCCTTCCTTTGGCTCTTCCATTCTATCCGCCCCCTCTTCCGCAATGGTCCCTGAGCCACTGGAGGATGTGACAGAGGTGTTTCAGTGCTAGGCACTCCTCCATCCCTTCTTCTCAGCACTATGTTGCCTTTTGTGTCATCCCAGTGGTCATCACCATCTGAAAAGAGAAGCTTCTCTAGCCAGAAGTGAGAATAGCGTTAATATGTGGACATGAACATTTAGTGTAGTGTCCCCAGGGCAGCTTGGTGGGAATAATATATACATTTAGTCAGACATGAGCAGGCTTATACCCCCAAGGCTCATGACCTCACCTACCATAGACTTTTACTTAGGTTTTTCAGTACCGGGTATGTATTCCCTCCCGTAGAGAGGGCCTTCAGTCCAATTATGGAGCACTTGGTTACCCCAAGAGTAGACACGCCACTATTGCACCCGTTCAGTCATTGGGCCTGTCTGGCCAAGCTTGAATATTCAGCATCCACTATTTTCACTGTTGATGGCTTCTGTCTCCCATACGCTGCGTGCAGTGCAGCTTTTTCCAGCTTTCAGTTGGCTGGTCTACAGGGAGAAGGTTTTCTGCTCAGCACCAGCTTGCTTTCTCAGTGTCCTTGCCTCTCAGGCATGAGATGTCTTCAGCAATAGGGTCTTACTATCTATTTCTCTGGGGAAACCAAGGGCTTTGGCAAAAGCCTTAATGTTTTGGAGGCTACTGGGACCTCCTTGGCCAACATCTCACTGGAAGGAATTCCATCCCAGGTACTGAAAATTTTCTAGTAACAGTCTACATCTTCTAGACGTGCCCTTATTCAAAAAAGTAGTTTTACATATGTCTTATTGATAATATCTTGAGTTTAGATTGTCCCTCCCCCTGCCCTTTTTGTATGCATTCTCTTCCCATGGCCTCGCTTAGGCCATTCCCTCCTGTACTCAGTTCTTCTACTTACATATGTGTATTACCATACACTTAAGTCCTTCCTTTCTTCCCTCCCTTATAGCCTTTTACCCGCTTACTGGTTTCTGGTACCTATTTTTGGTTCCAGTTCATACACAAGTCTATACATTGGTAGCTAGGATCCACATATGAGAGAGAACATGTGACGATTGGCTTTCTGAGCCTGGGTTACCTCACTAAGTATAATCCTTTCCAGATCCATCCATTTCCCTGCAAATTTCATAATTTCATTTTTCTTTACTGCTGTATAGAACTCCATTGTGTAAATGTACCACAACTTTATTATCCACTCATCTGTGGACGGACATCTAGGCTGCTTCCATTTCCTAGCTATTGTGAATAGAGCAGCAATAAACATGGTTTTGCAAGTATCTCTAAGGAAGTGAGAAGAGTCCTCTGGATATATGCCTAGGAGTGCTATAGCTGGATCATATGGTAAATCTATTTCTAGCTGTCTCAAGAACCTCCACACTGATTTCCACAGTGGCTGGACCAGCTTACATTCCCACCAATAGTGTAGAAGTGTTCCTGTTTTTCCGCATCCACGCCAACACTTATTGTCATTTGTTTTCTTGATGGCAGCCATTCTGACAGGAGTGATATGGAATCTCAAAGTGGTTTTAATTTGCATTTCCCTGATGGCTAAGGATGTAGAACATTTTTTTAGATGTTTATATGCCACCTGTATTTCATCTTCCGTGAATTCTCTATTTAGTTCCGTAGCCCATTTTTTAACTGGGTTGTTTGAATTCTTGTTATTCTGTTTTTTGAGTTCTTTGTATATTCTGGATATTAATCCTCTGTCAGATGAATAACTGGCAAAGATTTTCTCCCATTCTGTAGGTTGTCTTTTTGCTCTATTCACAGTGTCCTTTGCTGTACAAAAGCTTTGTAATTTCATAAGGTCCCAGTGGTTGATTAGTGCTTTTATTCTCTGAGCAATTGGAGTTATATTCAGAAAGTCCTTGCCTATTCCAATATGTTGAAGTTTCCCCTACTTTTTCCTCTAGCATTTTCAGAGTTTCAGGTCTGATATTAAGGTCCCTGATCCATTTGGACTTGATTCTTGTGCAAGGAGAGAGACAAGGATCTATGTTTATCCTTTTACAAACAGATGTCCAATTTTCCCAGCACCACTTGTTAAAGAGGCTATCTTTTCTCCAATGAGTATTTTTGGCGTTTTTGTCAAAAATCAGGTAGCTGTAGCTGTCTGGATTAATATTTGGGTCTTCTATTCTGTTCCATTGATCTACCTGTCTGTCCTTGTGCCAGTACCATGCTGTTTTTGTGACTATGGCTTTGTAGTATAACTTAAAATTGGGTATGGTTATACCACCTGCCTGATTTTTGTTATGCAAAATTGTTTTGGCTATTCGAGGTTTTTTGTGTTTCCAGATGAATTTTAGTATTGTTTTTCTATTTCTGTGAAGAATGCTATTGGGATTTTAATGGGGATCGCATTAAATGTGTAGATTGCTTTTGGTAAGATTGACATTTTCACTATATTGATTCTTCCAATCCAGGAGCATGGAATGTCTTTCCATTTCCTTGTGTCTTCTGCAATTTGTCGCTCAAGTTTTTATAGTTCTCATTGTAGAGATCCTTCACTTCCTTGGTTAAGTTTATTCCAAGGTATTTTATTTTTTTGAGGCAATTGTGAATGGGAGAGATTCCCTGATTTCATCCTCTGCATGTTTGTTGTTAGTGTATAGAAAAGCTACTGATTTCTGTGTGTTTATTTTGTATCCTGCTACATTGCTAAAAGTGTTTATCAGCTCTAATAATTTGCTGGTAGAGTCCTTAGGATCTGTTATGTATAGAATCATATCATCTGCAAATAATGATAATTTGACCTCTTCCTTTCCGATTTGTATCCCCTTTATGAGTGCCTCTTGCCTTATTGCTATGGCTAAGACTTCCAATACTATATTAAATAATAGTGGAGAAAGTGGACACCCTTGTCTTGTTCCTGAATTTAGAGGAAAAGCTTCAAGTTTTTCCCCATTAAGTATTATGTTGGCTGTCAGTTTGTCATAAATAGCTTTTATTATGTTGAGATATGTTCCTTCTATTCCAAGTTTCTGTAGTACTTTCACTATGAAGGGATGTTGGATTTTGTCAAATGCCTTTTCTGCATCTATTGAGATTACCATGTGATTTTTGTCCTTCAGACCATTTATATGGTGTATTACATTTATGGATTTGCGTATGTTGAACCATCCCTGCATCTCTGGGATAAAGCCTACTTGGTCAGGGTGAATAATCTTTCTGATATATTCTTGTATTCTGTTTGCCAGTATTTTGTTGAGAATTTTTGCATCTATGTTCATGAGGGAGATTGGTCTATAGTTTTCTTTTTTGATCTGTCTTTGTCGGTTTGGGTATCAGGGTGATGCTGGCTTCATAGAAGGATTTGGTAGAATTCCTTCCTCTTCTATTTTATGGAAAAGTTTGAGAAGCATTGGTGTTAGATCTTCCAGGAATGTCTGGTAAAATTCAGTAGTGAATCCATCTGGGCCTGGGCTTTTTTTAATTGGGAGACTTTTTATGACTGCTTGGATCTCTGTGGTTGTTATAGGTCTATTTAAATGGTTTATCTCATCTTGATTTAATTTTGGTAGGTCATATAAATCAAGGAAATCATCCATTTCTTTCAGGTTTTCAAACTTAGAGGCATATATATTCTTAAAGTATGTCCATATGATTTTCTGAATTTCTTTGGTATCTGTTGTGATGTTGCCTTTTTCATCTCTAATTTTATCAATTTTTGTCTCTTCTCTCTTTCTTTTTTGTCAGATTTGCTAAGGGTTTGTCAATCTTGTTAATCCTTTCAAAGAACCAACTCTTTGTTTCATTGATTTTTTTGATTGTTTTTTTTTGTTTCCATTTCATTAATTTCTGCCCTAACCTTTATTATTTCTTCCCGTCTACTGATTTTTGGTTTGCCTTGTTCTTCTCTTTCCAAGGCCTTAAGGTGAAGCATTAAATTGTTTAGTTGTGAACTCTCTAGTTTCTTAATATAGGCACTTAGAGCTATAAATTTCCCTCGTAGGACTGCCTTCATTGTGTCCCACAGGTTTTGGTATGTTGTATTCTCATCATCATTTGATTCTATGAATTTCTTGATTTCCTTCTTAATTTCTTCAATGACCCATACGTCATTCAATAATGTACTGTTTAGTCTCCATGAATTTCTGTATGCTCTGTAGTTTTTCTTGTTGTTGATTTGCAGTTTAATCCCATTGTGGTCAGATAGCATACAAGGGATTATTTCAATTTTCCTGTATTTGTTATGATTTGATTTGTGTCCTATCATATGGTCTATTTTAGAGAATGACCCATGTGCCACTGAGAAGAATGTATATTCTGCAGTATTTGGATGGAATATTCTGTATATATCTGTTAGGTCCATTTGTTCCATGATATCATTTAATGCAGTTGTTTCTCTGTTTATTTTTTGTTGGGTAGACCTGTCAAGTGATGAGAGCGGGGTATTGAAGTCACCCACTACTATTGTGTTAGGTGTTATCTCTGACCTTAAGTCCAATAGTGTTTGTTTGATGTAATTGGGGGCCCCTGTGTTGGGAGCATAAATGTTTAGGATTGTGATATCCTCCTGTTTGAGTGTTCCTTTAATCAGTATAAAGTGACCTGCTTTATCTCTCCTCACTAATGTTGGTTTGAAGTCTATCCTGTCAGAAATTAGAATGGCAACCCCTGCTTGTTTTCTAGGTCCATTTGCTTGATATATCTTTTTCCAGCCTTTCACCCTAAGAATGTTTCTATCTTTTAATCGGATGTGAGTTTCCTGAAGGCAACAGATGGTAGGATCCTGCTTTTTAATCCAGTCTGCAAGTCTATGTCTTTTGATTGGGGCATTGAGGCCATTGATATTAAGAGTTATTATTGAAAGATATGTATTTGATCTGTCCATTTTTCTTGTTTTGTAGTTCTTCCTGGTTTTCGTTTTACTCACTTGTTCTAACTGTTGAATATGATTTCTTTTTCCTATTTCCTGCTGTGTGTGTTTTGCTTTTTCTTCAGCATGAATGATTCCTGCAAGTATTTTCTGTAGAGTTGGCTTAGTTGTCATAAATTCCTTTAGCCTGTCTTTGTTGTGGAATGTCCTTATTTCTCCATCAATTTGGATAGAAAGCTTTGCAGGATAAAGTAATCTTGGTTGACAGTTTTTATCTTTCAGAACTTGGAATACATCACTCCAGGCCCTCCTGGCTTTTAGGGTTTGTGTTGAGTAATCTGCTGTGACCCTGATGGGTTTCCCCTTAAATGTCATTTGCTTTTTCTCTCTAACTGCTTTCAGTATACTTTCTTTGGTTTGTGTATTTAGTAGTTTAATTATAACATGGCGAGAAGAGGATCTTTCTAGGTTTTGTCTGTTTGGTGTTCTAAATGCTTCTTGTATCTGCATTGGCATTTCTTTCCCAATTTGGGGAAAATTTTCTTCTATGATTTTATGGAAAACACCTACTAAGCCTCTGGATTGAAATTCTTCCCCTTCTGCTATACCTTGAATTCTTATGTTTGATCTTTTCATAGTGTCCCTCATGTCTTGGAGTTCCCATTCATACCTTTCTATTAGCTTGTCTTTCTCTTTGTTGGACTGTGATAGATCTGCCACCTCGTCTTCTAGTTTAGATATTCTGTCCTCTCCTTCATCCATTCTACTAGTGAGACTTTCCACAGAGTTTTTATTTCACTGACTGTGTTCTTCAGGGTTAAGATTTCAGCCTGGTTTTTCTTCAGTAGTTCTATTTCCTTGTTCATGTCCTCTAATGACCTTTTTATTTCATTAAACTGTTTCTCTGTAATCTCCTTCAACAGTTTGTTTTCTTCTCTAATTCCTTTGTTTTCTTCTCAGATTGCTTTCATTTCTTCTTTCATTTCTTTGAGCATAGATATCATCATTCCCTTGAAATCTTTGTCAGGAATTTCATCTAAAACAGTCTCATTGTTGGACCTATCTGATGGATTTGCAATTTTTGGTGGGATTGCATTGTCTTGATTCTTTGTGTTTCTTGTATTATAATGTAGTGACTTTTGCATCCTGGATTGCTTTGATGCTTAGGTTTCCTATTTATCTTCAGTGTTCTTAGGTGTTGTGATCCACCTTTATATTATTTTAGGATATGAGTTTAAGGTGTCAAGTGTAGCACTTGTACTTAAGTAGAAGTACTCCTAGCTGTTGAGTTTGCTTGTTAAGCAATTATTGTAGTGGACTGGTGGAACAATTTAGAGGCAAGTTCTAAACTTCAACAGAGCAAAATACACATTCAATTGACATGAACACAGAGTATACAAGTGTGAGAATTGAGACAACCAGTCCTATAGGGTTAAAATCCCTAAGGGCATGTGATGGTCCACTCCCTTAGTCCTGTCAGCTTGGGAATCAGACCCTGTCCTCAATAATAACTGAAGCAAAAGATAAAGGCCCTTTAAATCTAGAAGTAGTACAGATAGCAATATTCAACCCCTCACATTCAGCTTATTTGAAAATGGTAAAGCCACCCACAAATATGTAATACATACCCTGCCTTGACCTGGAAAGAGTGGTTAGCACTTCCAATGCAGGCCTTTGTTATCTTTTGGTGTGGCTTTTAAACTCACCAATGCTGGGTGCCCACCTCGTTACCTGAGCTGTGGAGCTTGGGTCAGGTAAGCTGGGGCCGGTGTTGACGATGTGGTTCAAATTTGCCACTGGTTGTTGTTCGATTCTACCAATTCCCTGGGAACTGATGATTGGGGGATGGGTGAGTTCAGGAAGCCTGCAGCAACTCACGGTGTGTGTCTCTTTCAGTAGCTCTGCAGATTTTTCTTTGATTTCTGGGCTCTGTGAGGAGACTGATGAGGTTGAAAAGTCCCTTTTTTGTTTGTTTGTTTGTTTGTTTGGGCGGCGTTGCAGCAGAAGCTCAGCGGGGCTTAGCTGATCTGGTTGGCAGCTTTGGATCGAGGGTTGGAGTCTTGGCGCCCGATCCGTTGGGGAGCTGGCTGAGTGAAGTGGAGTTGCTGGGGTGCTCTTGGGGTGGAGCGAAGCCACTGGGAGCCCACGGATGGGGAGCCCGCGGATGGGGAGCCCGTGGCTGGGGAGTCTGCGGCTCGGGAGTCCGCGGCTGGGGAGCCCGCGGCGTGGAGCCGTTGGGGAGCGAGCTGCCGGGGGCCGCACTCTCCACAGTGGGTTTCTGGCTGTCTTTTGCTTTTCCGCTATTTCCCGGAGAAAATATTCTGCTCTCTTCCTCAGATGAGTGTAGTTTTTCTTGATTCTCTGCCTGATCCGGTTTGGCGTGGCTCCTATGCCGCCATCTTACCCGGAACCTCACGAATAGATTTTTGTTCTCCCCATCTTTCACTGCCATCTATTAGGAAAAACAGATTCATAATCATCCTTTAAAATTCTCTGTCAGAAATTTTGTCTAACTCAGTTTCACTGGGGATCACTGTTATAAGATTCATGGTTTTTGGGGGTTATGTTACCACCATTTTTTTGGGGGTGGGGTTCAAGCCACCTGCTCTAGCCCAGGTTGATCTGAACCTTCACTATGTAGTGTCATGGCCTCCAACTCACAGTGCTCCTCCTACCTCTGCCTTCCAAGTGCTGTGATTAAACCCAATGTGCCATCATGCCCAGCTTGACTTTTTGTGTTTTTTTGTTTTATTATTTATTTATTTGAGAGCAACAGACAGAGAGAGAAAGAGGCAGATAGATACAGAATGGGAGTTTCAGGGCCTCCAGGCACTGCAAACAAACTCTACATGCATGTGGTACCTTGTGCATCTGGCTTATGTGGGTCCTGGAGAATCGAGCCTTGAACTGGGGTCTTTTGGCTTCATGGAGGCAAGTGAGTAACTGTACTAAACCACCTGTCCAGGCCCCAAACTTTTTTTTTTTTTTTCAAACAGAAAGAGAGATACAGAGAAGAGACAGACAAAAGAATGGATGTGCTAGGGCCTCTAGCCACAGTAAACCCTCTTTCCCAGAAGTATGTTGCCTCTTTGTGCATCTGTGTTTACATGGGTTCTGGGGAGTTGAACCTGGGCTCTTAGACCAGGCAGATTTGCCTTTACCATTAGACCCATCTCTTCAGCCCCTTTTTTTGTTTTTTTATATTTCTGTATTGGAACATCTTGGATTATTTCATTGCTTGGATTTTCTACTTATCAGCTGCATTTTTAGATATGTAGGTCTGAGTTATATCTTCAAGGTAAGAGTTCAAGATACCAGGTGTGGCCACAATATTATGATTACTATCATCCAAAGTGACCCATGCTGATAGGTTTGCTTGCAGAGTGTCCTAGTAGAAAATTAACAATAATGAATGGTCCTTTTGACTTCAATAATTGCTGGTAGGTAAACAAGTCCTGGCTTTTCTCACACCTGTGAATTTCTTGCAAGCAGTCAAGAAGATGGATCCTATTTTCTGATCCAGGCTGTCTGGACAATGTCTTTTTTTTTTTTTTTTTTTTTTTTTTTTTTTTTTGAGGTAGGGTCTCACTCTGGCCCAGGCTGACCTGGAAATTTTTCCAGTAACAAGTCTCAGGGTGGTACAACGAACTGTCCATAAGGTCCTCCTAAACTCTGCCTTTAACATATATGGGATTAAAGCTAGCAAAGAAATGGCTGTAAATATCATTTATCTTTTTTGAGGTAGGGTCTCCCTTTAGCCTAGGGTGACCTAGAATTCACTGGTTTCAGATTAGTCTCAAGCTGGCCTTGAACTCACAGTTATCCTCCTACCTCTTGTTTATAAGTGCTATTATTAAAATATTTGGCATTGTTTGCACCAGACAATCAGGTTTAATATTTTTTTTTTTTTTTTCTTTGAGGTAGGGTCTTGCTGTAGCCCAGGCTGACCAGGAATTCATTCTGTATTCTCAGGGTGGCCTTGAACTCTGGCAATCCTCCTACTTCTGCCTCCCAAGTACTACCATTAAAGGTGTGCACCACCATGCCCATAGTCAGTGTCTTTTGATTGTTTTTTCATTACTTATCACTAATATTTAGAGTTATTATTGAAAAGTGTGTGGAGGGCTGATGGAGGTGGTCCAGTGGTTAAATATGCTTGTTTGAAAAGTGTGTATTAATCCCTGTTATATTGATTATATTCTAAATTTGGTGTTTTCTTTTTAAAAAATTTTATTGACAACTTTCATAAATATAAACACATACCATGATCACCCTTGTCTTTTTCCTTTCCCAAATCCCCCTCCAGTGAATAAATTTAGAGTTTTCTTGGTCTTCATTTGCTTAACAAGTGGTCTAGTTTTGAAATTTCTTTTTCCTCCTATAGCTTCTTGGATATGTTTCTTCCTCCCTTCAGTGTGCAGTAGCACCATGAAGTATCCTCTTTAGTATTGGCTCAGTGCTCATAAATTCCTTGAGCTTCTTTATATCATGGAAGCACTTTTCTTTCTCCTTCCATTACAAGATAAATCTGCTAGATTAGGCATAGTTTGGGTTGGAAGATAAGGTCCTTCAGTTATTTGAAATACATCATCCCATGCCTTTCCGGCATTTAGTATTTCCACGAAAAAGCTGGCTATTATTCTGATAGGTCTGCTTTTGTATGTGATGAGATATTTCTCTCTTGTAGCTTTCCAGTACTTTTCTTTGTTTTGTGTAGTAAATGATTTTTAAAAATTCTTTGGGAGCCAGGCATGGTGGGACTTACCTTTAATCCCAGCACTTGGGAGGCAGAGGTAGGAGGATTGTTCTGAGTTCAAGCCAACCCTGAAATTACATTGTGAATTTTTTTTTCAGCCTGGGCTAGAGCGAGACCCTACCTTGAAAAACAAACCAAACCAAACCAAACCAAAACAAAACAAAACAACAACAACAGAAAAAGTTTGGGGTGTTGGAGAGGGGCAAAGCAGTTAAGGCACTTTGCCTGCCAAGAAATCAAACCCAGGTTTTTATCCCAGAACCCATTAGTCAGATGCACAATATGCACATGCAGAAATTTCATGCATGTATTTCTGGTTGTTGATATGTTGATAGTTCAAATGTAGTTATCGTGGATGCCAATCTTGCTCTGTCTGATTTCTGTCTCAATAAAAAAAAAATATCTTTTAGCTCAGTAGAGGTGCTTTGATTTAAGATGATGTCAGTCATTTCAAAACCAGAGAAATAGGAGGATTGCCGACAGAATGTTCAAGTTATTTTCTGCCACATTTTTTTAATGAATTTTTAATCAGCCTGATTTTTGAACCTTACATACCAAAAGCCAGAAGTGAGAATAGCATTAATATGTGGACATGAACATTTAGTGTAGTGTCCCCAGGGCAGCTTGGTGGGAATAATATATACATTTAGTCAGACATGAGCAGGCTTATACCCCCAAGGCTCATGACCTCACCTACCATAGACTTTTACTTAGGTTTTTCAGTACCGGGTATGTATTCCCTCCCGTGAGAGGGCCTTCAGTCCAATTATGGAGCACTTGGTTACCCCAAGAGTAGACACGCCACTATTGCACCTGTTCAGTCATTGGGCCTGTCTGGCCAAGCTTGAATATTCAGCATCCACTATTTTCACTGTTGATGGCTTCTGTCTCCCATACGCTGCGTGCAGTGCAGCTTTTTCCAGCTTTCAGTTGGCTGGTCTACAGGGAGAAGGTTTTCTGCTCAGCACCAGCTTGCTTTCTCAGTGTCCTTGCCTCTCAGGCATGAGATGTCTTCAGCAATAGGGTCTTACTATCTATTTCTCTGGGGAAACCAAGGGCTTTGGCAAAAGCCTTAATGTTTTGGAGGCTACTGGGACCTCCTTGGCCAACATCTCACTGGAAGGAATTCCATCCCAGGTACTGAAAATTTTCTAGTAACAGTCTACATCTTCTAGACGTGCCCTTATTCAAAAAAAGTAGTTTTACATATGTCTTATTGATAATATCTTGAGTTTAGATTGTCCCTCCCCTGCCCTTTTTGTATGCATTCTCTTCCCATGGCCTCGCTTAGGCCATTCCTCCCCTGTACTCAGTTCTTCTACTTACATATGTGTATTACCATACACTTAAGTCCTTCCCTTTCTTCCCTCCCTTATAGCCTTTTACCCGCTTACTGGTTTCTGGTACCTATTTTTGGTTCCAGTTCATACACAAGTCTATACATTGGTAGCTAGGATCCACATATGAGAGAGAACATGTGACGATTGGCTTTCTGAGCCTGGGTTACCTCACTAAGTATAATCCTTTCCAGATCCATCCATTTCCCTGCAAATTTCATAATTTCATTTTTCTTTACTGCTGAATAGAACTCCATTGTGTAAATGTACCACAACTTTATTATCCACTCATCTGTGGACGGACATCTAGGCTGCTTCCATTTCCTAGCTATTGTGAATAGAGCAGCAATAAACATGGTTTTGCAAGTATCTCTAAGGAAGTGAGAAGAGTCCTCTGGATATATGCCTAGGAGTGCTATAGCTGGATCATATGGTAAATCTATTTCTAGCTGTCTCAAGAACCTCCACACTGATTTCCACAGTGGCTGGACCAGCTTACATTCCCACCAACAGTGTAGAAGTGTTCCTGTTTTTCCGCATCCACGCCAACACTTATTGTCATTTGTTTTCTTGATGGCAGCCATTCTGACAGGAGTGATATGGAATCTCAAAGTGGTTTTAATTTGCATTTCCCTGATGGCTAAGGATGTAGAACATTTTTTAGATGTTTATATGCCATCTGTATTTCATCCTCCGTGAATTCTCTATTTAGTTCCATAGCCCATTTTTTAACTGGGTTGTTTGAATTCTTGTTATTCTGTTTTTGAGTTCTTTGTATATTCTGGATATTAATCCTCTGTCAGATGAATAACTGGCAAAGATTTTCTCCCATTCTGTAGGTTGTCTTTTGCTCTATTCACAGTGTCCTTTGCTGTACAAAAGCTTTGTAATTTCATAAGGTCCCAGTGGTTGATTAGTGCTTTTATTCTCTGAGCAATTGGAGTTATATTCAGAAAGTCCTTGCCTATTCCAATATGTTGAAGAGTTTCCCCTACTTTTTCCTCTAGCATTTTCAGAGTTTCAGGTCTGATATTAAGGTCCCTGATCCATTTGGACTTGATTCTTGTGCAAGGAGAGAGACAAGGATCTATGTTTATCCTTTTACAAACAGATGTCCAATTTTCCCAGCACCACTTGTTAAAGAGGCTATCTTTTCTCCAATGAGTATTTTTGGCGTTTTTGTCAAAAATCAGGTAGCTGTAGCTGTCTGGATTAATATTTGGGTCTTCTATTCTGTTCCATTGATCTACCTGTCTGTCCTTGTGCCAGTACCATGCTGTTTTTGTGACTATGGCTTTGTAGTATAACTTAAAATCGGGTATGGTTATACCACCTGCCTGATTTTTGTTATGCAAAATTGTTTTGGCTATTCGAGGTTTTTTGTGTTTCCAGATGAATTTTAGTATTGTTTTTTCTATTTCTGTGAAGAATGCTATTGGGATTTTAATGGGGATCGCATTAAATGTGTAGATTGCTTTTGGTAAGATTGACATTTTCACTATATTGATTCTTCCAATCCAGGAGCATGGAATGTCTTTCCATTTCCTTGTGTCTTCTGCAATTTGTCGCTCAAGTTTTTTTTTAGTTCTCATTGTAGAGATCCTTCACTTCCTTGGTTAAGTTTATTCCAAGGTATTTTATTTTTTTTTGAGGCAATCGTGAATGGGAGAGATTCCCTGATTTCATCCTCTGCATGTTTGTTGTTAGTGTATAGAAAAGCTACTGATTTCTGTGTGTTTATTTTGTATCCTGCTACATTGCTCAAAGTGTTTATCAGCTCTAATAATTTGCTGGTAGAGTCCTTAGGATCTGTTATGTATAGAATCATATCATCTGCAAATAATGATAATTTGACCTCTTCCTTTCCGATTTGTATCCCCTTTATGAGTGCCTCTTGCCTTATTGCTATGGCTAAGACTTCCAATACTATATTAAATAATAGTGGAGAAAGTGGACACCCTTGTCTTGTTCCTGAATTTAGAGGAAAAGCTTCAAGTTTTTCCCCATTAAGTATTATGTTGGCTGTCAGTTTGTCATAAATAGCTTTTATTATGTTGAGATATGTTCCTTCTATTCCAAGTTTCTGTAGTACTTTCACTATGAAGGGATGTTGGATTTTGTCAAATGCCTTTTCTGCATCTATTGAGATTACCATGTGATTTTTGTCCTTCAGACCATTTATATGGTGTATTACATTTATGGATTTGCGTATGTTGAACCATCCCTGCATCTCTGGGATAAAGCCTACTTGGTCAGGGTGAATAATCTTTCTGATATATTCTTGTATTCTGTTTGCCAGTATTTTGTTGAGAATTTTTGCATCTATGTTCATGAGGGAGATTGGTCTATAGTTTTCTTTTTTTGATCTGTCTTTGTCCGGTTTGGGTATCAGGGTGATGCTGGCTTCATAGAAGGATTTCGGTAGAATTCCTTCCTCTTCTATTTTATGGAAAAGTTTGAGAAGCATTGGTGTTAGATCTTCCAGGAATGTCTGGTAAAATTCAGTAGTGAATCCATCTGGGCCTGGGCTTTTTTAATTGGGAGACTTTTTATGACTGCTTGGATCTCTGTGGTTGTTATAGGTCTATTTAAATGGTTTATCTCATCTTGATTTAATTTTGGTAGGTCATATAAATCAAGGAAATCATCCATTTCTTTCAGGTTTTCAAACTTAGAGGCATATATATTCTTAAAGTATGTCCATATGATTTTCTGAATTTCTTTGGTATCTGTTGTGATGTTGCCTTTTTCATCTCTAATTTTATCAATTTTTGTCTCTTCTCTCTTTCTTTTGGTCAGATTTGCTAAGGGTTTGTCAATCTTGTTAATCCTTTCAAAGAACCAACTCTTTGTTTCATTGATTTTTTTGATTGTTTTTTTGGTTTCCATTTCATTAATTTCTGCCCTAACCTTTATTATTTCTTCCCGTCTACTGATTTTTGGTTTGCCTTGTTCTTCTCTTTCCAAGGCCTTAAGGTGAAGCATTAAATTGTTTAGTTGTGAACTCTCTAGTTTCTTAATATAGGCACTTAGAGCTATAAATTTCCCTCGTAGGACTGCCTTCATTGTGTCCCACAGGTTTTGGTATGTTGTATTCTCATCATCATTTGATTCTATGAATTTCTTGATTTCTTTCTTAATTTCTTCAATGACCCATGCGTCATTCAATAATGTACTGTTTAGTCTCCATGAATTTCTGTATGCTCTGTAGTTTTTCTTGTTGTTGATTTGCAGTTTAATCCCATTGTGGTCAGATAGCATACAAGGGATTATTTCAATTTTCCTGTAATTGTTGAGATTTGATTTGTGTCCTATCATATGGTCTATTTTAGAGAATGACCCATGTGCCGCTGAGAAGAATGTATATTCTGCAGTATTTGGATGGAATATTCTGTATATATCTGTTAGGTCCATTTGTTCCATGATATCATTTAATGCAGTTGTTTCTCTGTTTATTTTTTGTTGGGTAGACCTGTCAAGTGATGAGAGCGGGTATTGAAGTCACCCACTACTATTGTGTTAGGTGTTATCTCTGACCTTAAGTCCGATAGTGTTTGTTTGATGTAATTGGGGCCCCCGTGTTGGGAGCATAAATGTTTAGGATTGTGATATCCTCCTGTTGGAGTGTTCCTTTAATCAGTATAAAGTGACCTGCTTTATCTCTCCTCACTAATGTTGGTTTGAAGTCTATCCTGTCAGAAATTAGAACGGCAACCCCTGCTTGTTTTCTAGGTCCATTTGCTTGATATATCTTTTTCCAGCCTTTCACCCTAAGAATGTTTCTATCTTTTAATCGGATGTGAGTTTCCTGAAGGCAACAGATGGTAGGATCCTGCTTTTTAATCCAGTCTGCAAGTCTATGTCTTTTGATTGGGGCATTGAGGCCATTAATATTAAGAGTTATTATTGAAAGATATGTATTTGATCTGTCCATTTTTCTTGTTTTGTAGTTCTTCCTGGTTTTCGTTTTACTCACTTGTTCTAACTGTTGAATATGATTTCTTTTTTCCTATTTCCTGCTGTGTGTGTTTTGCTTTTTCTTCAGCATGAATGATTCCTGCAAGTATTTTCTGTAGAGTTGGCTTAGTTGTCATAAATTCCTTTAGCCTGTCTTTGTTGTGGAATGTCCTTATTTCTCCATCAATTTGGATAGAAAGCTTTGCAGGATAAAGTAATCTTGGTTGACAGTTTTTATCTTTCAGAACTTGGAATACATCACTCCAGGCCCTCCTGGCTTTTAGGGTTTGTGTTGAGTAATCTGCTGTGACCCTGATGGGTTTCCCCTTAAATGTCATTTGCTTTTTCTCTCTAACTGCTTTCAGTATACTTTCTTTGGTTTGTGTATTTAGTAGTTTAATTATAACATGGCGAGAAGAGGATCTTTCTAGGTTTTGTCTGTTTGGTGTTCTAAATGCTTCTTGTATCTGCATTGGCATTTCTTTCCCAATTTGGGGAAAATTTTCTATGATTTTATGGAAAACACCTACTAAGCCTCTGGATTGAAATTCTTCCCCTTCTGCTATACCTTGAATTCTTATGTTTGATCTTTTCATAGTGTCCCTCATGTCTTGGAGTTCCCATTCATACCTTTCTATTAGCTTGTCTTTCTCTTTGTTGGACTGTGATAGATCTGCCACCTCGTCTTCTAGTTTAGATATTCTGTCCTCTCCTTCATCCATTCTACTAGTGAGACTTTCCACAGAGTTTTTTATTTCACTGACTGCGTTCTTCAGGGTTAAGATTTCAGCCTGGTTTTTCTTCAGTAGTTCTATTTCCTTGTTCATGTCCTCTAATGACCTTTTTTTTCATTAAACTGTTTCTCTGTAATCTCCTTCAACAGTTTGTTTTCTTCTCTAATTCCTTTTTTTCTTCTCATATTGCTTTCATTTCTTCTTTCATTTCTTTGAGCATAGATATCATCATTCCCTTGAAATCTTTGTCAGGAATTTCATCTAAAACAGTCTCATTGTTGGACCTATCTGATGGATTTGCAATTTTTGGTGGGATTGCATTGTCTTGATTCTTTGTGTTTCTTGTATTATAATGTAGTGACTTTTGCATCCTGGATTGCTTTGATGCTTAGGTTTCCTATTTATCTTCAGTGTTCTTAGGTGTTGTGATCCACCTTTATATTATTTTAGGATATGAGTTTAAGGTGTCAAGTGTAGCACTTGTACTTAAGTAGAAGTACTCCTAGCTGTTGAGTTTGCTTGTTAAGCAATTATTGTAGTGGACTGGTGGAACAATTTAGAGGCAAGTTCTAAACTTCAACAGAGCAAAATACACATTCAATTGACATGAACACAGAGTATACAAGTGTGAGAATTGAGACAACCAGTCCTATAGGGTTAAAAATCCCTAAGGGCATGTGATGGTCCACTCCCTTAGTCCTGTCAGCTTGGGAATCAGACCCTGTCCTCAATAATAACTGAAGCAAAAGATAAAGGCCCTTTAAATCTAGAAGTAGTACAGATAGCAATATTCAACCCCTCACATTCAGCTTATTTGAAAATGGTAAAGCCACCCACAAATATGTAATACATACCCTGCCTTGACCTGGAAAGAGTGGTTAGCACTTCCAATGCAGGCCTTTGTTATCTTTTGGTGTGGCTTTTAAACTCACCAATGCTGGGTGCCCACCTCGTTACCTGAGCTGTGGAGCTTGGGTCAGGTAAGCTGGGGCCGGTGTTGACGATGTGGTTCAAATTTGCCACTGGTTGTTGTTCGATTCTACCAATTCCCTGGGGAACTGATGATTGGGGGATGGGTGAGTTCAGGAAGCCTGCAGCAACTCACGGTGTGTGTCTCTTTCAGTAGCTCTGCAGATTTTTCTTTGATTTCTGGGCTCTGTGAGGAGACTGATGAGGTTGAAAAGTCCCTTTTTTGTTTGTTTGTTTGTTTGTTCGGGCGGCGTTTGCAGCAGAAGCTCAGCGGGGCTTAGCTGATCTGGTTGGCAGCTTTGGATCGAGGGTTGGAGTCTTGGCGCCGATCCGTTGGGGAGCTGGCTGAGTGAAGTGGAGTTGCTGGGGTGCTCTTGGGGTGGAGCGAAGCCACTGGGAGCCCACGGATGGGGAGCCCGCGGATGGGGAGCCCGTGGCTGGGGAGTCTGCGGCTCGGGAGTCCGCGGCTGGGGAGCCCGCGGCGTGGAGCCGTTGGGGAGCGAGCTGCCGGGGGCCGCACTCTCCACAGTGGGTTTCTGGCTGTCTTTTGCTTTTCCGCTATTTCCCGGAGAAAATATTCTGCTCTCTTCCTCAGATGAGTGTAGTTTTTCTTGATTCTCTGCCTGATCCGGTTTGGCGTGGCTCCTATGCCGCCATCTTACCCGGAACCTCACGAATAGATTTTTGTTCTCCCCATCTTTCACTGCCATCTATTAGGAAAAACAGATTCATAATCATCCTTTAAAATTCTCTGTCAGAAATTTTGTCTAACTCAGTTTCACTGGGGATCACTGTTATAAGATTCATGGTTTTTGGAGGGGTTATGTTACCTTGATTTTTTTTGGGGGGGTGGGGTTCAAGCCTACCTGCTCTAGCCCAGGTTGATCTGGAATTCACTATGTAGTGTCATGGCCTCCAACTCACAGTGCTCCTCCTACCTCTGCCTTCCAAGTGCTGTGATTAAAGGAGTGTGCCATCATGCCCAGCTTGACTTTTTTGTGTTTTTTTGTTTTATTATTTATTTATTTGAGAGCAACAGACAGAGAGAGAAAGAGGCAGATAGATACAGAATGGGAGTTTCAGGGCCTCCAGGCACTGCAAACAAACTCTACATGCATGTGGTACCTTGTGCATCTGGCTTATGTGGGTCCTGGAGAATCGAGCCTTGAACTGGGGTCTTTAGGCTTCATAGGCAAGTGCTTAACCACTAAACCACCTGTCCAGGCCCCAAACTTTTTTTTTTTTTTTTTTTTCAAACAGAAAGAGAGAGATACAGAGAAGAGACAGACAAAAAGAATGGATGTGCTAGGGCCTCTAGCCACAGTAAGCGAACTCCAGAAGTATGTGCCTCTTTGTGCATCTGGTTTACATGGGTTCTGGGGAGTTGAACCTGGGCTCTTAGACTTCACAGATTTGCCTTAACCATTAAGCCATCTCTTCAGCCCCTTTTTTTGTGTTTTTTATATTTCTGTATTGGAACATCTTGGATTATTTCATTGCTTGGATTTTCTACTTATCAGCTGCATTTTTAGATATGTAGGTCTGAAGTTATATCTTCAAGGTAAGAGTTCAAGATACCAGGTGTGGCCACAATATTATGGTAGAAGACTATCATCCAAAGTGACCCATGCTGATAGGTTTGCTTGCTATGAGTGTCCTAGTAGAAAATTAACAATAATGAATGGTCCTTTTGACTTCAATAATTGCTGGTAGGTAAACAAGCAAGGCTTTTCAGGTCAAGGTGAATTTCTTGCAAGCAGCAAGAAGATGGATCCTATTTTCTGATCCAGGCTGTTGGTATGTCTTTTTTTTTTTTTTTTTTTTTTTTTTTGAGGTAGGGTCTCACTCTGGCCCAGGCTGACCTGGAATTAACTACGTAGTCTCAGGGTGGCCTCGAACTCTCGGCGATCCTCCTACCTCTGCCTCCCGAGTGCTGGGATTAAAGGCGTGCGCCACCACGCCTGGCTCGTTTGTTTGTTTTTTTGAGGTAGGGTCTCCCTTTAGCCTAGGGTGACCTAGAATTCACTATGTAGTCTCAAGCTGGCCTTGAACTCACAGTTATCCTCCTACCTCTGCCTCCTGAGTGCTGGTATTAAAGCCATGCACCACCACACCAGACAATCTGTGTCTTTTTTTTTTTTTTTTTTTTGAGGTAGGGTCTTGCTGTAGCCCAGGCTGACCAGGAATTCATTCTGTATTCTCAGGGTGGCCTTGAACTCTAGGCAATCCTCCTACTTCTGCCTCCCAAGTACTGAGATTAAAGGTGTGCACCACCATGCCCATAGTCAGTGTCTTTTGATTGGAGGTTATTACTTATCACTAATATTTAGAGTTATTATTGAAAAGTGTGTGCTGGGCTGGGGAGGTGGTCCAGTGGTTAAATATGCTTGTTTGAAAAGTGTGTATTAATCCCTGTTATATTGATTATATTGTGGAATTTGGTGTTTTCTTTTTTAAAAAAATTTTATTGACAACTTTCATAAATATAAACACATACCATGATCACCCTTGTCTTTTCCTTTCCCAAATCCCCCCCTCCAGTGAATAAATTTAGAGTTTTCTTGGTCTTCATTTGCTTAACAAGTGGTCTAGTTTTGGAAATTTCTTTTTCCTCCTATAGCTTCTTGGATATGTTTCTTCCTCCCTTCAGTGTGCAGTATTCCATGAAGTATCCTCTGTAGGGCTGGCTCAGTGCTCATAAATTCCTTGAGCTTCTTTATATCATGGAGCACTTTTCTTTCTCCTTCCATTACAAGATAAATCTGCTAGATTACAATAGTTTGGGTTGGAAGATAAGGTCCTTCAGTACTTTGAAATACATCATCCCATGCCTTTCCGGCTTTTAGTATTTCCACGGAAAAGCTGGCTATTATTCTGATAGGTCTGCTTTTGTATGTGATGAGATATTTCTCTCTTGTAGCTTTCAGTACTTTTCTTTGTTTTGTGTAGTAAATGATTTTTAAAAAATACTTTGGGAGCCAGGCATGGTGGCGCATACCTTTAATCCCAGCACTTGGGAGGCAGAGGTAGGAGGATCGCCTTGAGTTCAAGCCAACCCTGAAATTACATTGTGAATTCCAGGTCAGCCTGGGCTAGAGCGAGACCCTACCTTGAAAAACAAACCAAACCAAACCAAACCAAAACAAAACAAAACAACAACAACAAAAAAACTTTGGGGGGGGGTGTTGGAGAGGGGGCTTAGCAGTTAAGGCACTTGCCTGCGAAGCTTAAGGACCCAGGTTCAACTCCCCAGAACCCATGTAAGTCAGATGCACAAGGTGCACATGCACAATATCATGCATGTGCACAAGGTTGTGCATATGTCTGAAGTTCAAATGTAGTGGCTAGGCCCTGGCATGCCAATTTGCTCTGTCTGTTTCTGTCTCATAAAAAAAAAATACATTTTAGCTGGGCGTGGAGGTGCATGCCTTTAATCCCAGCACTCGGGAGGCAGAGGTAGGAGGATTGCCGAGAGTTCAAGGCCACCCTGAGACTACAGAGTGAATTCCAGGTCAGCCTGAGCTAGAGTGAGACCCTACCTCGAAAAACCAAAAGAAAGAAAAAAAAATACATTTTGGGGTTGGGGAAATGGCTTAGTGGTTAAGGTGTTTGTCTGCAAAGCCTAAGGACCCTGGTTCGATTTCCCAGGACCCATGTAAGCCAGATGCACAAGGGGGCACATGCATCTGGAGTTCATTTGCAGTGGCTGGAGGCCCTGGCACACCCATTCTCTCTTTCTTTCTTATTTTATTTATTTATTTATTTATTTATTTATTTATTTATTTATTTGTTTGTTTGTTTGTTTTTCAAGGTAGGGTTTCACTCTAGCCCAGCCTAGGCTGACCTGAAATTCACTATGTAGTCTCAGAGTGGCCTTGAACTCATGGTGATCCTCCTACCTCTGCCTCCCAAGTGCTGGGATTAAAGGCGTGTGCCACCATGAACTGCTCTTTTTTATTTTTTAATTGACAATTTCCATAATTGTAGACAATATCCCATGGTAATTCCCTCTCCTCACTTTCCCCTTTGAAACTCCACTCTCCATCATATCCCCTCCCCCTCTCAATCAGTCTCTCTTTTATTTTGATGTCATTATCTTTTTCTCCTATTATCATGGTCTTGTGTAGGGAGTGTCAGGCACTATGAGGTCATGGATATCCAGGCCATTTTGTGTCTGGAGGCGCACGTTGTAAGGAGTCCTACCCTTCCTTTGGCTCTTATATTCTTTCCACCCCCTCTTCTGCAATGCATCCTGAGCCTTGGAAGGTGTGTTAGAGATATTTCAGTGCTGAGCACTCCTCTGTCACTTCTCAGCAACATGGTGCCTCCTGAGTCATTCCAAGGTCACTGCCATCTGAAAAGTGAAGCTTCTCTAACCATAAGTGACAGTAGCACTAATATATGGGTGTGGACATTAAGAGAAGTGCTTGCTGGGCAGTTTGGTGAGCATAGTATATACAGTTAGTGTGACACCAGGAGACGTTATAACCCTAGGGCTCATGACTACTCCTGTTGTAGGTTTTCAGTATCAGGGATGTATTCCCTCCCATGGAGCGGGCCTCCAGTCCAATTAGAGAGCAGTTGGTTTCTCCCATGACAGACATGCCACTATTGCACCCATTGGCTCATTTGGCCTGGCTGGCCAAATTTAAGGCTTGCTATGTCCACTGTTGAGTATCTTCACTGGTGATTTCTCTCTCCCATTGAACTGCATGAAGCATAGCTTTTTCCAGCTTTCTGTCAGCTGGTCCACATGGAGGAGGCTTTCAGCTCTGCTCCAGCAGGATTTCTCAATGACTTTGCAGCCCAAATATGTGAAGTCTTCAGAAATACGGTTTTACCATCTATTCCTGGTGGGAAACCAAGGGCCTTGGCAATAGCCTATAATGTTTTGGGGTTATTTGTGACCTCCCTGTCCAACAACTCACTGGAAGGTATCCCATCCCTGGCACTGAAAATTTTCTAGTAACAATCTATTGCTTCTGAGTGTTCCATTGTCCAGAAAAGTAGTTTTCCATATGACTTATTTATGTCCTCTTAGATTTTGATTAGCCCTCCCTCCACCATTCCTTTACTCAGTCTCTTCCCCTGACCTCACTTAGGCCTTTTCACCCCCATTAACCTGTTCTTCTACTTACATATATACAATACCATCCTATTAAGTCCTCCCTCCTCCCTTTCTATTCCCTTTATATCCCCTTTCTAGCTTACTGATTTCTGCTATTGAGTTTTACTCCTACTCATGTAGAAGTCCAATCATTTGTAGCTAGGATCCACATATGAGATAGAACATGCGACATTTGGCTTTCTGAGCCTGGGTTACCTAACTAAGTATAATCCTTTCCAGATTCATCCATTTTTCCAGAAAATTTCATAACTTCATTTTTCTTTACTGCTGAGTAGAACAGTGTAAATGTGCCACATCTTCATTATCCACTCACCAGTTGAAGGATATCTAAGCTGGTTCCATTTCCTAGCTATTGTGAATACAGTGGCAATAAACATGGTTGAGCAAGTATCTCTAAGGTAGTGAGATGAGTCCTTAGGATATATGCCTAGGAGTGGTATAGCTGGGTCATATGGTAGATCTATTTTTAGCTGTCTTAGGAACCTCCACACTGATTTCCACAATGGCTGCACCAGATTACATTCCCACCAACAGAAGGGTTCACTGTTTCTGAATCCTCACCAGCATTTATAGTGATTTCTTTTCATTATGGTAGCCAATCTGACAGGAGTGAGATGGAATCTCAACCTAGTTTTAATCTTCATTTCCCTGATGATTAGGGATGTAGAACATTTTTTAGATGTTTATATACCACCTGTATTTCTTCTTCTGAGAACTCTCTATTTAGTTCCATAGCCCCTTTTTTAATTGGGTTGTTTGATTTCTTCTTATTTATTTTTTCAGTTCTTTGTATATCCTAGATATTAATCCTCTGTCAGATGTATAGCTGGCAAAGATTTTCTCCCATTCTGTAGGTTGCTTCTTTGCTCTATTCAGTGTCCTTAGCTGTACAAAAGCTTTGTAATTTCATGAGGTCCCAGTGGTTGACCTGTGGTTTTATTTCCTGAGTGATTGGGGTTATATTCAGAAAGTGTTTGCCAAAACCAATATGTTGAAGGGTTTTCCCTACTTTTTCTTCTAGCAGTTTCAGGGATTCAGGTCTTATATTAAGGTCTTTGATCCATTTGGACTTAATTTCTTGTGCATGGAGAGAGATAAGGATCTATTTTCATCTTCTACAGATACATATCCAGTTTTCCCAGAACCATTTGCTGAAGAGGCTGTCTTTTCTTCAATGAGTATTTTTGGCTTTTTTTTTTTTTTCAAGGTAGGGTCTCATTGTAGCCTAGGCTGAACTGGAATTCAGTCTGTATTCTTAGGGTGGCCTTGAACTCATGGCGATCTTCCTACCTCTGCCTCCTGAGTGCTGGAATTAAAGGTGTGCGCCACCATGCCTGGCTTATATTTTTGGCATTTTTGTCAAAGATCAGCTACCCGGACTTACATCAGGGTCCTCTATTCTGTTCCATTGATCTACATGTCTGTTTTTGTGCCAGAACCATGCTGATTTTGTTACTATGGCTCTGTACTATAGGTTTAAATCAGGTATGGTGATACCACCAGCCTTATTTTTGTTGCTCAAAATTGTTTTAGATATTCGAGGGTGTTTTTTTTTTTTTTTTTTCCAAATGAATTTTTGGATTTTTTTTATATTTCCATGAAGAATGCCATTGGAGGGCTGGAGAGATGCCTTAACAGTTAAGGCGCCTGCCTGCTAAGTGTAAGAACACCCATTCGATTCTCCAGGTCCCACTTTTAGCCAGACACAAGTGATGCAAGTGCACAATGTGAGCTTGCTCACAAGGGGCACACATCTGGAGTTCGTTCACAGTGGCTGAGAGGCCGCTGGCATGCCCAGTCTCTCTCTGCCTCTTCCTCTGTCTCTCTCTCTCCCTTTTTCTCTGTCTCTCTCTCAAAAATAAAAATAAAAAAGAATGCCATTAGAATTTTGATGGAGATTGCATTAAATGTGTAGATTGCTTTTGGTAAGATTGCCATTTTCACAATATTGATTTTTCCAATCCAAGAACAAGGGACGTCTTTCCATTTCCTAGTTTTTTCTGCAATGTCTCCCTTGAGTGTTTTAAAGTTTTCATTGTAGAGATCCTTCACTTCCTTGGTTAGGTTTATCCCAAGGCACTTTATTTATTTATGTATTTATTTATTTGGATGCAGTTGGGAATGGAAGTGATTCTCTGATTTCATCTTCTGTGTGTTTGTTGTTAGCATATAGGAAGACTACTGATTTCTGTGTGTTTCTTTTGTATCCTGCTATATGGCTATTGGTGTTTATCAGCTCTAACAGTTTGCTGGTAGAGTTTTTAGGGTCCTTTATGTATATAATCATATTATCTGCAAATAATAACTTGATCTCTTCCTTTCCAATTTGTATCCCTTTTATGTGTATCTCTTGCCTTATTGCTATGGCTAAGACTTCCAGTACTATATTAAATAAAAGTGGGGACAGTGGACACCCTTGTCTTGTTCCTGAGTTTAGTGGAAAAGCTTCAAGTTTTACTCCATTTAGTATTATGTTGGCTGTAGGTTTGTCATAAAAAGCCTTTATTATGTTGAAATATGTTCCTTCTATTCCTAGTTCCTGTAGGACTTTTATCATGAAGGAATGTTGGATTTTGTCAAATGCTTTTTCTGCATCTAATGAGATGATCATGTGATTTTTGTCCTTCAGTCCATTGATATAATGTGTTACATTTATTGATTTGCATATGTTGAACCATTTCTGCATCTCTGGGATAAAGCCTTCTTGGTCAGGGTGAATGATCTTTCTGATATATTCTTGTATTTTGTTTGCCAATATTTTGATGAGAATTTTTGCATCTATGTTCATGAGGGAGACTAGTCTGTAATTTTACTTTTTTGTTCTGTCTTTGCCTGGTTTTGGTATCAGGGTAATGCTGGCTTTGTAGAAGGAGTTTGGTAGAAAGGAGTTTGTTAATTCTTCCATCTGGGCCTGGATTTTTTTTTTTTTTTTTTTTGGTTTTTCGAGGTAGGGTTTCACTCTGGTTCAGGCTGATCTGGAATTAACTATGTAGTCTCAGGGTGGCTTCGAACTCGGCAATTCTCCTACCTCTGCCTCCCAAGTGCTGTGATTAAGGGTGTGCGCCACCATGCCCGGCTTTGGATATTTTTTAGTTGGGAGAATTTTTACAACTGCTTGGATCGCCATACTTGATATAGGTCTGTTTAAGTGGTTAATCTCATCTTGATTTAATTTAGGTAGGTCATATAAATCAAGGAAATCATCCATTTCTTTCAGATTTTCAAACTTAGTGGAGTATATGCTCCTATAGTATATCCTTATGATTTTTTAAATTTCTCTGGTTTCTGTTGTGATGGTGCCTTTTTCATCTCTAATTTTGTTAATTTGTGTCTCTTCTCTCTTTATTTTGGTCAGATTTGCTAAGGGTTTATCAATCTTGTGTTTATCCTTTCAAAGAACCAACTCTTTATTTCAATGATTCTTTGGATTTTTTTTTTTTTGTTTCTATTTCATTAATTTCTGCCCTAATCTTTATTATTTCTTCCCATCTACTGATTTTCAGTTTCCCTTGTTCTTATTTTTCCAAGGCCTTTAGGTGAAGTGTTAAGTTGTTTACTTGTGACCTTTCTAATTTCTTAATATACGCACTTAAAGCTATAAGCTTCCCTCTTAGGACTGCCTTCATTGTGCCCCAAAGTTTTGGTATGTTGTGTTCTCATTATCATTTGACTCTATGAATTTTTTTATTTCCTTCTTTTTAATTTTTTTTTTGTGAGGCAAAGTTTTATTGGGCAAAAAAGAAAGAAAAGAAAAAGAAGAAAAGCTGGTGCACACCAGGGTTACACCCAGAGTTCGGGTTCTCAGGATGCAGCCTTGATTTTCTTCTTGATTTCTTCATTGACCCATTCATCATTTAGTAGTGTATTGTTCAGTTTCCATGATTTGTGTATGCTCTCTAGCTTTTCTTGCTATTGATTTGTAGTTTGCAAGGAATTATTCCAATTTTCCTATATTTGTGTCCTAATATATGGTCTATTTTAGAGAATGTTCCATGTGCTGCTGAAAAGAATGTGTATTCTGCAGCATTTGGATGAAATGTCTTGTATATATCTGATAGGTCTGTTTGTTCTATAACCTCATTTAATACAGAAGCATCTCTGCTTTTTTTTTTTTTTCTGGGATGACCTGTCAATTGGTGAGAGTGGGGTTTGAAGTCACCCACTACAACTGTGTTTGGTGTTATCTGTGACCTTAGTTCTAATAGCATTTATTTGATGAAATTGGGAGCCCCCATGTTAGGTGCATATATGTTTAGGATTGTAATGTCCTCCTGTTGAAGTGTTCCTTTAATCAATATAAAGTGACCTTCCTTATCTTTCCTAACTAACGTTGGTCTGAAGTCTGCCCTGTCAGATATTAGGATAGTGACCCCTGCTTGTTTTCTAGGCCCATTTGCTTGAAACACTGTTTTCCAACCTTTCACCCTAAAACAGTGTGCATCCTTTGTAGAAAGATGAGTTTCTTGGAGGCAACAAATTGAAGGATCCTGCTTTTTAATTTAATTTTATTTTATTTGCTTATTTGAGAGAAAGAGGAAGAGAGAGAGAGAGAACATGTGTGCACCAGGGCATCCAGACACTGCAAACGAACTCCAGATGCATGCACCCCTTGTGCTTCTGGCTTACGTGGGTCCTGGAGAATCGAGCCGGGGTCCTTTGGCTTTGCAGGCAAACGCCTTAACTGCTAAGCCATCTCTCCAGCCCGGATCCTGCTTTTTAACCCAGTCTGCAAATCTATGTCTTTTGGTTGGGGCATTGAGGCCATTGATATTAGGAGTTATTGAAAGGTGTGTATTTATTTTTGCCATTTTTCTTGTTCTGTAGTTCTTCCAGTTTCACCTTTGCTCTCTTGTATTAACTAGTATTTTAGTGTGGTTTGTTTTTTCCAGGTTGCTTGTATGTGTGATTTTCTTCCTCTTCAGCATCAAGGATCCTTTCAAGTATCTTCTGGAAGGATGCCTGGCTAGTGAAGTGGCACTTGAGGTCTTCACCTAGCATCTGGAGTGTTTTTACTCGGGTCTCCACCAGGCCCGATTTATTTATATAGTAGCAGCATTCTTCCCTCAGAAAGTGACACGTTTCCCTTTTTTTTCTGTGGTAAGTAGGTTTAGAGTCCTCCTGTTTTGTAGGGTTACCCGTGCTAGCGATGACAGCTGGAGCTGTGGTGATTGTATGGCCATTGTGGTATTGTGAACCTTCCAGTTAGGTCAGTTAGCTCTTGGGAGAAGTGTTGGGCTGTCATCAGGCTGTGGCCTAGGCCTCCTGCTGCCAGGCCTGATGCTGTGATTGATGTGATTAAGCTTATCCCAACCAGTACTGCCAGTGTCACTCCTTGACTTCATCTTTGTAGCAGCTCCGGTGTAAGTGAATATTGTTTTTTTTAAAATTTTATTTATTCTTATGTATATTATTCTAGTTTTACATTTGTAGTGGTGACTCCATTATCCTCCTCCCTGTCCTCCCTCTTCCATAGGGACCCTCATCAATGGGGACTGTGGTTCCCACATTGTGGGGATAGTCAAGAGCTATGGGGGATAGGCCAAGTCTCGGTACATAATGCCCCAACTTGTGGTTCTAACATTCTTTCGGCCCCCTCTTCTGCAAATTTCCCTGAGCCACATTGGGGTCATTTTAGCTCTACTTCAGTGATGAGGTTTTGGGAGCCTCTGTGACTCTGGATATCTGGCTTAGTGGGAGTTAGATGTTCTCTGTGTTTATCTCCTTCAACCTTTTTCTGGTGTTGTGATTCCCAAGAGCGCTGCACTCTTGCCCTTCCTCCACATTACTCTGTGGTTTCAGCTGGAGCCCTGGTGAGGTGTGATTGGCTGATCCTCCCTTTAGGTTCGATGTCCATCTGGAAAAAATAAGCAAATTCTCCAATGGAGAGAGAGGTTAGTACTAGATATATGGTATGGCCATAGATAGCTTGGAGGGAATTTTATATGGGTAGGCCCTCTTCTAGCCCACATTTGATGCTATCTTGATTGGAGACTGTGCTCATTTTTTGTACATGGTTTTGACTTATTTCCCAGTTCCAGCAATGAGTTCCATTCCACTGAGTGTATCAATTAGCCAAATCAAGAGCCATTGGTTGCCCACCATGGCTGTGTGCTACTACTGCACTTGTTTAAGCATTACGTCAGGTTGTTTCTTGCTGGGTATCTTAGACTGGAAGTTGTTTGGACCAATGTCAGTCATTTTCCCCCATTGCTCATGTAGCACCCTCTGGCACTAGACTAGCTAACTGTCTGGGGACTGACCCTCTTCCAGATTCTGGCCAGGTCTCTCCATGTTTGGTCTCACATGTGTACGCTGTCTTCGACAGTAGGGTCTTACCATTAACCTTTGGTGGGTCATCAAGAACTCTGACAGAAATCTGTCTTTTTTGGGAAACCTTGTAGGTGTCTCAGATCTATAGCTCATTGTGAAAGTTAACCCCGTGCTGGTACTGGGAGTTATAAGTCAGCGCCTAGGGAAGGTGAGGGGAGAAAAAGATAGATAATATAAAAGAGAAAGTGAGTATAGAGAGGCGGTGGATAGAAAGGGAGAGAGGGAGAGAGAAGAGTGAGTAAAGCAGGAGAAAATTAAGGTTGGTCTTCATGGCATTTTCTCCAGTTTCCCATGGTTCAGGTGTTCCCTCTGCAGGCCTGCTGAAGGATCAATGTTTTAGCTTGTTGTTTGGAATATAGAGTTTTATGCTATCGTTTCCTTTTGGGTCCCTATTTATATCCCCCCACCCTTATCCTCCGTCCCACCCTCTCGCTCCCTCCCACCATCACCCTCCCTCCACGCCACCCTCCCTATTGTCTGGTCCTCAGAGTGCTTATTAGGCTTGGCAGCATCTTGGGTGGATTCAGGTTAGGAGCGACAGATAAACGAGACCATGCAACGATTATCTTTTTGTGATTGGGTGAGCTCACTGAGGATGATCTGTTCCATGTTTGACCTTTTTTTATTTTCAAATTTCCTTATTTCATCTTTCCTTACTGCTACATAAAATTCCATAGTATAGATATACCACATCTTTGTTATCCATTCATCTAATGATGGACACCTGGGTTGATTCCAGTTCTTTGCTATTATGAATTGAGCAGCTATAAACATGGTTGAGCAAATGTCTCTGATCTGAGGCTTGGGAGCCTTTAGGATAAATGCCCAATTAGGGAATAACTGGATCTGTTGGTACGTCTATGGTCATCCTTTTCAGGAGTCTCCATATAGTTTTCCATAATGGTTGAACCATTTTACATTCCCACTAGCAGTGGAAGCTTGTTCCTATTTCTCCACAGCCTTGCCAGCATTTGTTTTCATTGTTTTTTTTTTTTTTTATGTTAGCCATCCTTACTGGGGTAAGGTGGAATCTCATAGTTGTTTTAATTTGCATTTCCCTGATGATTAGGGATGTTGAACATTTTTTTAAATGTGAGTTTACTATTTGTATTTCTTCCTCTGAGAACTCCCTGTGCAGTTCTCTGCCCCATTTTGTGAGTGGGTTGTTTGATGATTTATGGTCTAGGTTTTGGAGTTCTTTGTAGATTCTAGAAATTAGGCCTCTGTCAGTTGTATAGCTGGTGCAAATTCTCTCCCTTTCTGTGGGTAATCTGCTGGCTTTGGTTATGGTATGTTTGTCAGTGAAAAAGCTTTTCAGCTTCATGAGATCCCACTGATTGAGTGATTGTTTAATTTCCTGAGCTGCTGGGATTTTGTTCAGGAAGTTTTTTCCCACTCCTATTTCGTGGAAGGTTCCTCCTATTTTTTCTTCCAGTAGTAGCAGAGTTTCTGGTTTTATATCTAGGTCTTTGATCCATCTGGACTTGATTTTTGTGCATGGTGAGATGCATGGATCGAGTTTCATTTTCCTGCATATGGTTGTCCAGTTTGCCCAGCACCATTTGTTGAAGATGCTGTCCTTTTCCCATTCTGCATTGGTAGGAACTTTGTCAAATATCAAGTAGCTATAGTTATTTGACCCAAAGTCCGGGTCTTCTATTCTGTTCCATTGGTCTATATTCCTGTTTTTATGCCAGTACCATATTGTTTTTATTACAATGGCTTTGTAGTATAGCTTTAGATCAGGTATGGTGATGCCTCCAGAGGTGTTTCTTTTGCTGAGGATATGCTTGGATATCCGAGGCCTTCTGCCTTTCCATATGAATTTTTTTTTTAAAAATATTTTATTATTTATTTAAGAGAGAGAGAGATACAGAAATAGGCAGTTAGAGAGAGAGAGAGAGAGAGAGAGAGAATGGGTGCGCCAGGTCCTCCAGCCACTGCAGACGAACTCCAGATGCATGCATGCCCTTGTGCATCTGGCTTACGTGGGTCCTGGAGAATCAAGCCTCGAACCGAGGTCCTTAGGCTTCATAGGGAAGCGTTTAACTGTTAAGCCATCTCTCCAGCCCCCTTTCCATATGAATTTTGAGATAGTTATTTTCTATCTCAGTGAAGAAAGAAGTTGGGATTTTTATCAGCATTGCATTGAATCTATATAGTGCTTTTGGTAAGATTGCCATGTTCACAATGTTAATTCTACCAATCCAGGAGCATGGGAGGTCTTTCCATTTTCGTAGGACCTCCTCAATTTCTTTCTTGAGTGTTTTTATGTTTTCATTGAATAGGTCTTTCACTTTCTTGGTTAATGTTATTCCAAGGTATTTTATTTTCTTTGTTGCTATTGAAAATGGGACAATGTTAGTTATTTCTTTTTCTGTATCTTTGTCTTTTGCATACAGAAAGGCTACTGATTTCTGAGCATTGACCTTATATTCTGCTACTTTGCTGAAGGTGATGATCACCTTTAAGAGTTTTGAGATGGAGGTTCTTGGGTCACTTATGTATAGAATCATGTCATCTGCAAATAGAGCTAACTTAACTTCTTCCTTTCCAATTTGTATCCCTTTGATTTCTTTCTCCGGTCTTATTGCTTGATCTAATACTTCTAGCACTATATTAAAGAGCAGAGGTGAGAGTGGACACCCCTGCCTTGTTCCTGATCTCAGTGGGAACTCTTTTAGTCTCTCCCCATTAAGAATTACTTGGGCTTTAGGAGCTTTATAGATAGCCTTTATTATGTTAAGATATGGGCCGTCCATTCCTATTCTCTCCAATGTTTTGATCATGAAGTGATGCTGTATTTTGTCAAAGGCCTTTTCTGCGTCTATCGAAATGATCATGTGGTTTTTGTGTTTAAGCTTGTTTATGTGGTGTATTACATTGATTGATTTCCGTATGTTAAACCACCCTTGCATTCCAGGGATGAAGCCTACCTGATCAAGGTGGATAATGCTTTTGATGTACTGTTGAATTCGGTTTGCAAGGATTTTGTTCAGGATCTTTGTGTCTATGTTCATCAGGGAAATGGGCCTATAATTTTCCTTTCTTGTGGCATCTCTGCCTGGTTTTGGAATTAGGGTTATACTAGCTTCATAGAAGGAGTTGGGGATCTCTCCCTGTTCTCCAATTGTATGGCACAATTTAAGAAAAATTGGTTTCAGTTTTTCCATGAAGGTTTGATAGAATTCAGCTGAGAAACCATCTGGTCCTGGACTCTTCTTTTTGGGGAGGTGTTTAATTACCTCTTCAATCTCAAAGGGTGTGATGGGTTTGTTTAGGAGATTAGTCTGCTCTGGGTTTAGCTTTGGTAGGTGGTATGTGTCTAGGAATTGATCCATTTCTTCCATATTCTCTTGTTTTGTGGAGTAGAGGTTTTTGAAATAAGTCCTGATTTATTCTTCCTATTTCATTCATGTCTGTTGTGATCTCTCCTTTTTCATTTCTAATTTTGTTGATTTGAGGCATTTCTTTTTTTTGCTTGATAAAGTTGGCCCAGGGTGTATCAATCTTGTTAATTTTTTCAAAGGACCAGCTCTTTGTTTCATCAATTTTCTTAATTGTCCTCTTAGTTTCCAATTCATTAATTTCTGCTCTGATCTTAATTATTTCTTTCCGTCTGGAGCTTTTTGGGTTGGCTTCTTCTTGTTTTTCCAATGCCTTTAGGTGGATGGTTAGGTTATTGATTTGGGATTTCTCTGTTTTTGTTATGAGGTCATTTAGTGCTATGATTTTCCCCCTAAGGACTGCCTTCATTGTGTCCCATAAGTTTTGGCATGATGTGTTCTCATTGTCATTGAATTCTAGAAACTTTGCAATTTCATTTTTTTAAAAAATATTTTATTATTTATTTATTTATTTGAGAGAGAGAGAGAGATACAGAAATAGGCAGGCAGAGAGAGAGAGAGAGAGAGAGAGAGAGAGAGAGAGAGAGAGAGAATGGGTGCGCCAGGGCCTCCAGCCACTGCAAATAAACTCCAGATACATGCACCCCCTTGTGCATCCGGCCTACATGGGTCCTGGAGAATCGAGCCTCGAACCGGGGTCCTTAGGTTTCATAGGCAAGCGTTTAACCGCTAAGCCATCTCTCCAGCCCTGCAATTTCATTTTTTATTTCATCCTCAAACCATTTATTGTTTAAAAGTGTGTTGTTCAGTTTCCAGGAGCTGGAGGGATTTCTGGCATACTTTTTGTTGTTAATTTCTAGCATTACAGCATAGTGGTCTGATATCATGCAGGAAATTGTATCAATTTTCTTGAAAATATGGAGGCAGACTTTGTGGCCTAATATATGATCTATTTTAGAAAAAGTTCCATGGGCTGCTGAGAAGAATGTGTAATCTGTAGATTTTGGGTGGAATGTTCTGTATATGTCTGTTAGGTCTAGTTGCTCTATGGTGTTGTTGAGGTCTCTTACTTCCCTATTAATTTTCTGTTTGGATGATCTGTCCATTGTTGATAGTGGAGTATTGAAGTCCCCGACTATGATGGTGTTGGTGGTTATTTCTGTTTTGTTGCTAAGTAGTTTTTGCTTTATGAATTGTGGTGCACCTGTGTTTGGTGCATAGCTATTGTTGATTGTGATATCCTCTTGTTGGATTGTTCCCTTGATAAGTAAGAAGTGGCCTTCTTTGTCTTTTTTGGTTACTTTTAGTTTGAAGTCTATTTTATCCGATATAAGTATAGCTACACCTGCTTTTTTCTTATTTGTGTTTGCTTGGAATATCATTTTCCACCCTTTCCCCCTGAGGAGATGTCTGTCTTTAGTGGTGAGGTGGGTTTCTTGAAGACAGCAGATTGAAGGGTCTAGTTTTCTGATCCACCTTGTTAGCTTATGTCTCTTGAAGGCCATTAATATTCAGGGAAATAACTGTGACGTTTGATTTAATACCTGCCATATTATGGTGGATTATGTGTTTTTTTTTTTTTTTGTTGTTGTTAATGTGGACTGCTTCTTGGGGGCACTTGAGATTGGTTATTTGATTCTTCTGTATGAAGAATTCCCTGAAGCACTCTCTGTAGGTTTGGTTTTGTGTTCATATACTTGTAAAGATGAGTTTTATCGTGGAATATTTTTCTTTCACCATCTATTATGAGGGATACTTTTGCTGTGTAGAGTAGTTGGGGTTGGAAGCCATGGGTTCTTAGAGTTTGTAGTGTTCCATTCCAGGCCCTTCTGGCTTTTAGGGTTTCCATTGAGAAGTCTGAGGTAATTCTTATGGGATTTCCTTTGTATGTAATGTGTTGTTTCTCCCTGGCTGCTTTTAGGATTTTCTCTTTATGTTTGATGTTTAGAGTCTTAATGATAATATGTCTTGGAGAATTTCTCCTTTGGTCAAGTCTGTTTGGAGTTCTGCTAGCTTCTTGTAACTTGATGGGATTTTCTCTTGAGACAGTGGGGAAGTTTTCTTCAATTATTTTGTTGAATAAGCTTTCCATTCCTTTAGTCTGTGTTTCTTCCCCCTCTGGTATGCCCATGATCCTAATGTTTGGATGCTTAAGGGTATCCCGCATTTCCCTCATGTTCTGTTCACAGTAATTTTTGGACTTGTTGAAGTTTCTGGACTCACAAACTGTTTCTTCTGTTTTGTCTTCTAGTTCTGAGTTTCTATCCTCTACTTGGCTGACTCTATTCTTAAGAGGTTCTATAGAGTTTTGGGTTTGTTCAATTTGGTTCATATTTTCTACTGTTTTTTATGTATAGTTTCCATCCCTCTGTCTAGTTCCCTTTTCATGTCATTTTCTGACCTTCTTAATGCTTCTTGGAGTTCATCCTTGCATTTTTTATTTCTTCATTGTACTTAGCCAGCTGGTTATTGAGGACCTCTTTTTTTTTTTCACTCTCCTTCAGATCATTTAACTGTCTTTAGAACCCTTCCTGGTTCTTTTCTATTAGGTCTAATCTAGCAAGGATAACATTCATACAATTATTGGCTCTTTGTTGAGTTTCTGAGAGTTATGCTATTTGCTTGGCCAGGGCTGCATAGCTTGTCTCTTCATTTTGGGGTTCTGATTCTAATGTCTCTTCTATGATTTGATTCAAGACATCCATTGTAGGACTGGATAGTGTAGCTGGATTTACTTGTATCTGGTTTTTCATGCTATTCCTTTTTTGCTGTGGTCTGCGCATCACACTGGTTCAGAGAGCCTAGGATGTGGAATGCTAGCCTGCTGTCCTGGGGTGGGTTGGGGTGGGGCACAGTGATAAGTGTCAGGGAGGTGGCCCCTGGATTTCTGATAGGCTGGGGTGGGGGACACTGGCCTGCTGGCCCGTGTTTCCGATCTGAGGTGGGAAGGAGAGGGGACTACAACTGCCCTAGTTGGGCTCAGGGATGGTAATGCGGGAACACTGGCCTACTATCCTGTATCCCTGATCTGCTGTGGGGGGGGGAGGATGGTGGGACTTGACTGGCAATGCTATTCAGGGAGGTTGGTGAGGCACCTGACCAATGTTGGGGCTGTTGGGGCTCTGGCCAGCGAGAGAGGGATCAGACCAATGATGGGGTTCAGGCAGGTCCATTGGGACCTGATCAGCAGTGGCGTGTGGAGCTCTGGATGGCAAAGGAGGGATCTGACCAGTGATAGGGCTCAGGCAGGGCCGGTGGGGCCTGATGCAGCTCAGGCAGTCCCAGGGAGATCCAACCTGGGATGTTGCTTGGGGCTCTAGCTGTTGAGGGAAAGATCAGAGCAGCAAAGCAGCTCGCACTGGCTCAGTGGGATCTGTCTTGTGATGGCACTGGGAATGGGTGGGACCTGTCCCACAATGTGGCTCCACAGGTCCCAGGCAGGTGATGTGGCTCCACAGGCCCAGGGCACCTGCCTGCGATGGCACTCACGGGCTCTGGCTGGGGAGCCAGAAGTGGAGCAAATATGCCTTGCTCAGCTGATCCAGGGGCTCTGGCCAGGGAGTGGGAAGTGGGACAAATCTGTTTCACTCGGTGGATCCACAGACCCAGGCACCTAACTGCATTGGCGCACGCAGGGGCTCTGGCTGGGGAGTGGGAAGTAGGACGAATCTGTCTCACTCAGAGGCAGATCCACAGACCCAGGCACCTAACTGCATTGGCGTGCCCAGGGACTCTGGCCAGGGAACAGGAAGTGGGACAAATCTGTCTTGCTCAGTGGATCCACAGACCTGGGAATCTGGCTGCAAAGGTGCTCCAGTTCTGGCCAGTCAGGGGCCTCAGGCAGGTATGACGGGACCTGTCAGGCAGTGGCACCTGCCGAGAGCGTGGGAATCAGTGGATTCCTTATTTTGCACATCCACCCCTTCCCTCTGGAAGCATGCAGGAGCCAGAAAACCCTTTAAACAGGTCCCTTTAACCATAAGTATTCTTCTCTTTACTTCCCTGTGAAGTGAGGCAAGGTTAGGCAGCCACCATCTTGACCAGAAGTCCGTAAGTGAATATTGTTGATAATATGATTCTAATTATTCCTTAGTATATACTGTTAGGCTGGGGATCAGGGTAACTGGGATGCATGGAACTTTCCAGTGAGGGGAAGCACAGTGGTAGAGTGATGAGTTGCAGAGGAACAACATCCCCAGGGTGAGGGACAAGTCTGAGACAAGGTTATGGATTTGTATGGCAGGGAGGGACTAGATCTCTCAGAGTATCCCACACAGGCCTGTGGAAGTTCGATGTTCAAGGGCTGGTAGTCAGTGGCCATGAAGAATTCAGTGACTTGGTGTGAAGTGAAGGCATGTATTCTGTCCAAGAGGAATTCAGTGGGGCATCTGAGTATGTAAGGACCAAAAGAGAGGGTGACCATTATCATAATCAGGGGAATAAAGTACAGGTCAGAGACAGGATAGGTTTAGCTTGAAGGGAGTAGAGCTGCGAGATTTCTTAACTTATAACAATAGATATCTTAGTTGGTCACAGAGAGATGTCAGGTCACTTGTAGAGAAATAATATTGGCCATTAAAAAGGCTAATACAGCCCGAAATATTATTGGCTCTGGATTGGTAACATTTACCTCTCCACAATCATTGTAGTCCATCATTGAAGTATTAGTCATATAGGTGCGGATTTTGGCAGTTTTAAGCTTTTAGTTTTTCATTTGCCAAACTTCATCTTGCAGTTTGTGTACATATTAGGCTATTATCCCATGTTGATCTTATGAACAGGCAAGGAGGCAACTCTTCAGGAGAGTGATAGTTATCAGAGCCATTAGGAAAGAAACACCTAGATCATGTCAAATCTATTAGCCATATTATCTGGTTATTATCCATGTATGAGTTTTCTTGCATAACATGTAACATGACATTTACAGGTAACATGAACATTATATTTAAGGTAGAAAAATAATAATAATATAGGAGATGGGTAAAGAAGGAGTTGTTAGCTTGGATGGGAGGTTAATTGGAACTTGTGGAAATATAAAGATTTGGCTTAGGTAAGGTAGGAAGTAGATTAGTATTAAAGCACTATTTGAAATATCTTAAATTATTTTAAATTTACTTGATTCAAAGATCAAAAAGTATAAGAATAAGTTTATAACAAATAAAATAAAGGTCTTACCCAATAGGCAAACATATAAGAATATAATATTTAAGAAAGTTATTGTTGTAAATGGGTGCCCTATGTAACAATAAAGATTTAGTTTTCATTTTTATGTCACATTCAGATAGAGCTAAAATAAATACACAAAACTAGTTAAAATATCTTGATCTTGTTAACCTTGATAGTGATATGAGAAATTAAGGCTTACAGAACCAGTACCAGAGATGGAGTGGAGAATCAGTCTATTTTTACATCAGCATGAGTCCAGGGTAATCTCTTCCACAGCCTGAGAAAATGGTTAATTAGTAGAGAGATATCTGTAGCTGTGTGTGGAGTTAAGAAGAAACACAAGATAATTTTACTATTGGCCAGAAGCTGTAATACAAATTAGCAAGGCTTCTGAGCACAGCCCTACCTAACACTTATGTTTAATCTTTCATAGTGTCCCGAATATCTTGGAATTCCCATTCATGCCTTCCTGTTAGTTTGTCTTTCTCTTTGTTGGTCTGTATTAAATCCACCACCTGGTCTTCTACTTTAGCATTTGGTCTCTCCTTCATCCGTTCTACTGTAGAGATTTTCTACAGAGTGTTTAATTTCATTGACTGTGTTCTTCATTGCTAGTATTTCTGACTGGTTTTTCTTTATTATTTCTATTTCCTTATTTATGTCTTGTATTGACCTCCTTCTTATTTCATTACATTGGTTTCCTGTGTGTTCTTTGATTCCTTTGATTTCCTCTTTGAGTTCTTTGAACATATTTATTTTATTTATTTTTTAAAATTTATTTATTTATTTGCAAGCAGAGAGAGTGAAAGAGAAGAGACAGACACAGAGAGAATGGGTACACCAGAGTCTCTAGCCACTGCAAACGAACTCCAGATACATGTGTCCTTGTACATCTGGCTTATGTGGGTCCTGGGGAATCGAACCTAGGTCTTTGGTTTTGCAAGCAAATGCCTTAACCACTAAGCCATCTCTCCATCCCAAGTTCTTTGAACATACTTATAATCATTCTTTTGAAATCTTTCTCAGGCATTTCCTCTAAATTGGTGTCACTGAAGGTCATTTCTGATGCATTAATACTTTTTGGTGGATTTATATTGTCTTGATTTTTTTTGTGTTTCTTGTAATGTAATGTAGAGATTTTTGCATCTGGGATTAATTTAATACTTGGGTTTTCTAATTATCTGCAGTATTATTAGATGTATCAATTAATCTGATGTTATATATCTTCAAGGTAGGAGCTTAAGTTGCTAGGTGTGGCTCTTAAGACTCTTAGAGTAACCACAAAAGTGATCCTAGGTGTTGGGTTTGCCTGCTATGAGACCATTCAAGTAGGCTGAGTAGAACAAAATACAGACAAATTCTAAAAACTTAACTAAACAATGTACATATTCAACGAAAAACAGCACAGAGTATTTATACAAAAGTAGGTATTATGACAAACAGATCCTTTAACAAAGTCACAGTCCCTAAGAATGTGTGTTGCTTCACACCCTTAATCCTGTCAACTGGGAGGCTAAGATTTCTGGTCTGTAGAGGGTTCCAAGGTCAGCTGTGACCAAGTGAGACCCTTCCCCAATGAACAACAGAAGAGGAAACAAAGGGACTATAAATCAGGAAGCAACAAATGAAAAGCCCAAAATATAGCTTATTTAAGAATGTCAAATCTCAATTAAAAAAAAAAAAAGAATGTCAAATCTGACCATCCATCAGATTTAACATATAATTTACTCTTACATGGATGGTGCAATTAGCACTTCCACTGCAAGCCTATATACCAGGCTTATTTGGCAGATACTGACCTGGTGGAATCCCAGTTACCTTTTGGGATGGCTTTGGTCTTGGTTATGATTGAGTCCCTCTTCCCTGTGCTCTAGGCTCAGGTAGGCTGGCTGGGTCTGTGGGTTGCTGCTCTGATCACCTGTGCTGGGTGCTGTGTAGGTGAGCTCCCTTCCCCAGGTGCTCTCTGGTGCTTGCTGGCAGTGGGGGAGGGGAGGCTGTAGATGGTGGCTGAAGTCCTCCTGCTAGTTCTCACGATCTTCTTCCTCACAAGCTGCTCCATTGGTCTCTGCCATCCTCCTTCCACATCTCTTAGTTTGCAAGGAGGCCTGTGTGAATGGAGAATCCCCTCACCTGGTTTTAAAATCCTGTGGCTCATGCTGAGCCTGGCAGCTGTGGCTGAGTGGATGTGGTGCCACCACTGCTGGAGTCAATTCTGCCTTCTTCTGTGGGCTGTAGACACTCTGTACCTCTCCTACTTCTCTGCTGTGGTTGATACTATATTGTACACCTCACTTTTTAGTACAAGAGCATATTTTGCTATTTTTTTTTGTTGTTGTTTTTGCTTTTTGTCCCCTAGGCTGTTTTGGCATGGTTCCTACGCCACCATCTTAACCAGAAGTCCTTGCTTTTCAAACTTTTCATGCACCATGTGGTGGTGCACTCCTTTAATCCCAGCACTCAGGAGGCAGAGGTAGGTGGATCACCATGAGTTTGAGGCCACCCTAAGACTTCATAGTGAATTCCAGGTCAGTCTGAGCTAGAGTAAACCCTACCTTGAAAACTGAAAAAAAAAAAAAATATATATATGGCTGAAGAGATGGCCATTAAGGCATTTGCCTGCAAAGCCAAAGGATCCCGGTTCAACTCTCCAGAACTCATGTAAGCCAGATGCACAAGGGGCGCATGCATCTGGAGTTCATTTGCAGTGGCTGGAGGCCCTGGTGCACCCTCTCTCTCTTTCTCTCTGCCTCTTTCTCTCTCTTAAATAAATAAATAAATAAATAAATAAAAAATAAAATGTTTTAAAAATGTTTTTAAAAATTAGATTGGCAAACTGAATAAAAGAATATATCAAAAAGGTCATTCACCCTGACCAAGTAGGGATGCAGGGATGGTTCAGCATATGCAAATTAATAGATGTAATATACTATATAAATGGACTGAAGGACAAAAATTACATGATCACCTCAATAGATGGAGAAAAGGCATTTGACAAAATCCAATATCCCTTCAAGATAAAAGTCCTACAGGGACTGGGAATAGAAGGAGCATATTTAAGCATAATAAAGGCTAGCCTACAGCCAACATAATACTAAATGGGGAAATACTTGAAACTTTTCCACTAAAATCAGGAACAAGACAAGGGCGTCCACTGTCTCCACTTTTATTTACTATAGTACTGGAAGTCTTAGCTATAGCAATAAGGCAAGAGGCACACATAAAAGGGATACAAATTGGAAAGAAAGAGATCAAATTATCTTTATTTGCAGATGACATGATTCTATACATAAAGGACCCTAAAGACCCTACCAGCAAACTGTTAGGGCTGATAAACACTTTTAGCAACATAGCAGGATACAGAATAAACACACAGAAATCAGTAGCTTTCCTATATATTAACAACAAACATGTGGAGGTTGAAATCAGGGAATCACGCCAACTCACAATTGTCTCAAGAAAATAAAGTACCTTGGCATAAACCTTACCAAGGAAGTGAAGGGTCTCTACAATGAAAACTTTAAAACACTGAAAAAAGAAATTGTAGAAAACACTAGGAAATGGAAAGACATCCCTTGTTCTTGGATTGGAAGGATCAATACTGTGAAAATGTCAATCTTACCAAAAGCAATCTATATAGTTAATGCAATCCTTATCAAAATTCCAATGGCATTCTTCACAGAAATAGAAAAAAGAATTCTAAAATTCATTTGGAAGCACAAAGAAAACCTCAAATAGTCAAAACAATTTTGAGCAACAAACATAAGGCTGAAGGTATCACCATACCTGGTTTTAAGCTACATTACAAAGCCGTAGTTACAAAAACAGCATGGTACTGGCATAAAAACAGACACATATATCAATGGTACAGAATAAAGGGCCCAGATGTAAGTCTGGGCAGCTATAGCTGCCTGATGTTCAACAAAAATGCCAAAAATACTCATTGGAGAAAAGATAACCTCAGGGCTGGAGAGAGGGCTTAACAGTTAAGGTGTTTGCCTGCAAAGCCAAAGGACCTAGGTTTGATTCCCCAGGACCCATGTAAGCCAGATGCCCAAGGCCGTGCATACATCTGGAGTTTGTTTGCAGTGGCTGGAGGCCCTGGCTTGCCCATTCTCTCTCTGTGTGTCTGTCTGCCTCTTTCCCTCTCTTGCTCTCTCAAATAAATAAATAGTAAATTTTTAAAATAAAAAGACAGCCTTTTCAACAAATGGTGCTGGGAAAACTGGATACATATCTGTAGAAAATAGATCTTTATCCCTCTCTATGCACAAAAATTAAGTCCAAATGGATCAAAGACCTTAATGTCAGACCTGAAACTCTGAAACTGCTAGAGGAAAAAGTAGGGGAAACCCTTCAACGTATCAGCATAGGCAACAACATTCTGAATATGACCTTATTTGCTCAGGGAATAAAAACCACTAATCAATCAGTAGGACCTCATGAAATTGCAATGCTTTTGTACAACAAAGGACACTGTGAATAGAGCAAAGAGGCAACCTACAGAATGGGAGAAAATCTTTGCCAGCTATAAATCTGACAGAGGATTAGTATCCAGGATATATAAAGAACTCAAAAAACTAAATAATAAGAAATCAAACAGCCCATTTAAAAATTGGTCTATGGAACTAAACAGAGTTCTCAGAAGAAGAAATACAGACGCCATATAAAAATTTTAATAAGCCGGGCGTGGTGGCACACGCCTTTAATCCCAGCACTTGGGAGGCAGAGGTAGGAGGATTGCCGTGAGTTTGAGGCCACCCTGAGACTACATAGTGAATTCCAGGTCAGCCTGGACCAGAGTGAGACCCTACCTCACACAAAAAAAAAAAAATTAATAAATGTTCTCTTTGGGTTAGAGAAGGTTCTCTTTTCAGATGGTGATGACCTTAGGATGACTCAGAAGGCACCATGGTGCTGAGAAGAAGGGATAGAGGAATGCTCAACACTGAAACATCTCTAACACCCTTTCCAAGGCTCAGGGTCTATTGCAGAAGAGGGGGCAGAAAGAATGTAAGAGCCAAAGGAAGGGTAGGACTCCTTACAACGTGCTCCTCCAGACACAGAATGCCCTGGATATCCATGACCTTGCAGTGCCTGAAACTACCTACACAAGACCATCATAATAGGAGGAAAAGATGATGACATCAAAATAAAAGAGAGACTGATTGAGAGGGGGAGGGGATATGATGGAGAGTGAAGTTTCAAAAGGGAATATGGGGGGAGGTAGGGAAGTACCATGGGATATTGTCTACAATTAAGGAAGTTGTCAATAAGATAAATAAATTAATTTTAAAAATTTTTAATAAATGATCTACATCCTTAGCTATTAGGGAAGTTCAAATTAGAGCTACTTTGAGATTCCATCTCACTCCTGTCAGAATGGCAATCAGCAAGAAAACAAATGACAATAAATGCTGGCGAGGATGTGGAAAAAGAGGAACCTTTCTACACTGTTGGTGGGAATGTAATCTGGTATAGCCATTGCGGAAATCAGTGTGGTGGTTCATGAGACAGCTAAAAATAGATTTACCTTATGACCCAGCTATTCCATTCCTAGGTATATATTGTAAGGACTCATCACACTACCTTAGAGATAATTGCTTATCCATGTTTATTGCCACTTGATTCACATTAGCTAGGAAATGGAACCAGCCTAGATGTCCCTCAACTGGTGAGTGGATAATGAAGATGAGGCACATTTATACAATGGAGTTCTACTCAGCGGTAAAGAAAAATGAAATTTGCAGGGAAATAGATGGACTTGGCAAGGATTATACTTAGTGATGTAATGTAGACCCAGAAAGCCAAGTGTCACATGTTCTCTCTCATATGTGGATCCTAGCTACAAATGTTTGGACTTGTATGTGAGTTGAAATAAAACTCAGTAGCAGAGGCCAGTAAGCTAGAAAGGGGCTATAAGGGAGGGAAGATATTGGGGGGGGGGACTTCAGGGGATGGTATTGTATATATGTAAGTAAAAGAACAGAATAATGGGAGTGGAAAGGCCTAAGTGAGGTTAGGGGAAGAGACTGAGTAAAGGGAAGGTGGGGGGAAGGCTATTCAAAAATCTAAGAGTGTATGAATAAATCATATAGAAACCTGATTTTTTGGACAATGAAACACCCAGGAGACATAGATTGTTATTAGAAAAATTTCAGTGCCAGGGATGGGATACCTTCCAGTGAGTTGTTGGCCAGGGAGGTCCCTGATGACCCCCAAAACTTTACAGGCCATTTCCAAGGTTCTTGGTTTCTCACCAGGAATAGATGGTAAGACCCTATTGCTGAAGACTCCACATGCTTGGGCTACAAAGTCACTGAGAAATCCTGCTGGGGCTGAGCTGAAAACCTCCTCCATGTAGACCAGCTGACAGAAAGCTGGAAAAAGCTACGCTGCATGCAGCTCCATGGGAGTGAAAGAAGTCATCAGTGGAGAAACAACAGTGGTTACTGCAAGCCTTACATTTGGCCAGCCAGGCCAAATGATCCAATGGGTGCAATAGTGGCATTTCTATTATGGCAAAACCAACCCAACTGCCCTCTAATTTGGACTGGAGGCCCACTCCAAGAGAGAGAATACATTCCTGATATTGAAAACTTATGATGGGGAAAGTCATGAACCCTAGGGGTGTAATGTCTGCTGGGGTCTGGCTAAATGTATATATTATGCTCACCAAACTTCCTGGTAAACACTTCTCTTACTGTTCATAGCAATATATGAGTGCTACTCTCATTTTTGGTTAGAGAGCTTCTCTTTTCAGATGATGGTGATCTCTGAGATGACACAAGGGGCATTGTAGTGCTGAGAAGAAGTGACAGAGGAGTGCTCAGCACTGAAATATCTCTATTACACCTCCCAAGGCTTAGAGTCCATTGTGGAAGTGGTGGCGGAAAGAGCCAAAAGAAGGGTAGGACTACTTACAATGTGCTGCTCCAGACACAAAATGGCCTTGGTATCCATGACCTTGCAGTGCCTGACACTACCTACACAAGACCATCATAATAGGAGGAAGAGATCATGACATCAAAATAAAAGAGAGACTAACTGAGAGGGGGAGGGGATATGATGGAGAGTAGAGTTGCGAAGGGGAAAGTGTGTGTGTGTGTGTGTGGTGTGTGTGTGGAATTACCATGGGTTATTGTCTATAATTATGGAAGTTGTCAATAAAAAAATTAATTAGCTGGGCGTGGTAGCACACTCCTTTAATCCTAGCATTTGGGAAGCAGAGGTAGGAGGATTGCCATGAGTTTGAGGCCACCCTGAGACTACATAGTGAATTCCAGGTCAGCCTGGGTCAGAGTGAAACCCTCATACCTCAGAAAACCAAAAAAATCTGGGAGTGGTGGTGCATGCCTTTAATCCCAGCACTCAGGAGGCAGAGGTAGGAGGATTGCCATGAGTTTAAGGCCACCCTGAGACTACATAGTAAATTCTGGGTTAGCCTGAGCTAGAGTGAGACTCTACCTCGAAAAAAGCCAAAGGACCTAGGTTCAACTCCCCAGAACCCACGTAAGCCAGATGCATGAGGTGGTGCATGCATCTGGAGTTCATTTGTAGTGGCTAAAGGCCCTAGCATGCCCATTATCTTTCTCTCTGTCTCTTTCTCTCTCTCCTTCTCTTTCAAATAAATAAATAAGTAGTTTAAAAAACACACAAACAAAATTTATTTTTAAAAAATAAAAGCTGGAAGCCGGGCATGGTGGCGCACGCCTTTAATCCCAGCACTCAGGAGGCAGAGGTAGGAGGATTGTGAGTTTGAGGCTACCCTGAGACTACATAGTTAATGCCAGGTCAGCCTGGACCAGAGTGAGACCCTACCTCGAAAAAACAAAACAAAACAAAACAAAACAAAACAAAACAAAACAAAACAAAAGCTGGGCATGGTGGTGCATGCCTTTAATCCCAGCACTTGGGAGGCAGAGGTAAGAGGATCACTGTGAGTCCAAGGCTAACCTGAGACTACGGAGTCAATTCCAGGTCAGCCTGGGCTAGTGTGAGACCCTACCTCAAAAAAAAGGAAAGAAAGAAAGAAAGAAAGAAAGAAAGAAAGAAAAGAAAAGAAAAGAAAAGAAAAGAAAAGAAAACGGTGGTCGGGCATGGTGGCACATGCCTTTAATCCTAGCACTAGGAGACTGATGTATGAGGATCGTTGTGAGTTCAAAGGGCAGCCTAAGATTACATAATGAATTCCAGGTCACCCTGGGTTAGAGGGAGACCCTACCTTGAAAAACAAACAAACAAATGAAAAACCCAAAATTAAACCAAATGGATCCAAAGCAAATTAAAATAAAAAACTTGACAAGGGCTTGGTAGATGGCTCTGTAGTTGAAGTAGACAGCTTCAGGTTCACAGAGATGAACTTCCAGACCAGGTACAGTTGTGGAGGAAGGGATATTTTTTGAATCTTACAGATCCAGGGGAAGGTCCATAATGGCAGAAGAAGCTGGCCTGCTTTCATTGGTCCAAGCAGAAAGAGAGAGAAAAAAGCCACAAGACAAAAGCCAAAAGCCACATAGCACACTTCAGAACTCCAGGAGGAACTCAGGCACTTTGCATATCTTTAGATTGGAATCTCAAATCCAACACCACACCTGAGGGCTGGACCCTAAGATCCACTTCCTCCAGCCAGGTGGCTGCAGATCCAAACTACAAACTAATAAACACTGAATACATTGGGGGGGGTGTGCAGCGTCCCTCCCGACCAGCAGGAAAGGAACGGCCACAAACGAAGATCCTTCTTGTATCACACTTTATTGGAGAGCCCTTGGTTAACAGGAAAGCTGATGGCGAAGGGGGCGGGGCCCAAATCTGCAGCTGTTTTTATAGAGTGTACTGCTACAAGGCGTTTACTGATTGGTTGCGACCAGCTTGCCATCACCAGGTGCCACGGGATAGGCTTGGGACAGGTTGTGTCAAGCGCATGCGCATACCTTAGATACGGTTGGCGCCAAGGCACTGCCTAATATGGAGGAGCCAGCGCCATCTTGTAATGGCGACTGCTTACGGCTCCCTGCAGGGGGGCATCTATTTAAACTACCACATTTTGCACCTGGACCCCAATAGATTCAAAACCATCACACTTTTGAAATTGTGTTTAGTCCAATTTCAAAGGTCCCCACAGTTTTTACCATCTTAAGTTCTTTCCAAAGTCCCAAGTCTCCTCTGAAATTTAAGCTTGTCTCTTAGCTATGAGTGCTGTAAAATCAACCAAGTTATTTACTTTCAACATATAAAGGCACAGAATAAACATTTTTTAAATATTAAAAATTTTAATTTAATTTATTTATTTCTCTATTTGCAAGGACAGAGAGAGAGAGAGAGAGAGAGAGAGAGAGAGAGAGAGAGAGAGAGGAGACAGATGGAGAAAAATTGGGATGCCAGGGCCTCTAGCCACTGCAAATGAACTGTAGATGCATGTGCCTCCTTGTGCATCTGGTTTGCATGGATACTGAGGAATCGAACCTGGGTCCCAGTGTCTTTACCACTAAGCCATCTCTCCAGCCCCATAATAAACATTTTTAACTGTATAAGGCATAGTAAGGAGAGACTAGAACAATGCAAACTCAACAACCATCAAACAAACATCAAACTTCTGTAGTTCAAGTTCAATCCTAACCAGTGATTGACAGACTCTGGATTTTCCAATTCTGCCCCTCCAGCTGTGCAGAATAGCCATGGAAAATTTCCATTCCAGACCAACCATGTGCTCCATGGTAGTCTTTACACAGTCCTGTTATATCTAAAACGCCTTCGGGTCTCCATGCAAACAATGGCCCATCTTCCAATTGCTTTGTCAGCCTATCAGGGCATCACACCCTGCCTCATGCCACATCTCAGCAGTGGCTCCTGGAACTGTATGCATTTCATGACCACTCCATGCAGTTTTCATGCTTCCAAAACTAATACCAGGTGTGCAGGACACAGCCATATTCTTGTAACCTTGAAAAGCAGGTTCCTTCTCCAGTCAACTCTTTCTAGAGAGTTTGTATGTCTATCACAGTCTTTCCTCAGGCATCCTCTCCATTGCTTTAATGTAAAGCAGTTGGGCCATCTTCCTTAAGATTGCTAAAGTGTTGACAATAGCAGCCATATGTATAAAGTGGCACGTGCATCTGGAATTTGTTTACAGTGGCTAGAGGCCCTGGTGCACCCATTCTCTTTCTCTGCTTAAAAAGAAAGAAAAAAATATATATATATAATTTATTTGAGAGAGAGAGAAAGAGGGGGAGAGAGAGAGAGAGAGAGAGAGAATGTGCACACTATGAGGATGTGGTGGTACACACTTTAATTCTAGCACTCGGGAGGCTGAGGTAGGAGGACTGTGGTGAGTTCAAGGCCAGCCTGAGACTACATAGGGAATCCAGGCTAGCCTGGGCTAGAATGAGACTCTACCTCAAAAACTTAAAAAAGAGAGAGAGAGAGAAAATGTGCACACCATGAGGATGTGGTGGTACACACTTTAATTCTAACACTCGGGAGGCTGAGGTAGGAGGACTGTGGTGAGTTCAAGGCCAGCCTGAGACTACATAGGGAATCCAGGCTAGCCTGGGCTGGAATGAGACTCTACCTCAAAAAATTAAAAAAGGGGGGGGATGGGCGCACCAAGGCCTCTAGCCACTGCAAACAAACTCAGATGTATGCACTCCTTGTGCATCTGGTTTGCATGGATACTGAGGAATCAAACCTGGGTCCCAGTGTCTTTACCACTAAGCCATCTCTCCAGCCCCATAATAAACATTTTTAACTGTATAAGGCATAGTAAGGAGAGACTAGAACAATGCAAACAACCATCAAACAAACATCAAACTTCTGTAGTTCAAGTTCAAACCTAACCAGTGATTGACAGACTCTGGATTTTCCAATTCTGCCCCTCCAGCTGTGCAGAGTAGCCATGGAAAATTTCCATTCCAGACCAACTGTGTGCTCCATGGTAGTCTTTACACAGTCCTGTTATATCCAAAACGCCTTCGGGTCTCCATGCAAACAATGGTCCATCTTCCAATTGCTTTGTCCAGCCTATCAGGGCATCACACCCTGCCTCATGCCACATCTCAGCAGTGGCTCCTGGAACTGTGTGCATTTCATTACCACTCCATTCAGTTTTCATGCTTCCAAAACTAATACCAGGTGTGCAGGACACAGCCATATTCTTGTAACCTTGAAAAGCAGGTTCCTTCTCCAGTCAACTCTTTCTAGAGAGTTTGTATGTCTATCACAGTCTTTCCTCAGGTATCCTCTCCATTGCTTTAATGTAAAGCAGTTGGGCCATCTTCCTTAAGATTGCTAAAGTGTTGACAATAGCAGCCAGATGTATAAAGTGGCACGTGCATCTGGAATTTGTTTACAGTGGCTAGAGGCCCTGGTGCACCCATTCTCTTTCTCTGCTTAAAAAGAAAGAAAAAATATATATATATAATTTATTTGAGAGAGAGAGAAAGAGGGGGAGAGAGAGAGAGAGAGAGAGAGAATGTGCACACTATGAGGATGTGGTGGTACACACTTTAGCACTCGGGAGGCTGAGGTAGGAGGACTCAAGGCCAGCCTGAGACACATAGGGAGGCTGCCTGGTAGGAGGACTGTGTGGTGGTACACACTTTAATTCTAACACTCGTTCAAGGCCAGCCAGCCTGAGACTACATAGGGAATCCAGGCTAGCCTGGGCTGGAATGAGACTCTACCTCAAAAAATTAAAAAAGGGGGGGGGATGGGCGCACCAAGGCCTCTAGCCACTGCAAACAAACTCCAGATGCATGAACTCCTTGTGCATCTGGCTTATGTGGGTCCTGGAGAATTGAACCACTTTGCTTTGCAGGCAAATGTCTTAACCACTAAGCTGTCTCTCCGGCCCATAAAAATATTTTTTAAATAAAATAAAATTTGTATGGAAGCACAAAAGGTCTCAGATAGCCAAAAGTGTCCTTAGCTTTTAGAATACTTCTGGAAGTAGCTCCATGACTGATTTCAAGTTATACTACAGAACTATAGTAATAAAATACTATAGTAAACTATAGTAATAAAAACTGCATTACTAGGCATAAAAACAGACAGCAATGGAACAGAATAGAAGATCAATGTAAGATCCAGGATAAGATCCAGGCACTTTTTTTTTTTTCCCTCACTCTAGAGCAGGCTGACCTGGAAATTCACTATGTTAGTCTCAGGGTGGCCTCAAATTCACAGTGATCCAACTACCTCTGCCTCCCAAGTGCTGGGATTAAAGGTGTGTGCCACCATGCCCAGTGCATTCAATTTTTAAAAATATTTATTTTTATTTATTTATTTATTACAGACAGAGAGTGGAAGAGAGAGAAAGATAGAGAGAGAGTGAGAATGGGCACTCCAGGACCTCTAGCCACTGCAAAAGAACTCCAGATGCATGAGCCACCATGTGCACCTGGCTTACATGGGACCTGGAGAATAGAACCTGGGTCTTTAGGCTTCCCAGGCATGTGCCTTAACCACTAAGCCATCTCTCCAGTCTAGCCACCCAATTTTTTACAAGAAGGCCAAAAACAGATATTGGAGGAAAAAATACCATTTCAACAAATAGTGCTGGTAAATATGGATATCTACATATAGAAGAATGCATCTAGACCCTTATCTCTCACCATGCATAAAAATCAACTCCACATGGATCTAAGGCCTTCTGAAACCCTGAAACAACCAGAGGGAAAAAAAAAAAAGAACACTTTGAGGTGGATTTTTTTGAGATAGTGTCTTGCTAGTCCAGGCTGACCTGGAATTCACTATATACTATCAGGCTGGCCTTGAACTCATGGCAATCCTCCTACCTCTGCCTTCTGAGTGCTGGGATTAAACACATGTGCCACCATGTCCAGCTCAGGTAGATTTTTTTTACTTAAAAATCATTTATTTATTTACAAGCAGAGATAGAGAGAGAGAGAAAGAGAGGGAGGGAGAGAAAGAAGGAATGAGAAAGGGTATTCTAGTGCGGCTGCAAAAAAACCCCAGATGCATGCACCATTTTGTGCATCTGGCTTTATGTGGGTATTGGGGAATTGAACCCAGGCCATCAAGCTTTGCAAGCAAGCAACTTTAACTGCTGATCCATCTCTTCAGCCCAAGATGGACTTTCTTTTCTTTTCTTTTTGTTTTAAGAGATGGGCTTTCTGAATAGGACTCCAGTAGCCCAGATAATAAGACAAACACTCAACCAATGGGATCTCATGAAACTAGAAATCTAATGCACAGGACTGGAGAGATGGCTTAGTGGTTAAGGTGCTTGCCTGCACAGCCAAAGGTCCCAGGTTCGATTCCCCAGGACCCAGTATGACAGATGCACAAGGTGGCACATGCATCTGGAGTTCATTCGCAGCAGCAGAAGGCCATGGTGTGCCCAATCTTTCCCTCTCTCTCTCTCTCTCTCTCTCTCTCTCTCTCTCTCTCTCTCGTATATATGTATACTTCCTTCTCTCTCTGTCTCTCATAAATGAATAATTTTTTTTTTAAAAAGCAAATGCACAGACAAGGAAACCATCAACCAAATCAACAGACAATCTACAGAATGGGAGAAAATCTTTACTAGCTATACATCTGAACTAAAGAAAAACTAAGCAATAACAAAATCAAACAATCCAATAAAAATGGGCCATGGAAATGAATAGTTTTCAAAGAAGAAATATAAAGGGCCAAAAACCATGTTCAGGGCTGGAGAGATGGCTTAGTGTTTAAGGTGCTTGCTTGCATTGCCTAATGACCAGGATTCAATTCCCCAGTACCCACATAAAGCCAGATGCACAAAATGGCATATGCATCTGGAGTTCATTTGCAGCGGCTGGAGGCTCTAGCATGCCCTTTCTCTCCCTCCCTCTGTGTCTGCTTGAAAATAAATAATTAATAAATAAAATATTTTTTAAAATGTTCAATATCTTTAGCCATTGGGAAACACAAAACAACTTTGAAAATCCATTTCATCCCATTCAAAATGGTTATCATCAAAAAATCAAATAGGGAAGCCGGGCGTGGTGGCGCACGCCTTTAATTCCAGCACTGGGAGGCAGAGGTAGGAGGATCGCCATGAGTTTGAGGCCACCCTGAGACTACATAGTTAATTCCAGGTCAGCCTGGACTAGAGTGAGACCCTACCTCAAAAAAAAAAAAAAAATCAAATAGGGGCTGGAGTGATGGCTTAGCAGTTAAGCTCTTGCCTGTGAAGCCTAAGGACTCCAGTTCAAGGCTCAGTTCCCCAGGACCCACGTAAGCCAGAGGTACAAAGTGGTGCATGCATCTGTAGTTCATTTGCAATGGCTGGAGGTCCTGGCATGGCCATTCTCTATTATCTGCCTCTTTCTCAGTCTGTCTGTCTCAAATAAATAAATAAATAAATAAATAAATAAATAAATAAACAAAAAAATTTAAAAATCAAATGAGAGCTGGAGAGATGGCTTAGTGGTTAAGGCACTTGCCTGTGAAGCCAAAGGACCCACTTTAAAAAATATTTTATTTATTTATTTATTTGAAAGAGAGATACAGAGATAGGCAGGTAGAGAGAGAGAGAGAGAGAGAGAGAGAGAGGAGAATGGGAGTGCCAGGGCCTCTAGCCACTGCAAACAAACTCCAGATGCATGCTCCCCCCTGTGCATCTGGCTTACGTGGGTACTGGAGAATTGAGCCTTGAACTTGGGTCCTTAGGCTTCACAGGCAAGCGTTTAACTGCTAAGTCATCTCTCCAGCCCAGGACCCACTTTATTATTATTATTATTATTTATTTATTGATTTGCAAGCAGAGAGAGAGAGAGAGAGAGAGAGAGAGAGAGAGAGGAGATAGACAGAGAATGGGTGTGCCAGGGCCTCTAGCCACTACAAACAAACTCCAGATGCATGTGCCCCCTTGTACATCTGGCTTACATGGATACTGGGGAATTGAACCTGGGTTCTTTGGCTTTGCAGGCAAGTGTCTCAACCACTAAGCCATCTCTCTAGCCCTGGACCCAAGTTTGACTCCTCAGTAACCATGTAAGCCAGATACACCAAGGGGGGGCGCATGTGTCTGGAGTTAGTTTGCAGTGGCTAGAGGTCCTGGTGTGATCATTCTCTCTCCACATGTCTCTGTATGTCTCTCTTCTCTCTCTGCTTGCAAATAAATAAAATAAAATAAAATAAAAATTTAAAAAATCAAATGAGGGGCTGGAGATGGCTCAGTGGTTAAAGGAGCTTGCTTTCAAACCTGACTGTCTAGGTTTGATTCCCCAGTACCCAAGTAAAGCCAGATGTACAAAGTGGCACATATGTCTGAAGTTAGTTTTCAGTGGCAAGAGGACTTGGTATATCCCCCCTACACACACACACAAACACACGCACGCACAGTTAAGCCAGTGGGGCACGCCTTTAATCCCAGCACTTGGGAAGCAGAGGTAGGAGGATTTCTGTGAGTTCCAGGCCAGTCTGGGACTACATAGTGAATTCCAGATCAGCCTGGGCTGCAATGAGACCCTTACCTTGAAAAACAACAACATATATATCCCAAAAAGTCAAAATGACAACAAGCACTGACAAGGATGTGAGGAAAGACAAACACTTGTGCATTATTGGTGGAGTATAAACTGATGCAATCACTATGGAAATCAGTATGGAGGTTTCTCAAAAACCTAAAAATAAAATAAAATTTTAAAAAGCAGGCATGGGGCTGGAGAAATGGCTTAGTGGTTAAGGCATTTGCCTTCGAAGTCAAAGGATCCCGGTTCGATTCTCCAGGACCCACGTAAGCTAGATGCACAAGGGGCACATGCATCTGGAGTTCGTTTGCAGTGGCTAGAGGCCCTGGCGTGCCCATTCCCTGTCTGCTGCTCTTCTATCTCTCTCTCTGCTTGCAAATAAATAAATAAAAATTAAAAAAAAAAAACAAAAAGCAGGCATGGTGGTACACTCCTTTAATCCTAGAACTCAGGAGGCAGAGGTAGGAGGATTGCTGTGAGTTTGAGGCCAGCCTGGACTACAGAGTGAGTTTCAGGGCAGCCTGAGTTACAGTGAGACCCTGCCTCAAAGCAAACCAAACCAAAACAAAACAAAACAACAACAACAAAAAAAAAACCACCTAAAAATAGATCTACCATATGACCCAGTTACACCAATCCTACCAATCCTGGCATATACCCCAAGAATACATTTTGCTATAGAGATACTTGCCTAGATGCTCAAAAACTGATGAATGGATTATGAAGATGTGGTACAAATACACAATGGAGTTTTATTTGGCCATAAAGAAAAATGAAATTATGAAACACAAAGAAAATGGATGGATGTGGGAAAAATTATACTAAGATAACTCAGACTCAGAAAACAAAGTACTGCATGTTTTCTCACATATGAAAATCATAGCTTTGAATATTTAGATTTGTTTGTAAGTTGGAGTAAGAGTCAGTAGTAGAGGCCAGGAAGCTAGAATGAGGCTTGGAGGGAGGAGAAACCGGGGGGATTAGGGGAGAGGATAGTGAATAGACAAGTAGAAGGACAGAATACAGTGGGTAGAAAGGTCTAAGTGATGTCAAGAAAAGTGAGGGAAGAGAGGAAGGGGAGGGAGGATACACAAAATTTAAAGATATTTTAAATCAATCATATAGAAACTTACTTTTTCATTAATTAAGTTAAGAATACAATTTGAAAGAGACAGAGTGAGTTTGGGTAGAAGTACCCCGCCTTGGTGGAGAAAGCTTTACCCTGATGCCATAAGTTGTTGCAGGTAAATCCCAGTGCCAGAGATTGGGCACACCCCTCACCCCCAGTGAGTTATTAGTCATTGAGACCCATGAGAGTCCCCCAAACAAATACAGCCTATTGCCAATGCTCTTGGTCAACCACCAGCACTAGATAGTAAAACTATGAAGATACGACATGCTGCAGTGATAGGGTACTGAGAAATCAAACTGAAATTGAACTGGAAGTCACCTCCCTGTGCTGAAAAGTGTTATGCAGGCTGCTGGGGTAGTGAAGTCATCAACAGTCTTAATAAGCAGTGGATCCTGCAAGCTACACACTTGAACAGCCAGGCAAGATTTACCCACTGCTACAATAGTGGCACATAAGTTATGGGGTAACTAACTGCTCTTTAATTGAATTTGAGGCCCACTCAGTGGGAGGGAATTCATGCCTGGTACTGAAAACTGAGAAGCTGAGTGAAAAGCCTATGGCTTGGAAGGACATAGGACCTACAAAGAAGCTTCGACTGTTCTTTGGCTTAATGGATACATCGAGCCCATCAAATTGCCTTTTAGCAGGGCATGGTGGCACAGGTGTTTTTTTGTTTTGTTTTGTTTTGTTTTCCTGAGGCATGGTCTCACTCTGGCCCCATCTGACCTGGAACTCATTCTGCATTAAAAACTACAAGAGTAATGGGTATGCCAGGGTTTCGTGCTGCTTCAAATGAACTCCAGATGCATGTGCCCCTTTGTGCATCTGGCTTATGGTGGGTACTGGGGAATGAACCTAGGGTGTTGGCTTTTGCAAGCAAGCACCTTAACTGCTGAGCCATCTTCCAGTCCCCACACTTTTTTTTTTTTTTTGAGGTAGAGCTAGGGGATTCCTCTAGCCCAGGCTGACCTGGAATTCACTACATAATCTGAGGGTGGCCTTGAACCCACAGGGATCATCCTACCTCTACCTCCTGAGTACTGGGATTAGAGATATGCACCACCATGCCTGGTCACAGCCTTTATTTATTTATTTATTTTTGGTTGTTTTTTTGAGGTAGGGTCTTACTCTAGCTTAGGCTGACCTGGAATTCACTATGTAGTCTCAGGGTGGCCTCGAACTCATGGCAATCCTCCTACCTCTGCCTCCTGAGTGCTGGGATTAAAGGCATGTGCCACCATGCCCGGCTTCACAGACTTTTTTATTTTTTTTATTTTTTTTTGGTTTTGCAAGGTAGGGTTTCACTCTGGTCCAGACTGACCTGGAATTAACTATGTAGTCTCAGGGTGGCCTCGAACTCTTGGCGATCCTCCTAGCTCTGCTTCCCAAGTGCTGGGATTAAAGGTGTGCGCCACCACGCCCGGCTTCACAGACTTATTTTTTTTTAATATTTTATTTATTTATTTGAGAGAGAGGGAAAGAAAGAGGCAGATAGAGAGATAGATAGAGATAGAGAGAGAAAGGGTGTGCCAAGGTCTCTAGCCACTGCAAACAAATCCAGATGCATGCATCGTTTTGTACATCTGGCTTATGGGGATCCTGGTGAATCAAACCTGGGTCCTTAGGCTTTGCAAGCACTTTGACTGCTAAGCCATTCCTCTAGCCCTCCTTTAAAATTATTTACTTATTTAAAATTTTTATTTTATTTTATTTATTTGCATGTGTATGGACATGCTAGTACCTCTTGATGCTGTAAACAAACACTAGACACCTGTGCCACTCTTTGCATCTGGTTTATGTGGGTGGCTGATGAATTGAACCTGGGTTGTCAGGCTTTGCAAGCCAGTACCTTTAACCACTGAGCAATCTTCCCAGCACCCTCTGGGTGCATTTTACTAGATAGTCTTCATTTTCCTGGCTAGAACCTTCAGCACAGTGTTGAACAAAAGCAACTAGAGCAAATCTTCCTGTGTTATTTCTGGTCTTGGAGAACATTTCAGTCTTTCACTGACAATTTTTGTCTGTGGGTTTTCATAGATATGTTTTAAAAAATATATTTTATTTATATTTATTTATTTGACAGAGAAAGAGGGAGAGAGAGAGAGAGAAAGAATGGGGGTGCCAGGGCCTCCAGCCTCTGCAAATGAACTCCAGATGCGTGTGCCCCCTTGTGCATCTGGCTAATGTGGGTCCTGGGGAATTGAACCTGGGTCCTTTGGCTTTGCAGGCAAATGCCTTAACTGCTAAACCATCCCTCCAGCCCTTCATAGATATGTTTTGTTTCCTGTGTACTTGGACACTTGCTTAGTGTGTGTGGTGAGGCCTGGGGCTCACTCCCCAGTGCTTGCTGCTTTCTATGCACACCACATTCGGTCATGACTCTATATTGCATTCTTTTCTCCTTCTTTTTGTCTCTGGCAAACTCAAAACTTTTCCTTGGGCTGGGGAGTTGGCTCAGTGCTCACACAAGTATGAGGACCTGAGTTTAGATACCTAGAACCCAAGTAAAAGTCAGGAATGCTGACATATGCCTTTAATCCTGGCATTGGAGAGGCAGGGACAGGGAATCCCTAGGCTCACTGGCTAGCTGACCTAGCCCAACCAGTGAGCTCCAGGGTTAGTGAGAGATCCTGTCTCAAACAATAAGGTGGAGCCGGGCATGCTGGCACATGCATTTAATCACAGCACTTGGGAGGCAGAGGTAGGAGGATCACTGTGAGTTCAAGGCCAGCCTGAGACTACTTAGTGAATTCCAGGTCAGCCTGGGCTAGAATGAAACCCTACCTCAAAAAAACCCCAAAATAAGCTAAAGTAAAATAATTTTTAAAAGAATGGCTTTTAACTTTGTTGTGCCCAGTTCACGCCTCCCCCCAAGACCACTAAAGAGTCCAGACACGTATGCAAAAGCAAAGAGCTTTATTTCGGGCTTAAGCTCGGACTCTTGACTTCACCAACACAGTGGATTCGTACAAGAGCCTTGAGCTACGTTTGGGAGAAGCTTTTATTGGGTTCAAACAAAGGGAAGGGAAACGTCTAATATGATTGATTATGCAGCAGCTGAGGAATGTGTAGCTTATTCTGTCAAATTGGCTCATTATTTTGGGTCAGTATGGTCTTTCCAGCAACTGTTTATTCTTACTTACATTCTGGGAACCTGACCTGAGTTTAGCCTGAGGCCTGCAAGGCAGCTGAAGCCTATACTTTAGTTTTCGGGTCTTTCAACTTGTGTTATTAGTGAGGATCCAATAAAGTCATATGGTTGGTGAAGTTGAGAGGAACTGACAAGATACCAGTTGTTTTAGCTGTATACGTTGACCCTCTCCATCCCTGAGATCTACAGAAATTGCTTGAGTATGAGTAATTCTATCTCCACTGTGCTTCACTGAGGCTTCTGGTCTGGGTTTTATTTATTTCAGAACTGGAACTCATTCTGTAGCCAAAGTTGGCCTTGAACTTACAGAGATCCTCCTATCTTACCCTCCTGAGCTATGAGGATTAAGGGCATGAGCCACCCACTCAGCTTTATGTTTCTGTTTTTTTTTGTTTGTTTGTTTGTTTTTGTTTTTTTGAGGTAGGGTTTCATTCTAGCCCAGGCTGACCTGTAATTCACTATGTAGTCTCAGGGTGGCCTTGTACTCATAGTGATTCTCCTCCCCCTGCCTCCCCAGTGCTGGGATTAAAGGTGTGCACACCATACCTAACTATGCTTCCATTTTGTTTGCCTTTAACTTCTTGATTGACATAAAAACGTTTTTCAATGTAGGAGCTCCTGCAGAGATGCTGCTCTCGCTTCTCTGGACCTTTCTTCAGTGGAAAGCTGGGTGTGGTGGTGTATGCCTGTAGTTCCAGCACTCAGGAGGCTGAGGCTGGATGGTTGGTAAGTTTTGGCTACACAACGTGACTGTCTCACAGAATCTCTGGAGTGAGCTAATGATGAGTATGATCTCTTGATTCATCACTGACCACCCAAAGCTAAAAAGCAACAGCAGTATATTGAAACTCCATGTACATTGCTCTGCAGAGTAGAATGTGTGCCTCATGGTAAATACAACTGTGAAGGAACTGGAGTGGGGGTGTAAACACCAGCCAGAAGACTTGGTTTAGAATCCTGGCTCTACTACTGAAGGACAAACTCCCTAATCCCTTTCATTTTCCATTTTTTCAGTAGTAAACAGGAATAAAAACAATACTGTGGGCTGGAGAGATGGCTCAGTGGTTAAGGCACTTGCCTGCAAAGACAAAGGACCCAGGTTCAATTACCCAGGACCCAAGTAAGCCAGATGCACAAGGTGGCACATGTGGCCTGGAGTTTGTTTGCAGTGGCTGAAGGCCCTGGCATGCCTATTCTCTCTCTCTTTGCCATTCCCTCTCTCAAATAAATAAAATTTAAAAAAATTAAAAAATTCCAATACATTAGAATCCCAGCACTTGGGAAGCAGAGGTAGGAGGATTGCTGTGAGTTCAAGGCCAGCCTGGGACTATAGAGTTCCAGATTAGCCTGGGCTAGAGTAAGACCCTACTTTGAAAATAGGCTGGGGTGGTGGTGCATGCCTTTAATCCCAGCACTTGGGAGGCAGAGGTAGGAGGATTGCTGAGAGTTCAAGGCCACCCTGAGAATACAGAGTGAATTCCAGGTCAGCATGGACTAGAGCGAGACCCTACCTCAAAAAAAAAAAAAAAAAAAAAAAAAAAAAGAAAGAAAGAAAGAAAAAGAAAGAAAGAAAGAAAGAAAGAAAAAGAAAAAAATGAACAGGGTTGGAGAGATGGCTTAGTGGCTAAGGCACTTGCCTGCAAAGCCAGAGGATTTCAGTTTGATACCCCAGGACCATATAAGCCAGATATGCAAGGCAGCACTTGCATCTGGAGTTTGTTTGCAGTGGCTGGAGGCCCTGGCATGCCCATTCTCTTCCTCACACTCTCTCTTAAATAAATAAATAAAAACATAAATATAAACAAACAAAAAACAATAGGTGTCTTAGGGGACTAGGAAGATTAAAGGAGGAAGCTCCTTATGAGTTCTCAACACTGTTGTTGAGAGCTCAGTAGGACAGCATAATTCTTGGAGAGTGTCAATTGGCAAGGGGAAGGAGAAAGGATCCCTGGGACTGCAATGTTGTAGATGACCTTCCTCTCCTTTTCTTTTCTTTTCTTTTTTTTTTTCTTTTTGGCTTTTCAAGGTAGGGTTTCCCTCTAGCCCAGGCTGACCTGGAATTCACTACGTAGTCTCAGGAAGGCCTTGAACTCACAGTGATCCTCCTACCTCTGCCTCCCAAGTGCTGGGATTAAAGATGTGTGCCACCATGCCTGGCCTGCTTCCCTTTTCTAGAAGGGGATTATCTCATGATTTCCATTTCTCTAAGAAGTCACTCCAGGACCACTCTGAGGTAAAGCTCACCATTTCCAGTCTCTGGGAATTTGCTGTCTGTGCCCTAGGCCTAGAGATAGTAGGAGCACTGTATGAGGCTTCTGCTTGTGGGCTTCTGCACTCTGAGTGAGTCCCACCTCCTTCAAGAAGTAGTCTCTCCTAGCCTGGGGCTACATAGCAAGTTCAAGGTCAGTCTGGGTTACATACATAGAAAGACCCTGTCTTAAAACAAAACATCATAAAAAGTAGCCTCTTGGTACTTCAAACCACTAGCATCTCTTTCACCTCATTGATATTCCTAGTGTGTAGTATGTAGTGGTTCGTGTAGCCCAAGCTAGCCTTGAATTCTCTATGTAGCCTAGTGGAGTCCCCCGTAAGGCCAGTCCAGGAGGGACAGCAGGGTCTCTGCTGAGCTGGGGGTGAGCAGCTAGGAATCACGACACAGACTCCGGGAGTTGGGTGGAAGCAACAGAGGGCGAGCTGGCGCAGACTCGTTTATTTGAGGAAGTGCAGGGGGTTTTAAGGGGCTTGGCTGGCCAATCATTGTTGGGGTGGTCCTCTTTTTGTGACCAATGACAGCCTGTCTCTGGACAGGTCAATTGGGCCTCTAAAGATGGCCCCAATATTAAGGGTGTTGGGGGACAACAGACTACTGACAGGTTAGAAGACCAATTACATGGCAAGACTATGATGGCAACATGGGGGAATTTCTCCCCTTGGTAGCAAATGTCCCCAATACCCTCAGGGGCAGAGACCTCCTTACTGACATGGGTGTTGTCATAACAACAGATGACCAGGCCTTTTACTATGATGTTATCACCCATGATACCATTGGCGTCTCAGGGCGACCCAACCCCTCCAAACCACCCACCACTCGTCATCACCCCCAATTCTAGAGGCCACTGTCCAATCCCCTACCGCTCCCATACGCCTCGAGTGGGATACCACGGAACCCATTTGGGTTGAACAGTGGCCTATACTAGAACCTAAATTAACTATTCTTAAATCCCTCATTAAAGAACAGCTTGCTCTTGGCCATATTGAGCCCTCTATTAGCCCCCATAATTCCCCCATCTTTGTCATTAGAAAGAAAACTGGTAAACATAGACTGCTCCAAGACCTTTGCCAGTTTAATAAACATATGTTAAAAATGGGCTCCTTTCAGACTGCCCCCCCCCACCCTGGAGCCATCCCTACTAACCATCATATAGTTATCTTAGATATTAAAGACTGCTTTTTCTCTATCCCTTTAGCAGCAGAGGACAGGCCCTATTTTTTTCTTTTACTTCATTTATTCATTTATTTATTAGAGACAGAGAGAGGGAAAGAGAGGGAAAGAGAGGGAGAGGGAGAATGGGCATGCCAGGGACAGGCCCTATTTTGCCTTTACTGTCTGGGAGACCAACCATTCTATTCCAGCTAAAAGATATCAATGGAGAGTTCTCCCCCAGGGCATGAAAAACAGTCCTTCTATTTGCCAAATGTTTATATCCTCCACCATGGTGAGAATACAATCTAGATGCCTTCTTGTTCATTACATGGATGATTTTTTGATTACACATACCTCAAAAACTGCCCTTTTGGACCTTCTTAAATTACTCATTGAGGACCTCAGAAAACTTGGGTTTGCCATATCGAATGAAAAAATTCAAACAGTGCCCCCTTTTTGGATTTTTAGGATACAAAATTTCTACTACTATACAACCACTTACCCCTCACCTTCTTATAAAAGACCATTATTCTCTCAATCTCCAAAAACTCTGTGGCCAAATTAACTGGCTCAAACCTTTCTTGCCCATCCCTCCTAGTGAACTCCTACCACTTTATGACCTCCTTAGAGTTACTGACAACCCTTCAAGGAAAATTCCTCTAAACGATCACTCCAAAAATTTGTTACATAAAATATCCCACAACCTCTTTTCAATGACCCTTATATGACCTGTCTGCTCCAATATTAAATGGGATCCTTTGGATGGCAGGGGTGCCTTTGGGAGTCATCTGGCAAAACTCAATCGCCCCTTTACTGGGTACACCCCTCATGGGCACAGACCCATAAACTCACCACCAACCTACAAGCAATGCTCCTCATAGCAATTAAGGCACGTACCTACACTAACAAAATCTATAATACGGAACCCTCCAAAATAATTCTGCCCATCCCCATGTCTGAACTTCAACCTCTTTTTAGGGAGGACCCCCTTTTCCACATCCTAACAGCAGGATTCCCCAATGAGATAGATAACCACCTCCCCGCTCACAAACTACTTCAATCCCTAATGGCTTTGCCCATAAAGACTAACTATTTCTCCAGACCTTCCAGTCAGCCAATACCCTTAGCAGCCTTGGCCTTTACAGATGCCAATAAACATACTTATGGACTAATTATTAAGAGAGCCAATTGACCAGATGTGGCCCTTAAGTTCCCTAACTCCCACTCAGTCCAGCTAGGGGAACTATATGCCATCATCAGAGTCTTAGAGTTCTGTCAACAAGAGCCCACCATCATCTTCTCTGACAGCAGTTACACAGTTCAAATGACAAAGGTACTGCCCTTAGCCAATCCCAGGCCCTCTCATCATCCCATAGACATTACCATCTCCACTTTACAATTACAGATGGAAAACAGATTGTATCTTTGGTTTATTGAGTATGTTCGCTCACACAGTGGTCTGCCTGGCTTTATTGCTGATGGGAATTCGCAGGTAGACAAATTTATTGCTGTCTCCTCCTTGCCACCTTTAGAACAAGCTAGACATTTACACCAAAGGTTCCATCTATCCCCCACTAATCTAAAAACCCTATACCCTGAGCTCTCACTTAGCCAATGCAAACATTTAACCCCTACCTGTAAGGCATGTGCCCCCCTAGCCCCCTTGGGCCCCCTACAGCCTCTAGGAGTCAATCCTAGAGGCCTTACCCCAAATTCTATTTGGCAGATGGATGTTACCCACATACCTTCCTTTGATAACCTCAAATGTGTCCACGTCATTGCGGACACTTACGCTAAGCTTACTTTTGCTATTGCTCTCTCAGAGGAGAAGGTGTCCCATGTCATTAAGGCGACAAAACCCGCTATGTTGGTCATGGGCATACCCTGGTCAATTAAAACTGACAATGGCCCTGCATACACATCTGCCTAATTCACATCTTTCATGGAATCTTGGGGCATCAAACACTCCCTTGGGATCCCCTACAACCCACAAGGACAAGCCATCATGGAGAGAACTAACCGGATCCTAAAGGAACTAATTATAAAACAGAAGTCCACTATGTCGCCCAAGGACCCCCACTTGGCCCTAGTGGAAGCTCTCTTCACCCTCAATTTTCTCACCTTTGACGAGGCAGGACTCTCCCCAGCCTACAAACATTGGAGATCCCAACCAACCACAACGCCCTTACCCTTAGTCTGCTGGAAAGGATCCTCTTACGAATATCTGGAAGGGACCCCACCCTCTTTTAACATAGGGCGGAGGGTATGTTTGTGTCTTTCCAGAGACTTCACAGATCCCGATCTGGATCCCTGCCAGAAACATCTGTCTGGCCACTGACTCAGGGATCGACCTTGATGAAGAGGATGATGCCAAACCTCTCAAGTCAGATACTGGACTTATATCTCCTTTTCTCCTACTGCCACTTCCCAGAAACCATTTTGGACAATTCTTAGGCCATACTTGTTTGGTACGATGGGCCTAGATTCTCGCGCTTTTCCTAGGCTTTATTTTAGCCACTCTATTTTGCTGTATTCCTCTCCCTTCAAGCACGTATTTCTCCTTAGCCACACCTTTGCCTTTTTGGCTTATTAATACCTCTTATGGTAATGCTATCCTCCAACCAGCCATAAATTCCTTTGCAACTCCTTTGATTGCATTGATCTGCTACCATTAAGGACACTCAATGCTACTAATTATGATGCTAGGGTGAGCTCATGACAGTCACCCAGCAACCTGTCCTACCCCAGTCTTTTTCAGGTTCTATAGTTGATTCTCGCTCGCTGGGACTGTTCACATGCCACAGAGCCACCACCACTTGGCCCTCCCATGCCTCCTAGGCAACAGCCACATATGTATGGCACAATGTAGGTCTGGTTCTAGCCAGACCTCACGCTAAAAGCCATACCAGGCCACACCCCTCTGGTTTTCTCACTAGAATGGCGGATAGCCAATGACGGGTAAGATTCCATGAGATGGGGCAACCTAAGACAGGCACCGTCACATGTGATGATCCCTTGGGGCCTGGGTTCAACAATGGCTTTCAAAAAACCATACCAGGCCACACCCCTTGGGTTTTCTCACTAGGATGGCGAATAGCCAATGACAGTTAAGACTCTATGAGATGGCCCAACCTAAGACAGGCACTGTCACATGTGATGATCCCTTGGGACGTGGGTTCAACAATGGCTTGGCAAAAAACCATACCTCCCAGGGTTGCCAATAATAAAAACAAAAAGGAAGATATGTATGGCACAATGCAGGCCTGGCCCTAGTCAGACCACATGGCAGAAGAAACCAGGAAGTGGCTTCTGTGAACATGACGTTCTGCGCAGGCCTGGTGTGACAACAGCTACAGTCCCATGCTCGCAAGAAACCTGCTATGAGATGACCTGTCCAGAGACAGGCTGTCATTGGTCACAAAAAGGGGACCACCCCATACAATGATTGGCCAGCCAAGCCCCTTAAAACCCCCTGTACTTCTTCAAATAAACGAGTCTGCGGCAACTCACCCTCTGTTGCTTCCATCCAACTCCTGGAGTCTGTGTCGTGATTCTGTGCTGCTCACCCTCAACTCGGCAGAGATCCTGCCGTCCCTCCTGAGCTGGCCTTAGGGGGGACCCCAACAGCCTAGGATGATCTTGAACTTCTGATTCTCTTGCCTCTATCTCCTAAGTGCTGAAATGGCAGGTGTCAGTTATCATTCCCAGTTTGTATAGTGCTGGGGGCCGAGCAAGCCGTCAACTAACTGAGCTAACTGAGCAGTGGCCTTTCAGCTCCTTAAATAATGACAGGCATCCAGGATGGTAGTGCTCTATAAATTGCTCAGAGAATACTTGCTCATTCAACACCATTTTGAACATTTGCCATGCCCTATACATTGGTGTTTCAAAGCTGAAACACAATTCCTACACTTAAGGAGCTCACCATCTTAGTGAGGTGGTTTAAGAGGTACTTAATATACATTATCTTGCTTAATTTTCATATCTATCTGTGATGGAAGTTATAAGTTATGACATTGCCCAGTGATAAAGCCAGGCCAGGGATAGCCTAGCATGAGTGCTAGAGGTCCAGTCTCTACAGTTTGCCACTTCCCAGGGGTGCCATGAAACTCCCCTCCTCATTGCCAAGAGAAGTGCCCAAAGGTTAGGGGGTTGGGAAAGTGGCCATGGAGTGCAGCCATAAGCTTCAGCTTTGTCTGGACTACAACCGTGTCTCAGCTTTGTCACTCTTGAGTTTTGTAACCTTGAGCGTTACCAAGTCCCTGAATTCAGTCTTCTTATTTGTAAAAATAATACTGTGTTGGACATCCACTGTTTGCTTCCTGAACATCCAGTTCCATAAAACAGCGCCCAGTTTTGCTTTGCCTTTTCAAAGGTGTTACTGTTAGGGGTGGGAGTGGCATGTTACTCAAAGTAGCCGTTCACTCACTTGGGGCAGATGAATCTTCTCTGGAGTGTCCCGAAGACTGAATCCTACTGGAGTATGTCATTCAACCAGGAAGCCTGCCAAGAGTTGGACTGGTGCCTCCTGTTGTTTCGTGCACCAGGCCTCTTGGGTCCTAACTCGTTATGACTAGGTCTGCTTTTTCCATCCATGAGCTCTTACCATTACCCTGCCTGAGCACCTCTAATAAATTCCTGTTTTAAGTACACTGAAGTCAACTTTTATAGCTCATAGCAACAAAACCCTGATTGATCCAAACACCTCTCCTGCAATCGTCCTAGGGATTAAATAAGTGATATGAAATGAGTGAAGAACCTAGCAGGGTGCTGGCAGGACAGCAAGCAGTAAGTGGTGATTCCTGTTTGTAAAGTTGTGGGTGTGGCACAGGGAGGGGACAAGGTGTTGCTATTGGTTTGTCTTACTGAGAGAAGTCTTGCCAAGAGATAGAAGGACAATAGAAGGAAGGAAGGCCCAAGCTATGTTATGCTCATTTATTCAAAATGTCTTTTATTGAAACAGAATGTTAAAGCAAGAAAGAATGAGGTTTGGGAAGATGTCTTTGGGCAAAGGATAGAGCTCAGACCCAGTGGTTACAGTGTAGTCCCCAATTCTTGCTGAAGAAATGGACACAAAGCAGCAGGGAGGAGATGGGGTAGGAGAAGCCCTCTGAGCTCTCCTCAATGGCTGTTGTGAGAAGCCTCTGCGCCTTTTGGGCATCCTGCCTTCCCTTCCTCACTCTTTGCTCAGAAGATCGCTATGCTGCCTTTCTGTATGGGAGGGTGCTCAGAGACTTCTCAGAGGGCAGGGTTGGGAGTGGCTAGCAGCGGGACATGATCACAACGGTTAGGGGGTGGCTGCCGCAGCAGGGAAGGACGGCGGCACAGCTCTCCATCCCGGAGCACCTCAGGCAGAAGCTTGCGCTTGGTCTCTGGCAGAAGCATGATGCTGAGGATGCACAGGAGGGCACAGGCTGCCAGTACCACATGCTGCAGGAAGGCTCCATGGCCCATGTGGAGGCGCTGGGCTGGACAACTCAGCCCCCAAGTGCCCCCAGTGCCATTATCAGGCCCAAGCCGCGGCCCCTGGGAGAGATGAAGAAGACACTCAGCCCACAGCTGTAGGCCTCACCCCAGCTCTGCTTTAGAAGCTTCCCTCCTTCATCCCTCAGACCTTGTCCTCATCCAGGGGCCTTGAGGTCTGGCCCTACCCTTGGCAGTACCCTGCTCTCACCGGACAGTGGTAGGGATGACTTCAGAAGCAAGGAGCGTGCTGAGGATGGCAGCAGCTTGGGAGGAGAAGAGTCCAAGGACAGAGAAGGTGGTGACAGCAGCTTCATTTAGATCTGAGGGACCAAGAGGGGTGGTCTGAGTGGAGAAGGGAATCATGGCTGGCCTATTCCTGAATATTGTCTCCTTGGCTCTCAAACCTCTGGCTCTAGCTGACTGGGTTTTAGGCATTCACTACATGACTTGGAGAACAGACAAGGCTGCACAGCCAGGTGCAGGTCTATGAATGCTCTGGGCAAGGCCTGGGTCTTGGGAGGCCTGTGCCAAAAGTAGTGGCTGAGCCTTTCTAAGACACCTCTGTTGGTGTTCTCCTGTTGAGCCCACAGTGTGGGGAGGGAGGATGGATGCTCACAGTTCCATAGGCCCAGCAGGACGAGCGATGCAATGCCAGTGAGGGTCATTGAGAGCAGCAGGATGCCCCGGCGGCCAAATCGGTCCACAGTGACTCCCAAGAAGACACAGGCCAGGGCTGCTGTGCCACTGGCCAGCAGGGAGCACAAGTAGAAGTCTGATGGGCTACCTCCTCCTCCCACAGGCTGGTAGCAATGGCGAATGGCATGTGCAATGAAGCTGTGAGACAGGTTGTGGAAGCAAAGAATAGTGTCTGAATCCCCATCCACAGCCTTCTGCATCCTTATCCTCTGCAGGGTCTGCAGGCTGTCCCCACCCAGCCAGCCCCCATCCCAGCTACTGGCCTGGCCCTCAGCTCAGACAGCCAGGCTCACTTGGTGAAGCCCAGGATTAGCAGATTTTTCCAGATGTTGCGGTAGTTGAGGAGGGACGCGAAGGAAAAGGTGGATGTTGCAGGGAGAGGACAGGTATTCTCCAGCTCTTTGGGGAGAGAGAGGAACTGTCTATTAGAAACAGCTAACATCTCAGGAGTCTCCCACATGGTGGTGGGGACCCTGGGAGACGGCATAGCTACAGTCATGCAGAGGGTGTTGTGATGTGTGCACATGAGGCATCACTTGTAAGGACCTTTGCTTCTTACCCTGCAGGGCCTCCTGGGCCTCCTCCCCTATCATCTGCCCATGGGGTCGGTTCCGCTCAGCCAGAATCCTCAGCACAGACTGAGCTTCCTCTATCTGTCGCTTCACTATCAGCCACCGAGCGGACTCCAGAAACAGGCCAGGCCATCTAGGGGCAGGGTGGTGGAGTATATAGTGAGGCCTTCTCTCTCCTAATCCAGAGATGGGAAGTTCCCATTTCTGAGGTACTGGGGAATCCTGGAGTCAGAGCACTTGGAGCAGAGGAAAGGTGTCTAGGCTAAGGGTCAAGGCTGGAGGTAGAGATAGGAGGATCCATGCTACAGAGGATGGGTGATACTAACCCATAAAACAGGAAGAGGATGCAGGGAGCGGTGATCATTCGCTGAAGAAATCGCCAGTCCTTAGAGACAAGGGCCAGGCCCAGGAACAGGAAGTGCCCTCCCACCCCGACCAACTCCCCTGCCAGGGCCACCCGAAGCCTCTGGGTTGGATCACACAGCTCCAGGCCTGGAGATACATTAGGGATGGAAAGAGGAAAGGCCAGGGAGGAAGGGGCATGAGAGAGAAGAGAGAGGGAGGGAAGGAGGAAAGAGGACAGAAAGCTAGGTCAGGCCCTGAGCAGAGGCTGTAGCCATCGCCTCCCACAGACTAACCTCTGTGTGGCAAAGAGGTCAGACTGTATTCCTTTCCTGCTCAAACCAGGAGGCTTCTAGGATCAGAGCCCTCTGTGTGCTCAGAAGTCTTAGTTTACAGGCCTTTAACCTTAAGACTCTTAATCTCTCATCAACCCTTGTCCAAGGTCACACAGCTTTTCAGGATTTCATTTGGAGTGGGGGTTGAAACATGGTCTTACAATGTAGCCCAGGCTAGGCTTGAACTCACAACCCTTCTGCCTTAGCCTTACTAGTGCTGGGATTTTACAGGTGTGTGCCACCATACCTGGCCAAGATTTCATTTTTTAAAAATGAGGTCTATTCCCTCATATCAGTAAGGTCAGTTTAGGACTTTAAAAGATCATAGGGGTGGAAGGACAGGTATGGAGAGAGGCAGGACCCCTGGATTCTTCAAAGGGGTAGAAAGACACCTGAGATTCAGGGCAGCTGAAATTTGGGGCTCAAGGGCAGTGGAAATTGCCTGGAAATGCAGAAAGGAAGGCATGAGACCCAAGGCATAGATCTCTAGCAGGGTGTGACTTACGCATCAGGTAGACACCAAGATCAACACCAGCAAGCAGAAAGCCCAGGAGGAATCGGAGGGCCATGACACCTGTGGAAGAGCCTGCAGCAGCCCCTCCAACTCCACAGGGCCCACTAGCCCCAAGGTCAGCAGCACAATCCCACGACGGCCAAACCTGGAAAGTGGGAGGGCTTCTGGTCACCAGACTCCCTGAGGAAGTGCTGTTTTACTTCAAAGCTAAGATGAGTAAGAGTTAGACTGAGATGAGAAAAGAGAGGAAGGGATGAAGGCCATGGCCCGGTGATGTCTGGCTACTGGGTAGTGGAGTATAGCTATGGTTTTATGGGAAGGGAATTAATGACTCTAGGGGACCAGGCTATTTGTCAGAGGTTAGGGCCACAAATTTAGCCCTAAGTATGAGGTCAACCATGGGTGGGGGAATGGGATACTGCTTAGGGGATTTGGGACCATCCATCCATGGGCTCAGTGGGAATAGAGCTTGCATTCTAGAGAAAATGTGGGTCACTATGGAGTGGGAGCTCTTGATCTGGGGAGGAGAAATCTCTGACCACTTGTGCATGGGAATAACATTAATTAGTGAATACAAAAGCTACTTAGAGGACTGAATTCATTTTGGGGGATGAGACCATTGTTCCAAGGAGTTCGTCTATTAATACATAAGGGTCAGCAGTGGGATGGGTTATTGACCAGGAGATGGAGACAGACCATAGGAATGAGTCAATCAATACATGGGGTAGGAGTGTTGATCAGTGAGGATGGGACCATTTATTTTTGGAGACCAGAGAAGTTATCTTTGGCAATGAAAGTGAAGATCTTAGTACAGGTGGATGGATGGTCAATGGGAATGAAAACAGTCACTAAGGATGGGATTAGAGACCAGTTGAGATGAGACTATGAGTAACTGATGATGGTCACTGAACTTATATTAGTAAGGACAGGGCTACTAATCTTTAGAAGCCTGACTAGTGATCTTTGGGGATGATTACTGCCATATAGGAGAAGAAATCTGAGGGTCGCTGGTCACTGAGGGGCACTGGTCTCTGGGAATCAGGCTATTAACAGTGATTTTCATGAGGATGAACTTACTGGCTAATGTGGCTAAGGCTGGTTTTGGTAGACTGAATTATTGATCTTTGGGAATGAGGCCATTATTCCAAAGGAATGAGGCTACTGGCTTGTGAAAATAAGGCCATTGATGCTTGGGGCTGGGCTACTAATCTGTATGTGTAGGATCACTGGCCTACACATAGATGTGATTATTGGGCAGTGAAGGTGGCTACTAGTTTTAGTTTGGGATGTTGGGATACTTGATCTGTGGAAGTTGAGCTATTAACTCCATTTAGGTAGGACTGCAGATCTCACATGAAGATAGTCAATGGAACTGGAGCATCTGGTCAGGGGTGTGGTGTCCAGAAACAGAAGAGATGGGAATTTTGATCCATGAGGAATTACTGATTGGTGGGGATTGACTGTTGCTGTTTGGAGATGAAGCTACTGATTCGGGAGTTTTGGTCTAAGAGGAGTTAAAAGCTGTATTAACCCATGAAGACAAGACTATCCATCTATGTGGCTGTCCTTGGAGTCAATGATCCTTCAGGGTAGGATCATTTGCCGGCAGGTATGGAAGTGTGGGTTATTATTGACCAGGGTACTGTTCTTTGGAGATAGTTACTAACTATGGGGAGAGGCCACTGGTCAGAGATGGGATCATGTGTTTATAAAGCTACATACAACTACTGACCGGTGGAAATGGGGTGTTGATGTTTATGAACTAAAACTGTTCTTTAGGGAAGGGGACACTGAGATAGATCTAATGGTCCAGGTGGTCTATTGGCCAGTAGAGATGAATCTGCCAGTCCATAGAGATGGTAATGGAGGTCGTGAGGGCGATCAAGGTAATAGAAAAAAGATGGACTTTTGGTCTGTAGAGATGAGATAGTGCTTTTTGGTTTAGGGATGCAACTGCTACTTTGGCGGATGGGTGGGAATGTGAGGTCACTTCCTTGTGTAGAAGTGGTATGGGAGGTACATTGCTTGATGGGGAATGAAGTTGAGACACGGATAGATCATTAAACAGGAGTGCAGACAAGACTGAAGAGTCCAGCTAATGGAATCGTCAGTCTCTTGCAAACCCAACAGCCTGGGAGAGCTTTGCATCTTCCTTTGACCCTCCCGGCCCCTAGGCATCCCTCACCTGTCTGCGGGGTAACCCAGGAACAAGTAGCCGGAGGCAAAGCCCAGGATGAAGAGGATCTGCTCCAGGATCACCTGCCAGCCCAGGTCGCACACCAGATCCCACTGGGATGAGAGAAAGGGGCAGAGAGTGAGATCCTGGCCCTGCCACCCTCAGCCTACCCCAGCCCCAAGGCCCACCTGGCCGATGGCGTTGGTGGTGAGCACGGGCAGGCCGTTATAGTCCCAGTCCTTGAGGCAGTGGTTGAAGTCCGGCGGGGCGAATCCGCTGCACGAGGGGTCCGTACTGGTGGCGACGCGGCTGGCGGCGCTGGCTGCTAGGGCTGCGCTGACGCCGCTGGCATTGGGGGGCTGCTCCCAGCCAGTGACATTGGGGGGGAAGGCTCCGTAGTGGCAGTGCAGAGGGGGCGCCAGCGTGAAGATGGGGTCTGAGGCCATGCCCAGCGCCACGAAGAGCACCGGCAGGCAGCAGAGGCCGAGCTGCAGCTGCTGGCCGCCGCCCAGAGCCCCGACCTGGGCGAGCAGCGCCTCAAAGCTGAGGGGGCCCGGGGGCACGGCCAGCGACAGGCTGCTGCCCAGCCGGTCGCCGCCCGCCCCCTCCCGCCCGCGCCCGCGCTCACCCTGCAGCGGCTCGGTGGGCACCGCGTCTCCGAGGCTCCCGACCTGCTGTGGGGAGGGGCCGGGGCACAGGATGAGGCGGGTGGAGGACGCGCAGAGCCGGGGAGGGCGCGCGCGGGGGCAGGCCGCCGGCAGGCCGGCCGGGGCGGAGGAGGATGCAGGCATGGGGGGGAGGATGGCGAAGCCCCTGGGGCGCGGGCACTTACTCCGTTGGAAGTGGCCGTGATCTCCACGGTGCTGTCGATTTTGCTGCCGCCCCCGCCATTGGGCTCGGGGGTTCCGGTGGCCACTCGGGGAGCCAGCTTGCCGACCGCAGGGCCCCTGCTGGCCCGCGACGCCAGGAAGCGCTGTCCTGTGGCCCAGCTGTGCGCGGGCGCTGAGATCCCGGGAGGCGAGGAGACCCGCTCCCGAGCTCCGCAGCCGCCGGCGCCTCCGCGGTCTCTGCGCTCGCAGCGCCGCTCTCCCCTCCCCCTTCCTCCAGACTCTCCTCCCCTTCCCACGTCAGCAGAACCCAGGTCCAGACTCTTCGGCAGAGAAGGGGGGCCAGGGCCCAGGGGAAGGAGCGGCTGGGGGCTCGGTCGTTTGTTCCCTCGGTGTGCAGGCCATTGCGGTAAAAAGCAAAACCAGCTGAGGGATAGTAAGTAGCCCAAGCAAATGCTAGAGATTTCTCCTTCACTTCGAATTCTTTTCTATTTATCCATCCATATTCATTCATCAGTAAAATTTAGTAAGTGCCCACGGTGTACCAGACCTTGTGTCAGGTTTGAAGGTAACAGGATGAACAAGATAATCTTCAGGAGACAGATATGTAAGCCAGCAATTGCACTGTGGCTTATGCATAACGGAGGACTGGGTTGGCACCGTGCTCAGCTTTGTGAAAGGGGTCACGTCTCCAGGTTCCACAACATTCATCTTGGTTGAGTTGCTATCATTTGCAGCAATACTGGGACTATTGTTGACCACCTCTTCTTCTAAACTTCCTTGGTTGTTAAGAATCACATTCACAGTCCCTTGGTTTTCTTTCCTCTGCTTCCCCGCCCCCGCCTCCAGATAGGGTCTCACTGTAGCTCAGGCTGACCTTGGAATTCACTATATAGTCACAGGGGGGCCTCGAACTCTCGGTGATCCTACCTCTGTCTTCCGAGTCCTGGGAAGCGTGCGCAACCATTCCCGGCTTCTTCTTTTTTTAAAAATGTATTTTATTTATTTATTTAGAGAAAGACAGAGCAGGGGAGTGCCAGGGCCTCCAGCCACTGTGAGTGAACTCCAGACACATGCACCACTCTGTGCATCTGGGGAACTGAACCTGGGTTATCAGGCTTTATAAGCAAGTGTCTTAAACTACTATTTCTCCTGCTCCCTTTCTCCATTGCAGGTACACCCTTCTCTTCTTCAGCATCACTCAGTGTTTATCATCCTCAAAGACTTGGTCCTAGCCCTTCTCAGTTCACTCTGTGTCTCCACCTTGGGATCTCACACATGCCCACCAGTCACCACCAACACAAACAGTACAGAAGTATTCCTCTACTTCCGTATCTCTTGAGTCCTGGATCCATGAAACAACCTCTTGTTAGACAATGTACTTTGAATGTGTCATAGCGACCTCAAACTCAGTATGACTAAGACCAAATTCATCCCCCCAGTCCATCCCCTCATCTTCCAAGAATGCCCAATGCTCAGGTGATAGCCCTAGAAGCTTCCTTTAGACCTCATGTTGAATCCCTTACAAACTCCTGCCCATTTTAATCCATGTATAGCTCTTGGATTTTATTTTCCTCTCTATGTTCACATGCACAGACTATTGTGTGCCCATGCCCCCCACCTGGTGTTGTTCATCCACTTGGTTTCTACTCTCTCCCCACCTTTAGGGTGCAGAAAAAAAATGTGAATCTGCTTGTGCTTTTCCGATTCAATTGCCTTCAATGGCTATTTCACACCACCAGGATATTCTAAAGAACTCATACATAGGAGGGCATCCTGATCCCATGCTTTCTGCTGCTCTATTGACTTCTTAAACTCTGCATCTCAAACACTTGGCCTTCTTTCCATTGTCACAGGGCCTATGCACAAATGGTTCTTATGTTTAAAGGCTTCTCAGTCAAATTTTTCTCATCCTTCACTGCTAGTGCAAGCATCTTGACTTAGAGAAGCCTTTCCTAACCCTGACTTGTGAAGCAAAGTGTGGCTGACGGACCAGCAGCATCCAGACCACTGTGAGATTGGTCTTATCCAGACCCTTGAACTATAATCTTGAACTAGATCTCCAGATGTATGCATGGTGAAATCAGAAATATATTTCTCTGGATTTGATGTTTGACAGGTATTTTATCCTTAAGTCCAGGTAAATCCTGGAAAGGAATGTCAAGTCTCAGCAAGAAAATCCTTCCCCCTTTCTCTAGTAAGCCACAGAATAACTGTTTCATTACTTTCAGAAAATGTTCAGAAAATGTCCAAGTACAGGAAACCTTTTCCTAATGCATCAAGTGTCCTCCTGACACCTCCCCTCCTCCCCCAGCTCCACAGACACATAAGTACATGGCAGAACTGACACTCAAGGACAAGTCTGTCTGGAAGACAGGAAGTTGGCCTTCATCACACAGAGGTCAGCTTTGTTGGCTCCAGAATCTAGATATGTGTCCTTGAGATGAGAAACGTGCCCACAGTGAAGGAGGCACATGGACAACATGTACAGATTATGACCGAAATTTAATGTGCCCCAATCTAGTCCCTGTGCCAGGTTGTTGGAAAGGCAGAACTGAAGTGCCTCTGTGGCTCAGACTTCTTGCTCGTGGTTAATGGATGGAGTGACCCTTCATCGAAGCCATGGGCTCTCAATCTCACCAAAATCCAGAGACATCAAACTCTGCAGCGTCCATTCCTCTAAATGAAGATATGTCTATGGCCATCAGTAGAAGGCAGAGTGTAAGGGGCTAAACCCCCTTGGAGTCACCTAAGGAAGACGACTCCAGGTCTGTCAGCAGTGGCTTCCAGTTGGCTAAAGCTGGGCTATGGTGTGACATAGAGGATAGCTCTCTAGTTGGGGTGACCTCTAAAGAGGCTGTTGTGTGGCCAAACTCTCCCCACATCTGTACCTCTCTAATGACATCATGTGACACTCAAGTCTTGAAGGCCTTCAGGTCAGCAGTTTGTCTGGAAACATTAGCTGTACCCTTTCTGGTTCATTCGTCCTCCCTGTGCCAGCTCAGATATCATCTCCTTAATTGTTGCTCTCTTTACCTAGCTAGTCTCTTCACATGGCTCTGTCAATTTCCATATCAAACACTTGATGTCTGTTCCATTCTCACTAGATCACATGCCCTGTGTGCCTTGAGATCTCTTCCTGGCCCATTATAGGAGCTAAAGACCAGTGACTAGATATTGAATAAAGGGGAAAAGCTGCTTCTCATAAATGTGTGTCCCATAGGCATGGTGAGGGTTCCAGGCCTGCCCCCTAGGCCCCAAGAAGCAGTCATGGAACCAGATGGCAGACTTTATTGAGGTGCATGCCATGCCCAAGGCCAGGTCTTCTGCCTCCCAAGGGAAGGAGCCCTCTACTGTCTCCCAGACCACTGCATTTAGGACAATGTCCTGCCCTCACTCAGCCATGTGCTGGTGTTTTGGAGCCAAGAAACAGGAGAGGTTCTGTGTAGACCCAAGTTTCTGCCACTTGATTCTCTGTGTGCTAAACTTCTAGAGGCAAGAGACAGGGAGGCAATGTCACCGCAGGCTGGAGAGGAGGGTTCAGTTCCTCCTTACTCTAGGGGGCCTGGTGTCTGCCCTTGACAAAGCAAGGAATATTAAATATAAATAATTTATACAAAATAGCTTGTACAAAAAGCAGTGGGTTTTGGGGAAGAGATGGCTCGATGAGTGACAGAGATGTTCAAATGAAGCAAGAAAGGGGTGATTCTATGCTTTCCCCTCAGCAGAGCTCTCCAGCTACCTAAGTCCTGAAGGGGGCACTCTGGCAGGCAGAGAAGGGAAAGGCTACACCAACAGACCTTCAGGGGAGAAGGCCAGCGAGCAGGGTGGTGAAGCGCAGGGCCTGCCCTGCAAGTTCTGCCACACACTGTGCCATCTCCTGGGCCAGAGCACGAGAAGGGTAGCCTAGGGCAGCTCCCTTGATAGCCAGTACAGTAGCCTGCAAAGCTTGACCCACTGCTGTACCTGCGGCCCCCACCTGTGCTCGCAGAGGGGCAGAGGCTGCCAGCCGGCCCAGGGTATCCCCAACAAAGACCAGGCGATGAGCAGCCACCACCACTCGCTTGCCATGGGGTACAAAAAGGCATGGGGGCTGGTTTGCCTGGGTGCTGGACATCAGGGCTGCTACGGCAGCCTGCAGTGCTGAATAGTGGCTCTGGCACTGCCCTGTGTAGAAATTCAGGAGCTGTAGGTCTCCGGTGGACAGAACCAGTGGCTCCTCTGGGGATAGGGATTCCTGGGGGGCAAGAGGATGGTCTGAGAACAAATTCATTGATGCTGCTTTCTTCCTTGCTTCCTTTCTCCCTCCTTCCCTTCTTCCCTCCATCCTTCCCTTACTCCATTCTTTTTTCCTTCTTGAGTGCAAGAATCTCTGCCCACCAGAGAATTTAGATTCTAAAAGAGAGTGCCAGTAAAGTACCCAGACTTGATGCCAGCTGGACCTGAATTCAAATACCCTCAAACAACTCCAGAGAAGTCTCTAATGTTCTTGGGTTCCTTATCTCAAGCACAGTCTAGATCTGGGGATGTGGCTCAGTGGTGCAGTGCTTGCCTCGTATGTGTAAGGCCTCCAGCACTGTGATAGCAAAGTAAAGCAAAGAAAAAGACAAGCAAAGAAAACCAGGGAGTTTTAGATTATGCTATAAACAAAGTGCAAACCATGTTTAATTTTTTAATACCATGTTAAAAAGTAAAAAGAAGCTGGACATGTTGGTGCATGTCTTTAATCCCAGCACTTGGGAGGTAGGGGTAGAGGATCACAGTGAGTTCAAGGCCACCCTGAGACTCCATAGTGTATTCCAGGTCAGCCTGGCTAGAGTGAGACCCTACCTTGAAAAAAAAAAAAAAAAAAAAAAAAAAAAAAAGTAAAAAACATTTTATCTAACTTCAAATATAAAAAAGTTATTGTTTCCATTTGTAGTCAATATGGAAACTGTTGATATATACATATATTCCACCAAATCCAGTATGAGCTGGGCATGGTAGCTCATGCCTGTAACCCTAGCACTCAGGAGCCTGAGGCTGGAAAGATTGAAGTGAGTTCAAGGGCAGTCTGGGCTACATGGCGAGATTGACAATGCAAAATTAAGAAAAATCCAATATGAATTTTCTATTTATGACATTTACACATTTCAATTCAGACTAGCCACATTTCAAGTGCTCAGAAGCCATATATGGCAACTGCATTGGTTAGTGTGGGTCTAGCATGTATGTCTTAGGCGGCAGCGGATGTTAATTGAGATAGTATACCAAACAGGTTTAGCACAGTGCACTGCATACTATAAGCACCATATGAGCACTAATGACTGTGATGGTGCATGCAATGTGCCCAGCACATTGGTATGCACCTGATGGATAGTAGCTATTATATTATGTCCATTCGAAGCTCACTTTTCTGAGGTCCAGAAAGATTAACCAACTGCTGAGGAACCCTAGGTTTCTTAGTGGTGGAGCTGGGATTAGGAGCCAGGTCTCTTAGGAACCTAGGAATTCACAGTTGGAGAAAAGTCACATAGCTCACCTCTGATCCACAGCCCAGAAACTCTTTCTGCTCCCTCTGGCTGCTTGGCTTTCTGATTTCTCTCCAACATATCCTTTGCCCGCTTTCTGAATTCCTAATAGCCTATTCTATGTTCTAGCACCTTCCTGTTGACTCCTAACACTTCTCTCCCCTGTTTTTACTCACATGTATTCAACACTATCCCAATCTGATGTTTCGGTTTGGAATACTCATTCCTCACGTTCCAGCTTCCCTTCTCAACTCTTTCTAGCACACCCCACCAGGGTTACCTGCTGTTCTGGTAGCTCCCTCTCCGGCAGTTCAGGATCCCCTGGGAAGGCTTTATCCAGGGGCCTAGAACCCTGAGCTTTATCCATGCCCTGTGGAAGGATCAGGAATCAGTGGTAGGGTGATGAAGCAAGATGGATGGTCACTGTGGCCCCTCCCCAGCCCCCTCCCCTCTCTAGGGGAATGCTTCTGTCATCAGAGCTTGCAGTCCCCTAATTCCAGGTCTGAAGAGCTCTGGTAGGCCCAGGTTGGGGTCAAAGATAGTATGATACTAGTTCAAGTGGTGTGGACCAGGCCACAGGGTAGAGTGCCAGGGGACAGGGAAGGAGGCAAGGAAACTCCTCTGGTATGGCTGCCCAGGAGCTCACCTTCAGATGCACGTAGTCATATTCCTCAGCTGTTGTGATGCCTTCGTACTCATTGTGGAGGTCTGTTTGATCATCCTCCACCTCCCTACTATCTGGGTCCCCCTCAATCTTGAGGCCCCCGTAGCCAGGCAGGTGGGGTGGGGGAGGGGGCAGAGGCCGATCCTGAATACTGCCCTTGCGGCCTGGGGCTGGAGAGGGAGCTGGAGAAGGGCTGGGAGCAGGCAGCGCAGGCAGAGGGCGGCGGGAGAGGCTCTCAGCCGAGGGCAGCCGGGGTCTGTGTGGGGGGCTCCTTGCCAGAAACTGGGCCAGGGTGTCCAAGTCACTGGAGGCTGAGGCTCCTGGGGGTTCTGGAGAAGGAGGTGACTCTGGTCCCAGCAGGGGTACATCATAGATGCCCTCATCAGTGTCCCCACTTTCTCCGTTTGCTAGCAGTTCCTCGGGCGCTTCGTACAAGTTGAGGAGAGCTGAGGCCCGTTTCAGGTTTGAAGGGGCAGCATAGAGCGGGGGACCTGGTTCCCGACCCCCTTCCCACTCCAGGTCTGGTGCCAATTCTGCAGATGGCTTCAGGGCTAGAGGCACATCATAGGGAGCTTCGTCTTCTCCAGGTGGCTGTGGGGCACTTGGGGCCAGAAGCCGGGAAAAGGCAGTTGGGGAGTCATAGGGGCCACTGGAGGGAGCCCGGAGGGTGGCAGGGGGCACATCGTAGACCTGGAGGGAAGAACCAGTGTTAGCCTTCAGGACAGCAGTGACCCTCCCTGAGAGTTCTGTCCTTCACCTGACATACACACACACACCTCTAGGGCATCTCTAGGGTCAGCCAGCTGAGTTCCATTGCCTCTGGGAACCTTGTAGATGAGGTCAGTGGGAGGTGGGCAGGGTCCAGCTACAGGTCCTGAGGCAGGACAAGGCCGAGCTGGGGGTGGTACCACATACACCTGGGGGATTAAAAGAAGTGGGTATGTCAGAAGTGGGGTTGAGTGAACCAGATGTAGGACTTGAAAGCGCTTACAGGCCTTCTAACCTCTTCCCTCCCCTTCCCTGTATTAGCAGGGATTCAGAGCTTAGAAGGGGATAGCAGAGCCAGAGCCAAGGTCTTGGACCTCCCTGCTGGCCTTGGGGCAGGGTGTCACAGGCTGTCCAGGTTTGCAGCTGGGGTGGCTCAAGTCCTTACCTCCTGCTCTTCAGTGCTATCTTCTGGGGTGGGACAGGGCAAGCCAGGCTGGGCAGGAGATGCCAGGGAGTGGCTAGGCTTGGGTGCTGGGCCAGCAGGAAGGAGCTTCACTCTGTTGGCGGGCACAATACCCTGCTGGCCATGCAGGGAGCAGAGGCACCAGCCATCAAGTCCACCAGCACCCTCCCGCTGCAGTACCCGTAGAACATCCCCTCGGCGGAAGGACAGCTCCTGAGGGGACTCAGCAGTGTTATCGTACAGTGCACGAGCCAACTGGGCCTGGTGAGGCAGGATAGTAATGAGGAGAAAAGTCTTCACACACTGATCAGTTCATGTCGAGGCTGGACATTTCTATACCATTAAGGTAAAAAAAAAAAAAAATCCCACTCCAGTCACCACTCCTCACTGGGCCTTGCGAGCTTCTCTTCCTTTTCATTCTTTTAACTATCTCTTTCCAACCTTAGGGCCTTTGCACTTATTTTCTCTACCCAGAATGTTCTTCTGACTCCATCCATCACTAGCTTTTCATATCCTTCAGTTCTGATAACAATGTCTCTTCCAAGAAACCCTTTCTTTACTCTGTCTCCACCTATTGTTTTCTTCAAATACTTCATATTAGTTTTTTTTCTTTGAATTATTGATTTCTGCTGTTATACTGGAAGCCTTATGATAATTATTTTTCTTTTGGCTTTTCAAGGTAGGGTCTTGCTATGGCCCAGGAATTCACTCTGTAGTCTCAGGATGGCCTTGCACTCACAGCGATCCTCCTACCTCTGCCTCCCAAGTGCTGGGATTTAAGGTGTGTGCCACCACACCCAGCCCCGTAAGCCTTATGAGAAAAGGGACTGCTATGTCTGTCACCCTGCAAGAGTCCCACTTTGAACTAGTTCTCAATATACATTTGTTAAAGGAGTTTCTTCTAAAGCACTTGAAGTCTCACAAGCAAAATGTCAGATAACAACTATGAAGAGCCCTTCTTCTTCGGGAGTCTGGGAGAAGTCTTGCCCAACAGAGTGCCAAAGCATAATAAGAAAGAAAACAGACTGGGCTGCGGAGATGGCTCAGTGGCTAAAGCACTAGTTTGCAAGGCCTGATGGCTAGGGTTCGATTCCCTGGTATCTACATAAAGCCAGATGCACAAAATGGTACATGTGGCTGGAGTTCATTTGCAGTGGCAAGAAACCCTGGTGTGCCCATTCTTTCTCTCTTCCCATAAATAAATAATATTTGAGGAAAAAAACATTTGGGCAGGTATGGTGGCTCATATTTACAATTTCAGCACTCAGGAGGTTAAAGCATGAGAATTGCCACAAGTTTGAGGCCAGCTTCAGCTACAGTGTGAGACCTTGTCTCAAAAAAAATTTTTTTTTTGCTGGGTATTATGGCATATGCTTTTAATCCCAGCACTCAGAAGGCAGAGGTAGGAGGATTGCTGTGAGTTTGAGGCCACCCTGAGACTACATAGTGAATTCCAGGTCAGCCTGGGCTAGAGGGAGACCCTACCTTGAAAAACTAAAAGAAAAAAAATTATCATAAGGCTTCCAGTGTAACAGCATAGTCATCTTCAGTTGTGACTGCAAAACAATTGCTTGCCAGTAGGATCCTGGATATTGTTAACTTACCAGTGTTGAGGAACAGTTAGTCAGGCACTGCTGGCCAGGTCACCAGGTAGACTGTATAATTCAGTCAAAAGTCTCAGGCTAAACTGGGCCTGGTGGCACAGGCCTGTAATCCCAGCTAATTAAGAGGTTGGGGCGTGAGGATTGAAAATTCAAGGTCAGCCTAGGCAACTTAGATCCTGTTTCAAATGAAAAGCAAAAAGAAGTGCTGGGCTATCGCTCAATTGGTAGTGCTGGCCTAGCATGGACAAAGCCCTGGGTTCAGGCCCCAGCACTGCATAAACCAGTGTGGTGGTGCATGCTTGCATGTACTCCTGACACATGGGAGGTGCAGGCGGGAGGATCAGGAGGTCAAGGCCAATCTTGGCTATATAGTGAGTTCAGCCTGAACTATCTGAGACTGTGTCTCTCAAAGAAAAAAGAAAGAAAGAAGTCTCAAGCTATAGGCTGCAACAGGTTTTTACCAGATGGTGGGAGGCAGGACTTGTTCACTGAGTATGCTTGGTCCTCTTTGCTCCTGTTTTCTGTTAGTAGAAGGCTGAAGCCTCTAACACTCACCCCTTAAATTTTTTTTTTCCTGGAGGCCCGCTCCATGGGAGGGAATACATCCCTGATACTGAAAACCTACAACAGGGGTAGTCATGAGCCCTAGGGGTGTAACATCTGTTGGTGTCTGGCTGAATGTATATACTATGCTCACCAAGCTGCCCAGTAAGCACTTCTCTTAATGTCCACACCCATATATTAATGCTACTCTCACTTTTGGTTAGAGAAACTTCTCATTTCAGGTGGCAGTGACCTTGGTTTGACCCAGAAGGCACCATGGTGCTAAGAAGTAGTGACAGAGAAGAGCTCAGTATTGAAATATCTCTAACACACCTTCCAAGGCTCAGGATCCATTGTGGAAGAGGGGGCGGAAAGAATGCAAGAGCCAAAGGAAGGGCAGGACTCCTTACAACATGCTCCTCCAGACACAAAATGGCCTGGCTATCCATGACCTCACAGTGCCTGACACTACCTACACAAGATCATCATAATAGGAGGAAAGATAATGACATCAAAATAAAAGAGAGACTGATTGAGAGGGGGAGGGGATATGATGGAGAGTGGAGTTTCAAAGGGAAAGTGGGGGAGGGAGGGAATTACCATGGGATATTGTCTACAATTATGAAAGTTGTCAATAAAAAATATAAAAATTAACAAAAAAATTTTTTTGAGGTAGGGTGTCCCTCTAGCCCCAGCTGACCTGAAATTCACTATGTAGTCTCAGTGTGGCCTCGGACTCACAATGATCCTCCTATCTCTGCCTCTCAGGTGCCATGATTAAAGCATGTACAACCATGCCTGGTTTTAATTTTTTAACTTTTGAGACAGGTCTCATGTAGTCTAAACTGTCCTCCAACTCACTATGTAGTTGAGGATGACCTTGAGCTCCCCATCCTTCCACCTCTACCTCTGGGATCATAGGTGTGCACCACCACACCAGTTTTTATGTGGTTCTCAGGATTGAACCCAGGTCTTCATGCATGTTATGCAAGCACTCTATCAACTAAGTTACATCCCTGTCCAGTACTTTTTAAAATTTTTATTTATTTATTTATTTGGGACAGGGAGAGAGAGAGAGAGAGAGAGAGAGAGAGAGAGAGAGGAGGGGGAGAATGGGCACACCAGGGCCTCCATCCACTGCAAATGAAGTCTAGATGCATGCCCCCTTGTGTATCTGGCTTATGTGAGTACTGGGGAATCTGACCATTGAACCAGGGTCCTTAGGCTTCAAAGGCAAGTGCTTCTGAAACACCCCTGTCACACCCTACAAGGCTCAGGGACCATTGTGGAAGAGGGGGCGGATAGAATGGAAGAGCCAAAGGAAGGGTATGACCTCTTACAATGCAACTGCCCAGACAGAAACTGGCCTCGATATCCATGACCTTGCAGTGCCTAGCAATACCTTCGCAAATCCCTCAAAATAGAAGAAAAAGATGATGACATCAAATTAAAAGAGAGACTAATGGAGAGAGGGAGGGGATATGATGGAGACGAGTTCTAAAGTGGAATGGGGGGAGGGAAGGGAAATATCAGGTGGGTTTTTTTGGTATGTAAGTATAAAAGTCAATACAAAAACAATAATTTAAAAAAAAAAAGGCAAGTGCTTAACTGGTAAACCATCTCTCCAGCCCCCAGTTCTTTTTTTAAATAATGTTTTAAAATATTTTTATTTATTTATTTGCAAGCAGAGAGAAATATAGAGAGAGATAAAGAATGGGCATGCCAGGGCCTCTAGCTGCTGCAACTCCAGATGCATGCACTATTTCGTGCATCTGGCTTTATATGGATCCTGGGGAATAGAACTTGGGTTGTTAGGTTTTGTAGGTAAGCATCTTAACCACTGAGCAATCTCTCCAACCCCAGTTTTAAAAAATATTTTTATTTATTTGCAGTGGGGGGAGGGAAGAAAGTACCATGGGATATTGTCTACAATTAAGGAAGTTGTCAATAAAAAAACTAAAAATTTATTTATTTATTTATTTTCAAGCAGAGAGAAATAGAGAGATAAAGAATGGGCGTGCCAGAGCCTCTAGCTGCTGCAACTCCAGATGCACACACTATTTTGTCCATCTGGCTTTACATGGATACTGGGGAATAGAATTTGGGTCATTAGGTTTTGTAGGCAAGCACCTTAACCACTGAGCCATCTCTCCAGCCCAAGTTTTTAAAAAAATATTTTTACTTATTTGCAGTGGGGGGTGGGGAGGAATTACCATGGGATATTGTCTACAATGAAGGAAGTTGTCAATAAAAAATAAAATATTGGGCTGGAGAGAGGGCTTAGCGGTTAAGGCGCCTGCCTCCTAAGCCTAAGAACACTGGTTCCAATCTCCAGCGGTTCCAATCTCCAGGTCCCACGTTTAGCCAGATGCAAAGTGAGGCAAGAGCACAATGCCGGACTTGCCCACAAGGGGGCGGACACATCTGGATTTCGTTCACAGCAGCTGAGAGACTGCTGGCGCGCCCATCTCTATCTGTCTTCCTCTCCCTCTCTGACTGTCTCTCTCTGTGTCTCTCTCTAAAAGTAAAAACTAAAAAAAAAAGAAGAAAAAAATATTAAAAAATATTTTTATTTATTTGCAAACTGAGATAGAGAAAAGAGAGACAGAGACTGGATGCTCCAGGGCCTTCAGCCACTGCAAATGAACTCCAGATGCATGCACCACTTTGTCCATCTGGCTTTACATGGGTACTGGGGAATCAGACCCAACCCAGGTTGTTAAGCTTTACAGACAAGCATCTTAAATGCTGAGCCACTCTCCAGCCCAAAATGTTTTTTAAAAATATTTATTTATTTTTTATTTATTAGGGAGAGAGAATGGGCTCACCAGATGCCACCATGTGCATCTGGCTTACGTGGGTTCTGGGGAGTCCAACCTGAGTCCTTAGGCTTCACAGGCAAGTGCCTTAACTGCTAAGCCATCTCTCCAGCCCCCAAATACTTTTATTTATTTGAGAGAGACAGACTAAGAGGCAGACAGAATGGGCAAGTCCTGCCACTGCAAACGTACTCCAGATGCATGTGCCACTTTGTGCATCTGGCTTTACATAGATATGGGGAATCAAACCAGGTGGTCAGGCTTTTGCAAGCAAGCACCTTTAACTGCTAAGCCAACTCTCCAGCACTCCCAGTTCTTTTTTTAAGAAAAAACAACTCCTGGGCTGGAGAGATGGCTTAGGGGTTAAGGCGCCTGCCTCCTAACCCTAAGAACACTGGTTCCAATCTCCAGCGGTTCCAATCTCCAGCGGTTCCAATCTCCAGGGCCCACGTTTAGCCAGATGCAGTGACGCAAGGGTGCAATGCCATACTTGGCCACAAGGGGGCGCACACATCTGGATTTCGTTCGCAGCAGCTGAGACACTGCTGGCGCGTCCATCTCTGTCTTCCTCTCTCTCTCTCTCTCTCTGCGTCTCTCTCCAAAAAAATAAGAGAAAATAAAATAAAATAAAATAAACAACTCCTTTCTCTTGCTCTGAATCTCATCAAATCTTCTCCTGTCTTCCCCTTCACTTTCTGAGGTGCTGGGGATAAAACTCAAGCCAGGTGTGGTGGCACACGCCTTTAATCCCAGCACTTGGGAGACCGAGGTAGGAGGATCACCAAGAGTTCGAGGCCACCCTGAGCCTACATAGTGAATTCCAAGTCATCCTGAGCTAGAGTGAGACCCTACCTCGGAAAACCAAAACCAAAACCAAACCAAACCAAACCAAACCAAACCAAACCAAACCAAAACAAAAAACTAAAGGCCTTTCACATGCCAGACAAGTAATCCCCAGCCTTTGTCAAACTATTTTCTGATTATACTGTAGCTTCTACAGATATTGTCCTATAGAAAGGGGTTGGAGAGATGGCTCAGCAATTAAAGTGTTTGCTTGTGAAGCCTAAGGACACAGGTTCGATTCCCCAGAACCCACATAAGTCAGATGCACATGGTGGCATATGCATGTGGAGTTTGTAGTGGCTAGAGGGCCTGGTGTGCCCATTCTCTCTGATAAATAAAAATAAAAAATATTTTAAAAAAACAACTTAACTGGGATGTCTCAAAAGGCACCATAGTGCTGAGAACAGATGACAGTGGAGTGTTCCGCACTGAAACATCTCTATCACACCTTCCAAGGCCCAGGGTCCATTGTGGAAGAGGTGGCGGAAAGAATTTAACAGCCAAAAAAAGGGTAAGACTGCTTACAATGCAATCTTCCAGACACAAAATGGCCTGGATATCCAAGACCTCGCAGGGTCTGGCACTACCAACACAAGACCTTCATAATAAGAGGAAAAGATGATGCCATCAAAATAAAAGAGAGACTGAGGGGGTGGGAATATGATGGAGGGTGGATTTGTGAGGGGGGAAGTGAGGATGGGGAGAGAATTGTCATGGTTTATTGTCTATAATTATGGAAGCTGTCAATAAAAAAGTTTTTAAAAATGAAAAAAAGGGAATGAAAACATGCTAATTAGATAACACAAATTCCTGGTTAGTTCTGCATGTTTCTTTTCTTTTTGGAGGGTTTTTAGCGGTAGGGTCTTGCTCTAGGTCAGGCTAACCTGGTATTCACTATAAAGTCTCAGGTTGGCCGGAACTCACAGTGATCCTCCTACCTCTGCCTCCTGAGTGTTGGGATTAAAGGCAAGAGCTACTACTCTTGGCTGCACTTTTTTTCCAGTTTTTAAAAAGTAATTTATTTATTAGAGATGGGAGAGGGAAAGACAGAGAGAGAGAAATTGGGCATGCCACAAGGACCTGGCACACCCATCCTCTGTCCCCCCTCACCTCCCCTCTCAAATAAATAAAAAAAAATAAATTAATATTTTTAAATGATAAATTAGGGCTCAAGAGATTGCTTAGTGGTTAAGGAGTTTGCCTGTGAAGCCAAAGGACCCAGGTCCGATTTCCCAGTACCCAATGTAAACCAGTTGCACAAGGTGGCACATGCATCTGGAGTTCATTTGCAGTGGCTATAGGCCCTGGTGTGTCCATTCTCTATCTTCCTCTTTTTCTCAAATTAATTAATTAATTAAAAATGATAGATTAGCTGGGCATTGTGGTGCACACCTTTAATCCCAGCATTTGGGAGGCAGTGGTAGGAGGATTGCTGCGAGTTCGAGGCCACTCTGAGACCACATAGTGAATTCCAGGTCATCGTGAGCTAGAGTGAGACACTGCCTCAGGGGAGAAAAAAAAAGATAGTGTTTTGGATCTAGCCATGGGATTAAAAACAAAGTTCTAGCGGCAGGTAAACCTCGAGTTGAGTTCTGGCTGTTTCTCTCCTGCTGTGTGCATTTGGGCAGGGTTGTTTTACCTTTCTGAGCTGCAATTTCCTTTGTAGAATTCCATATCTATAACCAAGTATCCATTTTTAGATAACAGCAGCAGTATGCTCATAAGGTTGAAGGTTGTATGCGATAATATATTAAAATACCGTAACAAAGTTTAGCGTAGTGTCAGGTGTAGTAAGTACTCCATAAATATTAGCATTACTAGGATCCTGTGAGCTTGATTAGCATAAATATATAGCCATCCCACACACAAAAAAATTCTACCTCCTGTACTACAAAGGCGACAGTAGCTGGCAGGCTCTCTGTGTGTTAGAGTTCCCAGAGATCTCTTCCCAGCACTGGGCTGGGGTCTTCATCAGATTGAAGAACCAAAAGATTTGGTCTGAGGAGCCAAAATTGGACCTGTTCTCAAGGAGAATATGAGGGTGTCAGGTGGCTCTTCGCTCCTCTTTTCACTCTCACAATTTTCCTTCCCAGAGTTCTCATTCATCAGAGGGTAAGAAAATACTGACCGCCTGTTCTTCCCTGGGAGTGCTCTGCAGGGGATAGGTAAGAGCGGAGAGGTGTGGGGTTGCCTGGATTCAGGACAGAAAGAAGAGGTGGGGCTGTGGAGCTCCTCCCTGTGTTAGGTTTGAATTCTGTCCAATGGGGCCCAACTTCTGTGCTTGCAGTTTGCCTGAACCCAGGCCAGAGTTGCTGCGGATAGAATGATTGATGATGGGTGTGGCCACCTCTGGTCTACCGTCCTAGGAGCCCAGCTGACATGTGAGGAAATAGCTGGCTTAATGGGGGTGGCAGTGGGCCACTGCACTTTCTGGGAGGCCTCCTCCCACAGTTCCATCATGCCAGCTGTCTTCTCTCTTTGTCTCCAGTCACCAGAAAGTGGCCTGAGGCTGGCTGACATCACCTCTCCTCCTCCATCTATATTATTTTCCCTGCCTGTTTACTTTCCTCTGTGGTTGGCCCCATAACCCCCATCCCTCACCTAGAGACGAGCCTCCATTTTCCTTGGGCCCCCTAGTTCTTTTCAGAAAAGCCCCTTTTACTTGCATCTCAATGACAAGCCTCTGCCAACCACCAGTGGCCATCTGTTCCCGCCCAGAAAGGAGCAGATAGGATTGGGGCTACACTTTCACCCTCCCCTCCATCCACCCGCGGCCTCTAAAAAGAAAGTGAATAGGGAGGGAGATGGATGGAGGGACCAACCAAGAGCCAGGAGGGGCAGGGGGTGAGGAGTGACAGGGAGAAAGGAAACAAAAGTGAGAGCCGGTCTCAGCCTCTTGGAAAAGAAAGCGATCACAAAGAGTGGGTAGAAATGAACACGAAAGGCTGGAAGTCTCTGCCTGGCTGCCGTCCCTCTGGTGGACTCACCGACGTGGCAATAGCCATGGCCTTGGTGTCCAGCGTCGCCTGCTTCAGGCCAGGCTCAAACCCGCTTTCGCAGACTTTTATCAGTGGCTGCCCCGCACCATGGCTCGCGGCCTCTAAGCTAGAAAGCCCCCCCAGCAGTGGCCCTTGGGCTGTGGCCTCCGCCAAGGTTGAAGCAAGAGAAAGAGAACCCACAAAACTTCCCAAATGGGAGGCAGCTTGGCCAGGCAGGAGGAGGAGCGGGGCGGGCCGGGGCGTCGCTGCGGGACCTCATCCAAGGGGCGCGCTCCGAACGGTCCTCACGGCCTCCTGGGGGCCGCCGGGTGGGCCATGTCCCGGAGCTGCTGGCTTAGGCCGCACGGGCCTCCCGGGCCCGCATGGGCTGAAAGTTCACTTCCAGGGCCGGCGGGGCCAGGGGCCGCCCACGACGCGTCTTCAGGCTGCTCCGAACAGCCTCGAGGGTTGGGAGAAGCTGCCAGGGCGGTTCGGCTGGACGAGCGACTTCAGGGCCCCAGCCAGCCCCAGTGCGCTGGGCCGCACGGGGAGAGATGCTCCCGCGCCTGTGGTCTGGGTGGCCCAGACTGCCGGGAGGGAGGAAGAGCGAGAACTGCGCTGTTTGACTCTCTCCAAACTCGCTCAAGTTGCCGAAAGCAGGGGAGGCTGGGGTCAAAGGCCTGTGAGAGCGTGGCCGGCGAGCGAGGCTGTCCAAGCCTGGCCCTAACCGGGCGGGGCGGCGGCTCACCTGGTCCCCTCGCCCAGCACCCCGGGGTGCGGGGATGCCGCTCTCGAGGAATGGGAGGGCTTTCCCGATGCAGCCGGCGTGCAGGGCAGTAGAGGGGCCGGGGCCCTTCCACTTCTCGGGCTCGAGCTCGGGACCGCCCCCGCACTCGGCCCCCCGCCCCGCTCACGTGCACCTTGCGCTGGGCCCCTAGGCGCGCCCAAAGCCTAAGGCAGCTCCCAGGTGTCTTTGGGAACGGAGAGAAAGGCCACCACGCTGACCAGGACAGGACAGAAGAGGAAAGGGCAGAGCCTAGGGTCCTGTGGGTTCGCCTGGGGCTGGGGTGGGGACACTGGGATAAGTCCGGGTGGGGGTGGCCCGTGGTCCCCAGGCTCACCCCTCGCCTGCGGAGCCCCTTTCCCCTCCCCTTCTTAGGGCTCCGGGCTCCCTCTCGGGGCAGTTCTTTCTCCTCCCCTTGGGCTCCCTCCGCTCCCGCGCTTGGCTCAGTCCTGGGGATTAAGAGAAAAGAGGGAGGGAGAAAGGAGGGGAGGGAAAGGGAAGGGGCGGAGGAGAAGAGGGGAAGATCCTTCGAAAGGCGGTGTTTAGTTTCAGCTCTGGACCCTCGGACCAAGCTGCTCGACCCGGCCTGGCCCTTCTCCCCCGCGCCTTCTACGTGCAGACCTCGCGGCAGACTCCGGGTGGTCTGGCGCGCTGGCCCGGGAGAGTCCCTCTGCCCGCCACGCCCCCGCTCTCCCCCGCCAGCCGCTCGCCTCCGCCGGTCTCCCTTTTCATTAACCCCACATCTTTCCCGAGGGAGGGAGTGCGCTCCTTCCGTTTTGCTAGGGCACTGAGCGGAGCCTCTGCGAGAGGTGGCAGGGGGAGCTAGACCGTTCTTGGGGGGCACAGACCTGGAGTCTGGCGCTGGACAAGATTCTAGTCTTTGCCAAAGAAATACAAGCCTGTGTTGGCCTCAGATCTCCAGGCTTAGCCGGTTGAGCAGCCTTTTAGTCTCCTCTGCCAGTCTGGGCCTGTCACCCTTCAGCATGGCCCTTACTGCTACCAGGAAGAGTAGGATTGGGGACTAAGGAGAACTCTTTCAGACAGCTGGGATCTTGCCTCAGGAATTTCAGCCGAAAGCTGGGCTTTGCCTCCTACACCTCTCCTATAGGACCCCCTCAAGCCATGCCTCTTTGCTGTCCTTGGGGCGACACACATCTGAGCTTTTCAGAGAGAAGCTGCTCTTCCTTTTGGGAGTTGCTGGTGTTTAAAAGGCAAGAGGCTAAAAAGCACACCAAACACATGGGAAATGACTTTGGTCATAACCTCTTTGGGACTAACATCAGAAGTCTTACTTAAGGCCCTTTGTGAATCCAAGGTTTTGGGACTGCGCCTCATCTCCCCCAAGCCCCAACATTCTACATTATCAAAGCTTTTCCCAGCACAGTTTGTGGGTAGAGGGCCTGTCCCAGCTCCTTTCCCACCTTACTGCCTGCAGACCTATGAAAGAACCTATGGGTGACTTAGAAACTCAGGAGTGCAAAGGGCTGGGAATCTTGACCATCCACAGACTTCATTACGACAAAAAGGAACTTCAAGAGCTGGGGAGATGGCTCAGTGATTAAAGGCATTTGCTTGCAAATCCTGCTTGGACAGAGTTCAGTTCCCCAGTACTCATGTAAAGCCAGCTGCACAACATGGCACATGTGTCTGACATTCATTGACAGCAGCAAAAGGCCATGACCTGCCCATACTCTCTCTCTCCCTCCTCTCTTTCTCGAATAAATAAAAAATTTTTTTTCAGATAACTTTAAAGTTTCTAGATACATCTGAAAGGAGTTTCCCCATCCCAGCTCCAGTTTGGTTGGCAGTGTGTATGTGTTTTGGGGTGGGATGTCTACCTGCCTTGACATACAGACATGAAGCTTCTGGGGGAGTGACTGGGAATGATTTCTGCTCATCAATACAAAATGGAGGTGAGTCCCCAAAGATCAGGCCTCTGACTACCACAGAGAAATAGATGGAGCCCAAAGAGGCTCACAGAAAGGATGCAGCTAGATCCAGGCAAAACAGTGGCTTAGGAGTTCATTGCCAGGGGAGGGTGGGCATGGTGGTCTGATTCAGGTGTTCCTCATAAACTTATATGTTCTGAATGCTAAGTCCCCAGCTGATGGAAATTTGGGAATTGGAGCCTCTTGGCTCCAATATTGTTGGGGCGGGTTTATGGGTGTTATTGCCAGCTTCCCCTTGCCAGTGTTTTGCTGCTGTTGTCCACCTGATGTTGGCCAGGAGGTGATGTCCAGTCTCTGCTCATGCCACATTTTCCCCTACCATCATGGAGTGTCCCCTGGGGTCTGTAAGCCAAAATAAGCTCCTTTCCAGGGCTGGAGAGATAGCTCAGTGGTTAAGGTGCTTGCTTTGCATAGCCTAAGGACCCAAGTTTGATTTCCCAGTACCCACATAAAGCCAGATGTACAAGGTGACACATGCATCTGGAGTTTGTTTGCAGTGGCTAGCAGTCCTAGTACACCCATTCTCTATATATATCTCCCTCTCTCTCTCTCTCAAATAAAATATTAAAAAAAAAAACCCTTTCCTCTCATAAACTGCTTTTGGTTGGGTGCTTTCTGCCAGCAATGCAAAACTGAATGCAACAGTGGGCAAGGGACAGCGTCTGGAATGCCCAGGCACTGAATGGAGTCAGTCAGTCATGAGAGCAAACCCTAGTTTATTAGCTTTGTGACCTTGGTTAAGATCTATAACATCTTGGAGTCTTAGTTCCTCATGTATAACAGTAACTTAAGTTTTTTAAATTTTATTTTATTTGCAAGCAGAGAGAGACGCAGAAGACAGGCAGACACAGAGAGAGAGATAGAGAGAGAAGGAGAGGGAGGAAGAAAATGGGATGCCAGGGCCTCTAGGCACTGAAATGAACTCTAGGCGCATGCACCACTTTGTGTGTCTGGCTTTGTGTGGGTCCTGGGGGAATTGAACTCAGGCCGTTAGGATTTACAGGCAAGTGCCATTACCGCTGAGCCATCTCTCCAGCCCAGCAGTGACTTTTGTGAGGAGGAAATATATGGAAAGTACCCAGCATCCTACCTTTCTTTAATATATATATCTTTTTTCCTCTTTACCTATTAGTTACCTTTTTCATGGCTGGGACAAAATTTTTAACAATTAGTTCAAGGGAGAAATGGTTTGTTTTGGCTTACAGTTTGAGGTCCATCATGGAAGTCATAGCAACAGGAACATAAAGCAGCTGGTCATATTGCACCTGTAGCGAGGAAGTAGAAAGTGATAAATGCTAGTGCTGAGCTAGCTTTCTCTCTCTCTCTCTGTCTTTCCAGGTAAGATCTCACTCTAACCCAGGCTGACCTAGAATTCACTATGTCTCAGGGTGGCCTCAAGCTCATAGTGATCCTTGTATCTCTGCCTCCTGAGTGCTGGGATTAAAGGTGTGTGCCACTACCCCTGGCTTCTCTCTCTCTCTCTTTAAAATATTTTATTTATTTCTTAGCGAGAAAGAGAAGGAGGCAGATGAGAGAGGGGGGAGAGGTGTGCCAGGTCCTCTAGCCACTGCAAATGAACTCCAGATGCACGAGCTAGCATGTGCACCTGGCTTACATGGGTACTGAGGAATTGAACCTGGGTCCTTAGGCTTTGCAGGCAAATGCCTTAACCACTAAGCCATCTCTCCAGCCCATAGCTTTCTCTTTTTTTTATCTAGTCCAGGACCCCAGGCATAGAATAGTGCAGGCCATAGTTAACTGAAGATAATCCCTCCCAGGCATGTCCATAGGCTCATTTCCTCAGTGCTTCTAGGTCTTGTCAAGTTAATGATCAATATAAACTGTCACAAGTCTATCCCTTGTCAACTTGGCACCCAAACATATCACTTTTAAGTCATAACCTTTCATGCATTGTCCCCATAGGTTCATGGCCATCTCATTATGCAAAGTACATTCAGTTTAACTTCAAAAGTCTCTTTGTAGTCTTCAGCAGTTCCAACACTTTATCATTTTTATCTGTTTATTTATTTGAGAGAGAGAGAGAGAGAGACATGGCCTCCAGCTGCTGCAATTGTACTCCAGATGCATGTGCCACCTTGTGCATCTGACTTATGTGGGTCCTGGAGAATCAAACCTGGGTCCTTTGGCTTTGCAGGCAAGCACCTTAACTACTAAGCCATCTCTCCTGCCCCCAACACTGTTTATGAGTGTAAATGCAGACTCTTCCCTGATACTCAGGCAAACAACAGTGAGTTCCTATAACATCAAAAAGTAAGTTACATACTTCCAATATGGAAATGTCACAAGAAAGTATTCCTGGGCCAGAAAGAAGGCTCAACAGTTAAGGTTCTTTCCTGCAAAGCCTAAGGAGCCGGGTTCAACTTTTCAGTGCCCACATAAAGCCAGATGCACATGGTGGCACGTGTGTCTGGAGTTCATTTGCAGAGTAAGGTCCTGGCACACCCATTTTGTTTCTTTCTCTCTGTCTCTCTGTCTCTCTCTCTCAAATAAATAAATAAATAAACAAATAATTTTCTAAAAAGGAAAGCATTCCAGCTGGGTGTGGTGGCACATGCTTTTAATCCCAACACTTGGAAGGCAGAGGTAGGAGGATCGCCATGAGTTTGAGGCCACCCTGAGACTACATAGTGAATTCCAGGTCAGCCTGAGCTAGAGTGAGACCCTACCTTGAAACACACCCCCAAAAAAAAAAAAAGAAAAGAAAAGAAAAAAGAAAGAAAGCATTCCCAATCCAAAAGGGAATAATGGGGACATGGTAAGGAATGATGGGACCAAAGCAAAGCAGCAGGGTAAACTCCAAATTGTACTTCTCCATGTCCAGCATCTGGGTCTTGTGATGGAATCATCTGGGTCCCAGAGGATTTGGATAGCCCAGTCCCTCCAGATCTCTGGCATGCAACACTCCTAGCCTCTTTCCTGGAGAAGCTCCACGCTGAGCATGTGGCTTTCCTCAGCAGACGCCCTGTGCCTCTGGCATTTCCAACATTCTGAGGTCTTCATTGCAACGTATAGTTCACCTTCATAGTTCCATACAGGGGCCGTTCATAGCCTCCCTGCAGGAAATTTGACCCTATCACACATTGCTTGGCCTCAGCAGCTCTTTGGAACCATAGTAAATAGAAGCTCCCCCACTTCACATCTTTCATGCCTTCAAACCTTTACTGCATGGATGATGCTGCCAGCTTGGGATGAGGTAGAGACATTATGTGGCTTGTCCTCTGCACTTCTAGCATTTAGAACAGCAGTGCTTAGTGTATCAGAGATGCTTGATAACTACTTGGTAAGTAGATGAGTGAACCCAGACAGCTGTGACTATAGGACTAAGCTGAATAAGCCTTAGTGAGACACCATGACTGGGCTCAAGGCAGTGGATCATTGGGCTCTTTGTCTGCTAACTTTGAATCTCCACATAACTCCCAGACTGAGTTCTCCTTGAAGGCAGGCTGTAGGCTCTTGAGCCTAATCACTTCATAGTTAAAGGTTATATTAAAAATAATTAGCAGCTAGTACCATTATCACTTACAAGTCAGAACATGAGAATAATATTCTAGAGGGCCTCCATCTTTGCCAGGAGAGTGTGCTTTAGTTGCTGCATCATAGGGAGGTAGGATGGCGGTGGCCCAAGTCTGAGGGCAGCATCTACTTACCAGCAGGTGTATGTGTATTTTAACATTTTAGAAGCTACTGAACCCGTTTCACATCAGGTGAGCTTCCGTAGACCTTGCTCAATTCTGTAGATGCTGCACTATTTTAGAACCCAAGGTCTAGAGAAACTAATGTGTTGGCTACATTTTGTAGTCACCCAGGTCAATGTCCCCTTTTCCCCAGAGAAAAATATACATATACATACACATATACCGTATCACATACACTACTACCAATGAGGAAGGAAGAGTAGAAAAAGCACTTAAGGTGAAGAATAGGTCAAGAGTTGGACCAAACGTCAAGATGGCAGGTGAGGACTTGGGTTTCTTTCTGAGAAGGGGCAGAACAGTCATATTCTAATTCACTGCAAACCCTAAGTGCCTTTCCAGACCAAGGATGGGAAGTATAGCCCATCATATTTTCCCTGCTCTTTCCTGGTAGGTGATACCTTCTTTTCCTAGGAGCATAGGAGTAGGAATCCCAGCCCTGTTTGGCTGCCAGGTTAGCCCAGGAAGGTAGGGACATGTTGGGAGGATACCGTTGATGTCAGGTGCTGGAACTGCCTCCAGCAGTCTCCCCATTGCCACCCCCATATCCCCACACCCCCAAGGATTCCCTGGAAGCTGAAGTGACTCAGGGATTCCAAAACTAGTCACCCCAGGAGGAAACCCTCTGGAAAATGTTTCTCATAGCAGGGAGTCACCCTAAAGAGTCGCACAAAGCTGCGACAGAGATAAGGATAGAGGCTGAGCAAGCAGGGTGGGGTGGGGGCATTGTGGCTCCCAACATAGGCTCTTGGTCATCAAGATATGAGTAAAAGCCAACTGTGGGGGGAGCCTGTCTGATTGGAGGCACCCTCCATATACCTTCCAGGGATTGTCTCTAGCCTGAGGCATAGAGGTAGGGAAATTCTCCAAATGCTTTGTTTAAAGAGCTATGTCTTGCTCACCAGTCCAATTCCTTTCTGCAGTATCAGCAGTTGAAACAAGAAGCTGAGATCACTTTCAGTCTCTAACAGCATCCCTTCCTACACAGGGCAAGATCAGGAGATTTGGGTCAAGATTAGCTTTCAGTTCTGCTCCCTTGGCTCTGTGGTTATGACTGGGGTAGACCCCAAGGAAGACTGCTTTTCTGAAACAGCACTGTCTTTTAAGAGCCTGTTCTGGGCTTAGTGTTGCTTAGGAACACCAGAAGCCACCTGAGGCCATGTGCCAGACTAAAGGCTGGGGAACAGGAAGCTTGAAGAATGGATCACAGCCAACAGGGCTGAGTGCCAACTTGGGCAGGAATGCCCTGTGGCCTAGGGCAGACGCAAGTGAGACATGTCCAGCCCAAGCCCAGGTGAACACATTTGCTGTGGGGGCTCCCCTTCATCTGCAGCCAACTGAGGATTGGCATAGCTCTATGCCAGGAGCTTAGATTTGGAATGGAAAATCAACTCAGCCTGTTTGCCAGCCACATGACCTTGGATAGATCCCTAAATTTCATTGGATCTTAGTTTCTTCATCTGTTATATAAGGATAATAGTTTTCATGTCATAGAGTTATTGTCAGGATAGAAGACAATGCATGTCCTGGAGTTTAGCTCCATGCCTGGCCCATGTAAAGTGCACAAGAGCAAGATTAGAGGCATATAAAAGGGAGAACATGCCTGGAAACATGAGGGGCAAGGGTAGGTGTGGGCATAGGGTGATGATATCCATGGCTTCATTGTTCTTTGTAAGTGCCCCGGCTTCATTGCTGGAGACTCACCAAAGCAGATCCCCTTGACTTTCCAGAATCATCTCTGGTATCACACCTCTCCTTTGAAGCTGCTTTGTCCCACAACATTTGAAAAGGCCCCCTCACTTCTATGGCCTTAGTTATTTCTGGTTCCCTTTGTTTATTTCCCGATTCCTTGGTTACTTCGGGGAGTATTTTCTGAGGGAAAGCACATGCAAATCATTACGCATTATTCTAGAGACAACGTCTGTGTATGAGTGTGTTGGGTGGGGTAGTTGGTCCATTTGCAATCAAAGAAGAGAAAGGCCTAGGGGGCAGGAGCACTGGCTGGCACTCCACACAGTTCTTCCCAGCAGGCTGGAGCCTGGCTGCTCTGTGTCTTTGGGATCATCCTTTCTGGAGCACACATACTCCCTTCTGGTTAAATAGGGACCCATGGAGAAATGAGGCTGAGTGGGCTCCCACATAACTAGAGAATGACAGCTATCTTTGTTGTGGGTTTTGTCCATAAGGCTCTGCAGGCAGGGATGAGACCTTCTGTTGGGTCTTAGGTAAAATTTTCATTGTGTTCTCCTCTTCCTCGTCTCACTTTCTCATTTGTGCAAGGGGGACAGTCACCCACTGTTTCTTCCATCAGGCCTTGACTATCCAGCCAACAAAACTCCTGTAGTCACATCCTTCCAGATGCATGGTGGGGTGAGGGCTACATCATTTTTAATATATATTTTAGTGACAACCTCCATACACATAGACAATATGCCATGATCATAATCCTCTCCCACTACACTTCCCTTCTCCCCTTTATTCCCCCTCCAATAAATCCTTTTGTTCTTTCCAACTAGTCTCCCCTCTATTTTGATGTCAACATTTTCCCCTGTCAACCACCATGAGGTCATGAATACTTGACTACTTTGTGTCTGGAAGACAGTATTGCAAAGCACTCCTCCCCTTCGTTTGGCACTTAAATTCTTTCCGCCACCTCTTCTGCAATGACCCCTGAGCCTTGGAGGGCGTGATAGAGATGCCTCGCTTAGTATTGAACACTTCACTCTCACTTCTTAGCACTTGGATGAGTGTTGAGTATTCTTAGTGGTCACTGTCATCTGAAAAGAGAAGCTTCTCTAATGAAAAGTGAGAGTAGCATTAATATATGAGCATAAACATAAGTATTTAGAGGGAAGTTTGGTGGGAATAATAATCTATTTAGCCAGAGAAGAGTAGAAGTTTCCCTCCTTGTGCTTTTAGGCTTTTGATTAGGTTTTCAGTAGCAGGCATGAATTCCTTCCTATGGAGCATGCCTCAAGTCTAATCAGAAAGGTTTTCCCCATAATAGACATGCTACCATTGCATCAATTAATACATTTGGCTTGGCTGCACATAAAACTTGCAGGGTCCACTGCTGGTTAAGACCATTGATGACTTTTCTTCCCTAGCAGGCTGCATAGCTCTTTGTACCATCCTGACAGCTAGTCAATAGGGAGGACGCTTCCAGCTCATTCCAGCTTCATTTCTCAGTGACCTGCAGCTCAAGGAGGTGAAGCTTTCAGCAACAGGGTCTGATGGGCAACCAACAGCCTTGGCAATAGCTTGCAATATTTTGGGGCATCAGGAGCCTCCTTGACTAACAACTCACTGGAAGTTATCCCAGCCATGGCACTGAAGTTTTCTTGTAACAATCTATGGCTTCTGGGCATAACATTATCTATCCATCTCCACAGGATACTTCTGTCCAAGTACATGCTCTCTCTCTCTTTTGGTTTTTCAAGGTAGGGTCTCGCACTAGCCCAGGCTGGAATTCACTATGTAGTCTTAGGCTGGTCTTGAACTCATGGTGATCCTCCTACCTCAGCCTCCCGAGTGCTGACATTAAAGGTGTGCACCACCATGCCTGGCATTCTCTCTCTCTCCTCCTCCCTCCCCCCGAGGTAGGGTTTCACTCTAGATCAGGCTGACCTGGAATTCACTATGTAGTCTCAGGGTGGCCTTGAACTAACAGTGACCCTCCTACCTCTGCCTCCCAAGTGCTGGGATTAAAGGCATGTGCCACCATGCCCTCTTCTCCTCTCCCTCCCCCCTTGATTCCACTTAGAGCATTTCACTCACAGCGTTCAGTCCCTCTACATACATACTCTGCTTAAGCCCACCCTCACAGCCCCTGTCTAGCTTCCTGGCCTCTACTACTGACTTTTACTCCAACTCACATACAAATCTAAACACATATGAGATCCACATATGAGAGAAGATGTGGCATTTGACTTTCTGAGCCTGGGTTACCACTTCCCTTAGTATAACCTTTTCCAGAGAGGGCTGAACAATATCCCAGGGAGAAGTCAGGGAAAGTGTAGGGTCAGGAATGGGGACGAGTTCTCAACTTGAAAACAGCAAGGGGAAGTTAAGGAGCAGAAATGAAAAATGTCTGGAGTTTAGCCTCATCAAAGATGAGAGGGGGCAGAGAATAAAGATGATGGAGATCAAAAGAGATAGAGGAAAATTTCACTAAGTCAGGTAATCAGGGACACCTGGGAAAAAAAGCAAGCGTGGAAGTCAGATGGAAGCACCAGAGGTCTTGGAAATAATGCCTATCTAGAAGGGAGGCCAGGTGACATTCACTAATTTGAGGTAGCAGGGAAATTCCCATAATGTCGAGTTCCAAAGACATAGAACAGCTGAATGTTATTGCTACGACCCCCGCCCGGAAAAGAGCAAAGAGCAAAGTTTATCCAATCATCTGCCAGGCTGATAATGACAGTCGTCACAACTTCCATGAGGGTAGATTTTAAACAGCTTTTGAAAATGCTTTCAGGTTTTTTTGGTTTTTTTTTTTTTTTAATCTCTAGTCACTCCCTCCAAAAGATAGTGGAAATAAATTTGAATAAACAAAACAGGTTTGCTGAAAATAAAACCAGGACTCCTCAACTGCTCCAGCCAGCCTGCTTCCAGAAGGCCTGTCAGTCAAGGCAATACCTGTGCTTGAGTAAGCAGCATCCAGCATGTACCAGGTGAGTGCCCTGACAGCTGGCAGAGGACCTGCTGAGAGAGAAAGGGGCAGAGATGGAGCTGAGGGTAGAGCAAGGCCAAGTTCTCGGGTTTGAGGTCTCAGAGCAGCTAGAGGGGAGGTCCAGATGGGAGTGTGATCAAGACTGGGTGACAGCAGTACTCTTTGGCCTTTACCTACAGGTGGTTGTACTCTTGGCAATGATCCTGGGAACCCACACCCTCAATTTGCGGCTCCAGAAGGACTTCAGCCATTGGCACAGCTGCTGCCCCAGCAAAGGACAGGACCCCCATGAGGAGTGGCTGAAGTGGAACCCCCTGCCTATGTCTCCCCCGGAGCCTGGTAGCCTTGCCCACCACCCAGAATCCTGCAGGGCCAGTGAAGACGGGCCCCTCAATAGCAGGGCCATCTCCCCCTGGAGATATGAGTGAGTCTACTGTCTCTTTCCCAAATGTTTGCATGTGTCCCCCAGGGGATGTGCAAGGGACCAGGAGTGTTCCACCCAAATCCACTGTACTGTTATTTATTTATTTATTTATTTATTTATTTATTTATTTTGGTTTTTCAAGGTAGGGTCTCACTTTAGTCCAGGCTGACCTGGAATTCACTATGTAGTCTCAATCAGGCCTTGAACTCACACCTACCTCCTAACTCAGCCTCCTGAGTACTGGGATTAAAGGTGTGAGCCACCAGGCCTAGCTCTACTGTTTTCTTTTAATTGCAAAGAGGCCAGAAAAACCTCAGGCCTGAATTTTAGACTCAGCTCTGACTTGTTGGACAAAGTTTTCAAAGCTCAGTGTTTTTTTTTTTTTTCCATTTAATTTGTAAAATAAGATTACATTCTATGGGCTAATGTACTGATTAAGTGAAATAATGTATGTAAAGTCTGCATGTATGTTGATTCTCTGTGTTTCTTTTTATTTTGTTCTACCATGGCACATGCTTTTCTAACTAAAATATGAAGTTATAATACATGATGCAGGTGCCAAACATCACAACGCCAAAGGCGTTGGGCCTTGGGCCGTGAATGGGCTCCAAGTACTCTAGGGTAGTGAAACCCTCAACTCTTAGGAGTAGGTGGGCTAGATTCCATGACTTGTTATCTTTAATCATAATTGTGGTGATCTTAGTCTTTGCACAGTATGTCACATAAATATTATAATTTTATATTTGCGTTATGATGTGAAAAGTATTAGAAAGTCCCAAAATAGGGACAAAGAAACAAAATACTGGGCTGGAGAGATGGCTCAGTAGTTAAAGTCACTTGCTTGCAAAATCTCATGGCCTGGTTTCAATTCCCCAGTACCCACCTAAAGCCTGGATACAAAAAGTGGTGCATATGTCAAGTTCATTTTCAGTGACAGGAGGACCTGGCATACCCATGCTCACTGTCTCTGTCTGTGTCTTTCTTTCTTTCTTTCATAAATAAATAATATTGGGAGGCAGAGGTAGGCGGATCGCATGGAGTTCGAGGCCACCCTGAGACGACATTCCAGGTCAGCCTGGGCCAGAGTGAGACCCTACCTCAGAAAACCAAAAAAGAAAAAGAAAAAGAAAAAAATAAATATTTTGGGTGGGGGGGATTGAGGTAGGGTCTCACTCTAGCCCAGGTTGGCCTCGAACTCATAGATAATAAATATTTTAATCCCAGCACTCAGGAGGCAGAGGTTGGAGGATTGCTGTGAGTTTGAGGCCACCCTGAGACTACATAGTGAATTCCAGGTCAGCCTGGGCTAGAGCAAGACCCTACCTTGAAAAACAAAAACAAACAAACAAACAAAAAGAGCGGGTGCTGGAGAGATAGCTCAGCAGTTAAAGGTGCTTGTTTGCAGAGCCTGAGGCCCAGGTTCAATTCCCCAGTACCCATATAAAGCCAGATGCACAAAGTGACGCATGTGTCTGGAGTTTGTAGTGGCAAGAGGCCCTGGTATGCCCATTCTCTCTCTCTCTCTCCTTGAAAATAAATAACAGTTTTTAAAGGGATGATGTGAAGTAAATTAAGAACTCTACCCCTTGGAGATTCATGGTCCTCTGCATATTAAAGTCTGCAAGAAGTCTGTAAAAAAGAAACTATTAAACTTAGTGTTTCCCAAATTCATTTGACCTCAGAAGCATCTTTTGCAGGGTGTTTATAAGGAAACCCATTTTGGGAAATGCTACAGTAGCTGGACCCCAACTTGCCAGGGCTTATCTTTATGGGGAGTGGTCTAGTGGAGCTTTCTCATATCTACTTTTCAGTGGCTTTTAAATCTTTTTTTCCTCTGTAAAATCCTTTCTGAATAGGTCAAGAAATGGTCTCATGTACCCTTTACTGAGTTTATAATACATTCTTGAGCAATGTCTGGAAAGATAAGCAGGAAAGGGCTCCCCCTGGGGAGAGAGACTGTGGAGAGCTATTGTCAGTCTTCATATTTATACGTGGCTGTCTGAGCAAGTTGTTTTTAGATAGTGGCTCATACAGTAGCTTGGGTTGGTCTGGAAATCACTAGGCTGGCCTTCAACTCACAGTAATCATCTCGCCTCAGCCTCCCAAGTGCTGAGATTTCAGACATTTGCCGTCATGCCTGACTAAAAATAGTTTTCAGGGATGGAGAGATGGCTTAGAGGTTAGGGTGCTTGCCTGCAAAGCCCAAGGACCCATGTTCGAGTCCCTGGTACCTTTGTAAGCCAGATGCACAAGGTGGTGCATGCATCTGAAGTTCATTTAGCTAGTGGCTAGAGGCCCTGGCATGCTCATTCTCTCTATCTGCCTCTCTCTCTCTTAAATAAATAAATGTAGCTTTCAGCTTTATAGTAATAGTAATTAAAAATCCTCAAAATGTAATATTTGCAATAAGAAAATTCATGTATATCAGATGGAAGCAGAGCTGGTCTGGTGTGGGCTAACAGCCACACTAACACTATTCCCTGCTTCCAGAAGTTACCATGGCTACTGCCTGGTGCTCAGGTTTTTGGAAAGCCATTCTTTCACCCCTACCCTCATTCAGAGATAAGAGCATTCAAAGCCACACAGCATCGGGTGCCAGTACAAAGACAAGAAGCAGAGTTTCCAACTTTATCTTTTCCTTCCTTCAGTTTCCTTTCCATCTCACATGCCCTCCCTGCTGTCAGCTTGCCCATCCAAGCCTGATCAGTTCCATCCCCACAGGTTGGACAGGGATCTGAATCGGCTCCCCCAGGACCTGTACCATGCACGCTGCCTGTGTCCACACTGCGTCAGCCTACAGACAGGCTCCCACATGGACCCCCTTGGCAACTCGGAGCTACTCTACCACAACCAGACAGTCTTCTACCGAAGGCCATGCCACGGCGAGAAGGGTTCTCATCAAGGCTATTGCTTGGAGAGCAGGCTCTACCGGGTCTCCTTGGCCTGTGTGTGTGTACGGCCCCGTGTGATGGCCTAGTCACGGTCATGTCTGCTGCCAGACCCAGGCTGGTCCCTTGTTGGGAAAATATTGCTGGTGTACAATCACCTTGTCACTACGAGCCAAGGTACCTGACTGATCGGCCTCTTAAAAGTTCCACCTGGAGCAGCAGTATCCTGGGACACTTTTGCACTTTGAGAAAGGAAGCGCTTCAGCTTGTGGCTGCTGGAAACTGATGTCCTGACATCTCCCCTCAGGAAAAGTCTTCAAAGCTCTGCCTGTTTCTGGAAGCAGTACTCCTGGCTCTTCCTTTCCTCCTAGCCACTCTAATCCATTCTGCACAGGCACTTTCTCCATATTTCTCCCTTTGCCCCTCATTTCATTTGTTTGTTCATTTATTGATATACCAAACACTCACTGAATGTCTATTTTGCACTACTTTTGATGTGGATCATTCTGAGAAGGAAAATATTATCGAACATGGACAGATTATCCAAATAAATATCTGTATTTAAAACTGGTCTAATTTGTCTTTAGCAGCTGTGGCTCAGGCCTGAACACCCTGAAATCCTCAACCTGGTCCCTTCTCCTGTCCACCGTCAGCCTCCACCTGCTGCCCACCCTGCTGTTCTCCCTGCCTTCCTGGGTTTTCATTGCATCCGTCCGTCTCCTCCCCTCTCTGGCCTCCTGGCCTATCCCTGTACACCAGGGTGGGGGTTAGTTAGCTTGGCATGCTGGAGAAACAGAGGCTCATTGAGGCACCACAGTAGGCACACAGCACCTCCCTTGTCTCCCCAACAATCTTCCTTTGTCCTCTGGTACTGGCTGTTGCAGCTTGGTCCTAGGGGGTGCTGCTTGGGCTGGGCTCCAGCTCCCACCCTCCCTAAAAGGAAAAGAGAATGACCCAGCCAAGAAAGAAGGTTAAGGTTATGGGAGGGGGATATAAATGTCTTCAGACTAAGGTCTCTGTCTATGTCTCCACTCACCTAGCTTTTCTTGCTTCTTTCCCACCTCCTCCTCTCCCTTTCTTCTCCCCTTCTCCAGGGCTGGAGGAAGAGGAGGGTTAACCACGCCTCCCTGACCCCTCCCCCCCATGCCTCCTAAGGGCCAATGCTAGTCTGAAGGGGCACTCTGGAAGACAGCGTCAAGCCCATCGCTCAGGTCTCCCCTGGCTGCTGCTTTCTCCCAGGATCCCAGGGTCCCAGGGGCAGGTTTCTTGAAGTGCCTTCTTGCTTCTGTCTGCTTCCTCAGACATCAGGTTTCTGTTTTCCTTCCAGGGCTGCTGGGGGTTGGGTGTTGGGGGGCTGTGCCTGGTGGGCCTTACAGAGATGTTCAGTGCTTGGAATCTCCGGGACCAGCCCCCTGAGGAGGCGGCAGCTGCAGATCTCCAGGGCTTCGCTGTGGACAAGACCTTCCTGTCTTCCCTCAAAGGCATCCTGCTGGAAACTGAGCTGGTAACAGCTGCCTCCCCCACCTGGTGCCCCCATTCTCTCCCATTCCCAACTCCTTGGCCCATCCCTCTGCTGACCCCTCGGACTCACTGCTTAGCAGGCCCCTTTCCCAGGCTTTCTGAGTGCTTCTTCTGCCCTCAGCTGACCTTCCTCATCTCCCAGTCAGCCTTCTTGCTTTCCATCTGGAGGCCATTGTAGCAGGACAGATTGAAGTTCGATGCAAGGATAGCTTTCTGGAACATTGAGGGAGTTCTTAGGGGCGGGGGAATGGACAAGAGGAACGCTGGTCTGTCTCTCTACAGCTTTGGGATGGCTACTTCTTGGCACATCTGAGTTTCAACCATCCAAATGGGCAGACTTCCTGCCGCTGGACTTTATTGGTCAGCTGCTGCCCATGTACATCTATTCTCAGGAAAGGATCTTCCCTGGCTACTTAACCAGATTATGGTGAAGGCAATCTAGAGCCTCTGTCCACCTGTCATCCTTAACGCAGGGAGGCAACACCAGCCTTCTTAGACATTTTTCTCAGTGTGGCATCAAAGGCTTTGGCTCCTGTTATCTGAGGTTCAGATATCTGGCATGGGCAGGGATGCTGTGAGCACAGCTCCAGGGCCTGTGAGGCTGCATTGTGCTCCATGCTCCAGGGACTCGCTCTAATGCTTATGGATTTGTGCAGCTTGATCAAACTATTGGAGTGGCTGGGATTCCTGGGATGGAGGTGTGGGAGGCTGAAGATGCTCTCAATAGGCAAATGCCCTGAGTGTTGGCCCCTGACGCCAGGGATGGGAGACACGCAAGACTTCTTCCTTTCCAACAGCCTGAGGGGAGGGGTTCCTGACTAGGGCAAGACCACATGTGTACATGTGTATACATGTGTACTTCCTGGCATGCTCCCATGTTTGGTTCTGCAGGCCCTCACCTTCATCATCTTCATCTGCTTCACGGCCTCCATCTCTGCCTACATGGCGGCTGCACTGCTGGAGTTCTTCATCACACTCTCCTTCCTCTTCCTCTATGCTACCCAGTACTACCAGCGCTGTGATCGACTTAATTGGCCTTGTCTGGTGAGGATCCCTGGTCCCCCTTTTTTTTTTTCAAGGTAGGGTCTTGCTCTAGCCCAAGATGACCTGGAATTCACTATGTAGTCTCAGAGTGGCCTTGAACTCAAGGTGATCCTCCTACCTCTGCTTCAGGAGTGCTGGGATTAAAGGCGTGCGCCACCATGCCTGGTTTCCCTTCTTTTTCTCTAATTCCTGACTTTTCCTTTTTTTTCTCCCAGCTTCCCTCCATTTCCACACCTCCCACTGTGTTTCGCTCCATGTTGTGTTCTATACACAAACGAGCTTGGACCCACACTCATTTCACACTAACAGAGTTCCTGCCAGTGAGAGAGATATATAATCCCTTAGGCCCGCTCTCCACTCACACAAGGCCTAGTTCAGCCCTGTTCCATCTGGCTGCGCTGGCTGGTGCCCCCCTCACCCTGTCTCAGCCTCTGGCTGCTTTGGGTCCATTTGCTTTCATCCCCTAGGTAGCATTTCGAGCTCTCTCTCTTGAAAGTGCTTGATACGTGTCCAGGGACATCCCCATGTAGGAATTCAGTCCCTGAAGAGCAAGTTGGGAAAGCTGAGCAGCCAGGAGAAACTTCCAGGTGATGGCCCCTGACTTCACCCCTGACTCCCCAGGACTTCCTCCGCTGTGTCAGTGCTATCATCATCTTCCTCGTGGTCTCTTTTGCTGCTGTGACCTCCAGGGAGGGAGCTGCCATTGCTGCTTTTGTGAGTCCATTCCTACAGGGCTTGCCAGACCTTCATAGTCTCTCACTGGTGTTGGCACACTTTCTGTGTTCAAAGCCAAAGCTATTTTCTGCTCACCCCTTGCCCCATCCCACCAATCTCCCTCTCCCCTAGCCCAACAGCCTCTGCCGTGCCAGCCTGCCTCTCCTTTCACAGGTATTTGGTATCATCCTGGTTTCTGTCTTTGCTTATGATGCTTTCAAGATCTACCAGAATGAGCTGGTGACCAGAGCTAACCAGGGTTAGTGTCTGCACCTTGAGAGGTGAGATGTTCCCGCGGCTACCCCACACACCACAGCCAGACATGGCTTCCCTGCCTGAATGCATCTTCACAGGGGACCAACAGTGACTCCCAGGATACCTAGCTTCAAGGATCAGCCAGACACAGGGACTGTGGAGCCCAGGAACGCCTCCTTTGCATTCAGTGATACCTCCACTCCACCGCCCCCCCCCCAGTACACCATCCTCCACCTCAGGTTTACAAAGATGTGTGCTCGAGAAGTCATGGGGGACATATCTATGGAAACTGGTACTCTGAAGCTTGGCTCCTGATGAAGTTCTGAAGTGCTGTCATCAGGTGGGAGGAGGGAGTGGGGGGGAAGTTGCTGTGACTCACATCATTCTCAAATTAAAAAATTCAAATACTACTGGTGAGCCTTCTTCTCCCCCAGAAATCAGGCAGGTTAGAATTCCAAGGAGTATTACTGGAAATGTTCAGAGCAGGTCATGGTCCCTCTCAGCCCAGGCCTGAGCAATGGGGAGGTAGCAACTTGAAGAAGGTGAAGACATGCTGCAAGGTGACACTTCCATGCCTCAGCCCCATGCATCCAAGAAATGAGATTCCAAACTGTGGTGTGCAAGGCCACTGTGGTGTGCCTGCTTGCTGGGCATCTGGAGGTGAGTGAGAAGGCACAGCTTTCTTGATGTGAGGATGAGCCATGCTCCCTACCTGTGTACACCTGTTGGGCTTGCACTGAGGTCGAGCGCCCCTTTGTGGTGGGGGAGGATCTGGCTGACAAATGGCAAGGGAGGCGGCAGCCAGAGGCATTAGGAGAAATTCCCAAACTGCTAGCATTAGAAAAGCCATTAGACATGGGCTGGCCCAGTGTCCTCATTCCACATGAGAGAAACTGGGGCTCAATTAGGGGAAATGAACTCATTATTTGTGTCAGAGCTAGGGCTATAACTCAGCTGTCCTCACTCCTAAATAAGTGCTCTGGATACTTTGTTGAGCTCCTTAATCTCAGAAAACAGGTGCTCAGCCCTTCACCAGTCGGCTACCTTCCCAGCTCAGCAGTTCCTCAGAACACATTTCCTGGGTGTTTTCTGAATGAAGACCCTGTGCTGAACATCAGAGATTCAGAGGTGACAGCCAGGTTTGTCCTTGAGTCCTCACAGGCTGATGAAGGGCTCACCATGATAAAAGCTATGGGACAGCTTGGCTTGAAGGAAGTTTGAAGCAACAACCGCCTGGTCCATGACAGGCCAGTGCAGCCAGGACTTCCCTGCCCAGCTGGCAGAGCCCTGCATGGCCAGCTGACGTGCTGACCACTCTCTCCAATGTGTTTGTTCCTGCCTTGAAATGCCTTTCTCCTGTGGTACTCCTTACACTTGCAGCTCCTAGCCCCAAGCCCTGCCTGGGCCCTGGCTTTGAACTCTGAGGTGGTACCATGCTCCCCCCTCCCGTAGTAACCGTGCCTCTTTTGAACTGATGTTTCCTGCCTCCTGCTTCCTGTTCTCCTATCCTTATGTTCTGGTACCCCATTAGGGCCAGGGATAGAATCTACTGGATTTGCGTTTCTCTGGAACCTGCTCATGGTTCTCAGGTCTTATGTAGAGTCCACTCTCAAGAGTAGCTGATTGATCTTGGCCAGAAGAGTGGAGATAGGATGGGCAGAGTCTCAGAGGAGGGATGGAAGAGGCTGGTCTGGGGGTGGGGTGGGGAGAAGGGTACAGGTGATGGGATGAGAGGGTGGTCTGGAGAGCATTGCCCAAAGGCCTTATGCAGGACAAGGATTAGCTTTGAGCAGAAGAAGGTCACAGTTCCATCCCCTGAGTGACTGTGTTGCTTGTCCTCAGTAGTAGCTCAGAGAGAACAGACCTGCACCCAGTGGTGAGTACCTGGACACGTCTCTGTGTGTGTCCTTGTCTATATGAGGGAAAATAAGATGAAGACTGTCCAGGTGTGGTCTACACCCTATACTGGTTTGAGCACAGGGTCAGTGGGCCCCAGAGCCTTGGAATATCCTCACGGTACAGTGCTGATGTGTAGACACTGGGATGATGGGGCTGTCTTCTGGGTTACTTCTAGGGGACTGAGCAGAATGGAACCTATCCCACAGCTGTGTCCTGCACCTTCATCCCTGCCACTCAGAAACTCTTCTGACAGGAGTCGGAAGTCTGTTTTAGAAAGAACAGATGTCACAGGAGAACTTCGACCCTGCAGCCTCAGATGTAGAGTAGGTGGTGGCTTCTGCCTTTGACCAGACTTCTGTCTCCATCTCCCAGTGTCTAGAACTGGCTTGCTCTTTTGGTCTCTCCCTCCCTCCCCTCCACCTCTTTCTCTCTCCTTGTTTCATGATGCCAGGCTGGTGCTGACCTTGCTTTGTAGCTGAGATTGGTTCCTGCTTCCACTTCCCATGTACTAGTATTTACGTTTGTGCCACCACATCTGGTGTTTTGTTTTTCTCACTTTTGAAATTGTTTCCTTTCCTTCCTTGTGTGGTTGCTTAAGCAGAGCTGGGACTATGGCTCTGATGCCTCAGGCAGGACACCTTACCTCTGTGTCTTAGGGTTAGTCTCCTTCTCTACAAATATCAGTCACCCTCCTCTCAAGCCACCAACCCTCCTGCTCAAAGATGGACAGTAGGCGGAAAGGATGCAGAGGATACAGACAGAGTCAGGCACACAGGTTTATTGTGGGTCACCAACAGCGAGGTTTTGGGACAGCATCACTCCTCATCGTGCATTTTTTGCTGAGAAAGAAATACGAGGTGTGAGGGGCAGTGAACAAGATAGCCTGGGGAGGAATCCCTAGGGCTTTTTGGGGTCTAAGGGAGATACCTTGGCAAAGGGAGAGATTAAACCTCAGAGATTTTGGAATGTCATGTTAGGGGTGTTTCTAGTTTAGAATACAGGACTGGGGTTGCTGTGAGGGGCTGTGGGGGACTATCCTAAGCAGAAGAGAGGGTTCTCAGGTCATGGATGCTATTGGACCCTATTTATATATACTCTACTTATTTATATATAGGAATCCAAATATTGCTACTCAGGTAGTCATGCAACTGAGGGACAATACCGATGTGGGGGTGACAAGTAAAGTCTAGGGGGCGGACCCACCTTAGCACCAATGTCCCGGCTCTTGGCCCGCAGCTTGTTGACCTGGGACTCAGCAATGTCCGCCCGCTCCTCGGCCTCATCCAGCTCATGCTGCACCTTGCGGAACTTGGACAGATTGGTGTTGGCTTGCTCCTCCTATGAGAGGATAAAGGGTTGGGAGGGTGGGGTGAGAGAGGACATAGGGAGGGTTCCCAACCTCTCAGGAGACTGGCTGTGAGTCACTCAGTCCTCACCCAGCTCATGCAATAGTCTTCCCAGGGATCTTGTGGACCTGGCATGGCACTCTCCTCAAACTTGTCTAGTACTCAGAATCCTTCATGGTTCCCCTTTGCTCAGGATGAACCCAAGCTACTTAGTATGGCGTCCTTTCAGAATCCAGCTTCACTCTACCCATTCCGCTTATGACTCAGAGAAATGCCTGCTAGCCTGGGGGCTTCCTCAGTGCTGTGCTCATCTACACATGCCCACAATTTTCTGTCTACTCAGATGGCTTCCAGTCTACTCTGGGCCTAGTCCTTCCTTGTGTGGTTGACCAGGCCTGGTTCCAGCTCCAGGACACCTTCCTGTCTTGAGCACCACGTGCTCCAGCTCTACACTAGCATCTCCACTGCTTTCTGTTGGGTTTTTGGCATGTGGACCATTAGCAGCTGGAGGGCAGGTGAAGGATCAGATGCAGTCCTGCTTTAGTGGACCCCGCATGCCTGACACAGTTCTGAGTACATCACACATGTAGAATAAATGTTTGAGAGCTAAAGATTAGAACAGTCCATTGTCTGGGTCATATTTTGGTAACTACTCACTGGCTCTCACACATTGTAGGTGTGCTGATGAAAGAGGGGAGAAAACCATAAACTCACTGCTTCCTCAGCCTGCCGCTTGTAGGCCTTGACCTTCAGTTGCAGCTTGTCCACCAGGTCTTGCAGCCGCAGCAGGTTCTTCTTGTCCTCCTCTGTCTGGAGGTGGATGGATAGGAGAAGTCAGGCTTCCGAAAGGAGCATGTGTAATCACCATTCCCTCCTCCCTCATTCCACTCTTCTCCTCAGGCCTCATGTCAAAGAGGTCTCTACTGCTTTTTTTTTTTTTAATTAAGAATATGCTTTGTGTGGACACATCATGTGTTGGTACCATCATTGCCTTCCTCCCTGCCCCCATTCCAATAAGGGCCCTCCTCAGTGGGTTGTGGGTTATGAGTTGTGAGAGCAGCAGTCAGTCGTGGGGGTCTCTACTTTTAAGTTAAAGGGGATCCACAAAGAATGCGAATTGGGATGCTAAAAGTGGGGAGGAGTGCTCAGAGGTCTGTGTGTTATGTGGAGGCACTTTATCTGTTTTGGCCCCTCTATCTGGTGAATAAAGCTCCCATCTGTAGCAACAAGCATGCTCATGGCTCTAGGTTCTGAGATGACAACCAGAAAGAAAAAGAATAAGGGAGGCAGGAGAAGGAAGTATTATTAATGGCTAGATTATTATTATTTTCTTTTCTTTTTCTTTTTCTTTTTCTTTTTGAGGTTGGGACTCACTCTAGCTCAGGCTAACCTGGAATTCATTATGAAGTCTCAGGGCAGCTTCAAACTCTCAGCGATCTTCCTACCTCTGCCTCCCAAGTGCTGGGATTAAAGGTGTGTGCCACCATGCCTGGCCAATGTTCAGATTATTTTAATAAACATAGGGAAAAGCCTCTGAGCTATGCAGATGGAATTCTTAGAAATTTTCCTTTTCCAAGGTTTTGCCTTCTCTTCCTTGCCTCAGAAATTCCATGGAAGATCTCTGAGTCTTTCCCATTATCTGACTCTTGTTCCTTTTATTTTTATTTTTCAAGGTAGGGTTTCGCTCTACCCCAGGCTGACCTGGAATTCACTATGTAGTCTCAGGATAATCTTGAACTCATGGTGATCCTCTGACCTCCGCCTCCCAAACCCTGGGATTAAAGGTGTGTGCCACTATGCCCGGCTCTGACTCTTGTTCTTAAAGTGTACAGTGCCCCTCTCTGTATGCCTGGCAGAAGGTGGAAGGATTCTTTGACTAATCTGAAGTCAGTCTTCCTGCCTTCCTTCCTTCTCTCTCTCTCTCTTTCTTTCTTTCTTTCTTTTCTTTTCTTTTTTTTTTTTTTTTTTTTTTTTTTTTTTTGAGGTAGGGTCTTGCTCTAGCCCAAGCTGACCTGGAATTCACTCTGTAGTCTTAAGGTGGCACAGTGATCCTCCTACCTCTGCCTTATCCTGAACTTTTTATTGTATCACTTTGAATTACTAACAATCTGGAAAAATGCTGGCAAAAACAATTTTCAGAAAGTAGAAGTAGAGTCTCCATTTACTACAGAAATTCATGAACTCAAGCTGAACCGCCTCCAGAGCATGTGAAAAAAGGAACTCTGTAGACAGCATTTGAAGGGGATGGCAACTGCCAGAGTGCGGCCTGGCATTAAGGAGGTGGCACAGCAGGGGCCCTGTGTGGGCTGGGAGGTGGGGCTGGAGAGGCCATTGACTGCGGCTGCCTACTCCTGATTGACATTGCCGCACCTGGTAGGTGAGCTCCTTGATGCGCCGCTCGCTCTTCCGCATGCCCTTCACTGACTCCGCGTTGCGCTTCTGCTCAGCCTCCAGCTCGTTCTCCAGCTCCCGCACCCGGGCCTCCAGCTTCTGCAGCTGCTTCTTGCCGCCCTTGAGGGCGATCTGCTCCGCCTCGTCCAGCCGGTGCTGCAGGTCCTTAATGGTCTGCTCCATGTTCTTCTTCATGCGCTCCAGGTGGGCGCTCGTGTCCTGCTCCTTCTTCAGCTCCTCTGCCATCATGGCGGCCTGGGCACGGGAGAGAGGGGCACACGGTCAAGTCCTCACACCCTCACTGCCCAGCCTAGGGACACTGGCCTGGAGTGGACACAGCGGGCAGGGGACTCACATCCGTGATGGCCTTCTTGGCCTTCTCCTCTGCATTCCTACACTCCTGCACCGCCTCTTCCACTTCCGTCTGGAGCTGGGACAGGTCTGCCTCCATTTTCTTCTTCTGGTTGATGAGGCTGGTGTTCTAGATAAGGGGAGAGAAAACTATTAAATATATGCTTTGTTATCTGGGTCTACATTTTTTTTATTTTTTAAAAAAAATTTTTAAATTATTTTTTATTTATTTTTGGAGAGAGAGACAGAGAGATAGACAGAGAGGGAGACAGAGATGGGCGCGCCAGCAGTCTCTCAGCTGCTGTGAACGAAATCCAGATGTGTGCACCCCCTTGTGGGCAAGTGCGGCATTACGCCCTTGCGTCACATTGCATCTGACTAAACGTGGGACCTGGAGATTGGAACAGCTGGACATTGGAACCAGCGTTCTTAGGCTTAGCAGGCAGGCACCTTAGCCTCTAAGCCATCTCCCCAGCCCTGGGTCTACATTTTTATCCAGAGAAAATTAAAAATGACCATTTCTTTTTTTTTAATTTTTGTTTATTTTTATTTGTGAGTGACAGACAGAGAAAGAGGCAGAGAGAGAGAGAGAGAATGGGTGCACCAGGGCCTCTAGACACTGCAAATGAACTGCAGATGCATGCGCCACCTTGTGCACCTGGCTTACATGGGTACGGGGGAATCCTCAAACCAGGGTCCTTAGGCTTCACAGGCAAGCACTTACCATTAAGCCATCTCTCCAGTGTTCTATATTTTTTATTTGAGAGAGAGAGAAAGAAGCAGAGAGAAAGAGAGACAGAGAGAATGGGCACACCAGAGATTCCAGCTACAGCAAACGAACTCCAGACGCGTGTGCCACCTTGGGCATCTGGCTTATGTGCCTCCTGAGGAATCGAACCTAGGTCCTTTGGCTTTGTAGGCAAGTACCTTAACCGCTAAGCCATTTCTCCAGCCCCAACCATTTCTTTTCTTTCTTTCTTTCTTCTTCTAAGTTTTTTCTTTTTTTTTTTTTTTTTTTTGGTTTTTCAAGGTACGGTTTCATTCTGGTCCAGGCTGACCTGGAATTAGCTATGTAGTCTCAGGGTGGCCTTGAACTCATGGCAATCCTCCTACCTCTGCTTCCCAAGTGCTGGGATTAAAGGCATGCGCCACCATGCCCGGCTCCAACCATTTTTTAAAAAATTATTTTATTTATTTGAGAGAGAAAGAGGCAGAGAGGGAGGGAGGGAGAGACTGGGCAGGCCAGGGCCTTCAGCCGCTGTAAATAAACTCCAGACACATATGCCACCTTGTGCATCTGGCATATATGGATTCTGAGGAATCGAACCTGGGTCCTTTGTCTTTGCAGGCAAACGCCTTAACCACTAAGCCATCTCTCCAGCCCCCAAATGACCATTTCTTAAAAACAATAAGCCTTGGGGCTGGAGAGATGGCTTAGTGGTTAAGACATTTGCAAAATCAAAGAACCTTGGTTCGATTCCCCAGGACCCATGTAAACCAGATGCACAACACAAGGTGGTGCATGTGTCTGGAGTTCGTTTCCAGTTGCTTGAGGCCCTGGCACACCCATTCTCTCTCTCTCTCTTTCCATCTCTTGCTCTCTCAAATAAATAAGTAAATTTAAAATAAACAAAAATAAATAAGCCTTGGGCTGGAGAGATGGCTCAGCAGTTAAGGTGCTTGCCTGCAAAGCCTAAGGACCCAGGTTTGACTCCCCAGTGCCCATGTAAAGCCAGATGCACAAGGTAGCACATGTGTCTAGAGTTCATTTGCAGTGGCTAGAGGCCCTGGCATACCCATTATCTCTTTGTCTATCTGCCTCTTTCTCACTCTCTCACATAGAATGAATGAATAAATAAATAAATAAATAAATAAATAAATAAATAAATAAATAATAAATAAATAAATAAATTCTTTTTGGAGAGAGTGAGAGAGAGAATGGGTGTGCCAGCAGACTCTCAGCCGCTGTGAATGAATTCCAGACATGTGTGCCCCCTTGTGGGCAAATGCGGCATTGCGCCTTTGCATCTGGCTAAAGGTAGGACCTGGAGAATTGAACTGGCGTTCTTGGGCTTGGCAGGCAGGTGCCTTAACCGCCAAGCCGTCTCTCCAGCCCTAAATAAAGTATTTAAAAAAAAAAAAAGCCTACCTTTTAGGATATACCTTGTTTTTCACTTTCCCCCAAGCCGTTTTTTGGGTGTGTGTGTGGTGTAATGTATGTATGTATGTATGTATGACTCTTTTATTTCCTTGAGACAGTATCTCACTGAACCTGGAACTATTGTTTTGTTCCTTTTTTAGTCAGGTTGGCTGACCAGCAAACAAGCCGCAGTGATTCTCTGGTCTCTGACCCCTGTAGGACTGCAGTTACAGGCGCATGTGGCCAGGCTCTTCCATGGTGCTGGGAACCGAACTTAGACAGCCTCAGGCCCTCTTGGACTCTCATGCGTGTATGGCAAGTGCTTTAACCTGCTGAACCGTTTCCTAGCCCCTGCTTTCTCTTTTCTTGTAAAAGTGGAAACATTCTGGAAATTATATCTAAAGTTATTCAGCTCCAAAGAAAGACTTCAAACAAGAGGTCTGAGGCTCTTCCCTTAAGTAACATGGTTGTGTGTAGGAACATGACAATATTCCAAGAAAAATGGAAACATTCTTAAAAAGAACAATGTTTTAGAAATGATTATAATCAGAGAAAAATATAGTGGACAAAGAAGAGGGTGCCAGGTCAGTGGATGGTGTCATTCATACATATTCTAAATTGTGGAGCAAAATTCCATAGGGCACTGCAATGAATAGGCACAAACACTCATTGTAGTATATAACTGAACACAGTGGATGTAGGGTGAAAGAAAATGGGGTCCTATCTGGAACTCAGTTGGCAAATATATATAGTTATGTGTCTGAATTCTCATCTCTTAAAAAAATATTTTATTTATTTGCAAGGAGAGAGAGAGAATGTGGGCACACACCAGGGCCTCTAACCACTGCTGATGAACTCCAGGTACACGTGCCATTTTGTGCATCTGGCTTTATATGGGTACTGAGGAATCGAACCCAGGGTAGTTAGGCTTTGCAGGCAAGTTAACTGCTGAGCCATCTCTCCAGCCCCTGAATTCTCATCTTTTTTTTTTTTTTTGAGGTAGGGTCTCACTGTAGCCCAGGCTGACCTGGAATTCACTCTGTATTCTCAGGGTGGCCTCAAACTCATGGTGCTCCTCTTACCTCTGCCTCCCGAGTTCTAGGATTAAAGGCGTGTGCCACCATGCCCAGCTTGAATTCTCATCTTTACAGAGCAACCTAGAGGCTATCTTCTAGATTAAGAATATCAAATACCAACTTACACTCTAATACTCTCAGATTTATGACTCTTGCAGGCATCACCAATCAGTCATGCCATGCTTAACTTTTAAGTCTAAATTAACTTTTAAGACTTCTCTCCTCAAGATAGTTGGTCTTGCAGCTGCTACTAACAGATGAGAGTTGACCCAAGAGGTCAATAATGTGCCATCCTGTATGGACATGCTCACAACATCTGGTTTCTAAAGATATCCTAGGCTCTGACACTCAGCAGTTGACCCACTCACCTGCGAGTGCAGCAGCTGCACCCGCTCACTGGTCTCGATCAGCTCCTGCTCGGCCAGCTTCCGAGAACGCTCTGTCTGCTCCACCACAGCGCGCAGCTCCTCCAGCTCCGCCTGCAGCAGGTTGTTGCGCCGCTCCACGATGGCCATGTTCTCCTTCAGATCATCGTTGGCATGGACTGCATCATCCAGCTGAAGCTGGGTGTCCTGTGGGGAAAACATGATGGGGAAAAGCCTACCATATCATCACACCATCAGCACCTCCCATTCGGATTCTGACACACCGTATGCCCCATTCGTAACTTCTTGTCAGCAGGAGGATAAGGGCACATCCCACTGCCTGTGCTCTAGTTCTGAGGCTGGACTGTTCCAGGACACACTGTCCCTCACACCTACAAATCCAGGAGGTAGCTCCCACCTTGTATTACCCCACTTTTTCACTACCCCTCTGGGCACTCCATTCATTCCCACTCAACGCCCTTCCAAAAGCCCTAGCTCCTTTTACTTTCAGGTGGGCTTGGGCGATCTTCAGGTGCTTCTGGGCCTCTGAAGCTGTCCTATTGGCCTGATTGAGCTGGATCTCCATCTCGTTGAGGTCTCCTTCCATCTTCTTCTTCACCCTCAGGGCCTCATTGCGGCTGCGTGTCTCTGCGTCCAGGGAGGTCTGCAGTGACTCCACCGCCCGCAGGTGGTTGCGCTTGGCCTGCTCCATCTCCTCATCCTTCTCTGCCAGCTTCCTCTCAATCTCTGCCTTGATCTGGTTGAACTCCAGCTGTGCGCGGAGGATCTTCCCTTCCTCGTGCTCCAGGGAGGCCTGGAAGGAGGAGAGGAGTCAGAGGTGGGCAATGTGGGCTCAGGGCTGGGTTCGGGGGTGTGTGTGTGAGAGGATGCCAGGCATCAGCCAGGACTGTAGCCTGAAGAAGAGATGGGGTGGTGGGTTCTGAACTCCAGGATGCTGTGGGGGGGCGGGGAGGAAGGGCTAGACTCCCTGGAGTCTCTCTCCAGACCCTTGGCACTAACATGGCAGGAGTTTCTGGCCCACCTAAAAATCACAGATTTTAGAGATTTCTGTGATGACAAAATTCAAAATTCTATTTTCCCTCATCCTTTAGAGAGAAAAGTTAGAAGGCTCAAACTGGGACTGTTTTCAGCTTCCTAAAAATGCACAGTAACAATAATCCAGGTGCAGTGGTAAACACCTTTAATCTCAGTTCCCAGGAGGCAGAGGCAGGAGGATCACTGTGAGTTAAAGGCCACCCTGAGACTATGTAGTAAATTCCAGGTCAGCCTGGGCTAGAGTGAGACCCTATCTCTAAAACCAAAACAAAATTCATAGTAACAGCCGGGAGTAGTGGCGCACGCCTTTAATCCCAGCACTCGGGAGGCAGAGGTAGGAGGATCGCCGAGAGTTCGAGGCCACCCTGAGACTACATAGTTAATTCCAGGTCAGCCTGGACCAGAGTGAGACCCTACCTTGCAAAAACCAAAAAAAAAAAAAAAAAAAAAAAAAAAATAGTAACAATAGCTAATACATATCTAGTGCGTGAGTGTGTTACCTCACCTAATCTTCATAATAATCATACATACAATCCTATGAGGTATGAACATTAATAGTCTATCTTCTGCATGAAGACACTGAGGCACAGAAAGGGCCTCAGGCCAAGTTTCAAACTCAGGTCCTTTTTTTTTTGTTTGTTTGTTTTTTCGAGGTAGGGTCTCACTCTGGCCCAGGCTGACCTGGAATTAACTATGTAGTCTCAGGATGGCCTTGAACTCGGCGATCCTCCTACCGCTGCCTCCTGAGTGCTGGGGTTAAAGGCGTGCGCCACCACACCCACAGCCCATTCTCCTCCCCATTGTCTGAGCAGTTATTATGATGGCCAGATTCAAAATTCAAAAACCCTGGTGGGAAACAAACCTTCTGGCCTAAAAATCAGATTGTGATGTTATACTATGTAAGAGACCTTGGCTCTAGAGGCAGTCATGGGTGGTGGGTAAATGACCTGGCCCTCAAAACAGAAGCTAATGAATTTTGTCTTGGAGACATGGAGATTCCTAGGTGAACACGAGGCAGGAGACAGCAGGGAAGACAGCGCCATGCAGAGAGTCAGGTCCTCACCTCAGCCTCCTCCAGGGCAGACTGCAACTCCATCTTCTCCCCCTCCAGCTGCTTGCGGATCTTCTCCAGCTCGTGCACATTCTTTCCTCCTTCTCCCAGCTGCTCAGTCAGGTCGGAGATCTCCTCTGATGGTCAAAGGGCCAGAAAGCTCAAACTCTGGGTTCCTGTTGGCCCCACATGAAGACATGGCCCCTGTGGTCCCTCCCTGCCTCTGGGCCCACTCACCTTGAAGGTTCTTGTTCTCTCGCTTGAAGGTCTCCACGTGCTCCAGGGACTCCTCATAGGCGTTCTTGAGCTTGAAGAGCTCAGTGCTGAGGGAGCGCGCCTCCTTCTGTGAAGACTCCAGCTCTGACTGCGACTCCTCATACTTCTGCTTCCACTCGGCCAGGATCTGTGGGGGACAGATGCAGCCCTGAGTCCAGCCCTGGGTCTGCCCTGTGTCCAGGGGCTGCCTCAGGCCCCTCACTTGGGCTTAGCCCTCCTCCTCTGTCTCTAGGAAGAGCGGCGGTTGTCTTGAGCTGGCACCCAGCCCCACTCCAGCACTGGCTGCATGGCTGCAGCCCCCGCCATGGGCCCACCTTGTCAAAGTTCCTCTGTTTCTTGTCCAGGGCTGCAGCAGCGGCATTGGAGCGTTCTACATCTACCATCAGGTCTTCGATCTCATTTTGCAGCCTGGTGCTTGGTCTTCTCCAGTGAGGAGCACTTGGCGTTGACGGCCTCCACGGCCTCCTCAGCATCCTGTAGCCTCTGGGCCAGCTTCTTCCTGCCAGGGGAGGGTGTGTGATTCTACTTGGGATAACCCTCTTTCCCTACTGTTGATGAGGAAGACCCGTCCCCTCTCCATAGCTCCTTGGGAGCTCGAACCCCAAGACTGCTGGGAGCCAAGACTGCTGGTATTTAGAACAGAGCTGGCAGCACAAGCTGCCCAGGCTCTTGCATACATGCAACACGTCTAGGTGGCAGGGCCCCTCACCCCCAACACCAGGATGAATGATGACAGTTCCTCTGACCAACAAGCTTTTTGCTCGTCTTATACGTGAGCATCAGGTATAACCCGGGCTAAAAGCTCGCCCGTCACAGGAAATGGGATCAGGGCCAGCCAGGAGTCAGGTCGCAGGATTCAGGCTTTCTAACAAATATCTCTATTGCCCACCAGGCTGCCCTATCCTTTTATTCTCTTATCCCACAACTCTTTCCTATATCCTGCCTTTGTGCACCCCAGATCCTCTCTGAGAATCAAGGTGGGAGCCGTCTAGTGCTCACTTGGCCTCCTCCAGCTCCTCAGTCCGCTGGATGGCGTCTGTCTCATACTTGGTCCTCCACTGGGCCACCTCTGAGTTGGCCTTGGACAGGACACGCTGCAGCTCAGCCTTAGCTTCCATCTCCTCCTCGTACTGCTCCCTGAGCAGGTCACAGTCATGCCGGGCTGACTGAACTGCATGGGCCAGAGCATTCTTGGCCTGGGGAGAGGTGGGCACCAAGAAGGTGAGTAGAAATCTCAGGCCTCCATTTGTAGATTCTAGTTACCTCAATCAAGCCCCAGTCTCTTCCAAATGAAGTGAATCTCACTGTCTGAATGAAGAGGCGTTAGATAACCTAAAGAGTCACTTATCAGGAAGACAGGTTAATTACCATCGTCAACCTCCAGGTACTTGTCAGGAGTTGAAGTTCATGGCCAGGGCCACCATCAAGCCTGTCCCACTTCCCCCAGCTGGGCCTCACCTTGATCTCCTCTTCCAGCTGCCTTTTGAGGTCCTCCATCTGCTGAGTGTAGGAGAGCTTCCCTCGGGTCAGCTGAGAGATCAGAGCCTCCTTTTCCTCCAGTTGCCTAGCCAACTCTCCTGGAGGTAGAATGAAGTGTTTGTGGGCCATGGAAGAGGCCAACCCAAGCTCTACCCAGGGCAGGCTCAGGGATGATCCGGGGTACTGACCATTCTCTGTTTGCAGCTTGGCTCGCTGGGTAGTGAAGTCGTTGAGGGAGCGCTGGGCCTCTTCCAGCTTCATGCGGTACTCATTGGCTTGGTCTTCCAGGGTCCGGGACACTTTCTCCAGGTTTGCCTTTAGGCAGTAATGGACAGAGGAAAAATGAATGTGGGGAAGACTTAAACTGGCATTGAGAAGGGGCTGTTTGGAAGAGATCACAGAAGGAAGAGCTGGGGGAAGCACAGAAAGCAGGAGGGTGGCCGGCAGGGTGGAAGAAGCTCTGTTGGAAAAGAGGCCATGGATTAAGGAAGAATGATCCCCAGCATCACCAGACAAAACAGGCAATATAAGGAAAGGAGGAGCCGGGCGTGGTGGCGCACACCTTTAATCTCAGCACTCGGAGGCAGAGGTAGGAGGATCACCATGAGTTCGAGGCCACCCTGAGACTACATGGTGAATTCCAGGTCAGCCTGGGCTAGAGGGAGACCCTACCTGGAAAAACCAAAAAAAAAAAAAAAAAAAGGAGGAAGGTTAGAAGATCCATGAGCTGGGAGTAGTGGCTCATGCCTCTAATCCCAGCACTCAGGAGGCTGATGTAGGAGGATTGCTATGAGTTCAAGGCCAGTCTGGGCTACAGAGTGAATTCCAAATCAGCCCTGGCTACAGTGAGACCCTGCCTAAAAAAAAAAGTGGGTAATGGCTAGGGCTAGGGCAGGGAGAGTACAGAGGAGAAGACCAAAGGGAATGAAGGGAGTGAGAATAACAAGAGATGTCAGAGAGAGGGACAGGAAGACAAAGCTGTGAGGAAGAAGAGGCCCACCTTGGCCTTGATGATCTGCTCCATGTTGGAGGTGACATCATCCAGCTCCAGCTTGAACTCGCTCTTCTCCTTCTCCAGCTTCTGCTTCACCCGCTGCAGGTTGTCGATCTGCTCCCCCAGCTCGGCCACGCTGTCAGCGTGCTTCTTGCGCAGGGCCGCAGCAGTGGCCTCATGCTGCAGCGTGGCCTCCTCCAGGTCCCTCCGCATCTTCTGGAACTCAGCCTCCCGCTTCTTGTTCATCTCGATCTGCACAGATGTGGCCCCTCCAGCCTCTTCCAGCCTCTCGCTGATCTCCTCCAGCTCTCTGGACAGGTCTGAGCGCAGCTTCTCCACTTTGGCCCTGGCTGTGCGCTCTGCCTCCAGCTCTTCCTCCAGCTCCTCGATGCGCGCCTGGCCCAGGACACAGAGGGCTCAAACCCACCACCTGGACCCATCCACTGGGCCCATCCACCTCTAGCAGTGGTTTTCAGCTAGAGATAATTTTGAACCCAAAGACACAGTTGGCAATATCTGGGTATAGTTTTAATTATCATGACTTGGGGATGGTGCATCAAGTAGGAGAGGCCAGGGATGCTGCTCAACACCCTATGATGACCCTCATAAGGAGGATGATTGAAGCCAAATCTTTGAGGATTTCCTGAAAGCATCCAGACAGTCTGAAGATCTACAGCCCTGATTGCTGAGAATATGTTTGGAGGGGCATCCTGACATCTCATAAGTTGTCTATATATTCACACAATTCTACTCTGCTAACCATAAGGCTGGAAAGTGGGCACTTCTTGTATTTTTACAAAACAATCAAATAGCACTGTAATATCTGAGTTTGCTTCATTCCTTATTCTTCAGGATTGCTTATTATGTCTAGGGTTGGGTCCTAGCTGTGGCTCCCTTCCATGCCAGGTACAAGGTAGCAGGGTGTCCTCTTCTTCATCATGTCCCCATCTCATTGTCGTGGACCTAACCTTGGTCATGACTAAATTGGGAGGATACTCCATTTAACCTTTTGATCTGTTTTCTAGCTAGGGGAGGACTGGCGGGATTCCCTTCTTCTGAGGTAGTGGGCAGATTTCACAGACTACAGGGCAGATCCTGGGAGTAGGAGGGAGAGGACCTATACCTATGCTCCCCAGGTGGAGAAGGTGAGCTTGTGCACAGGACCTGGGTGGGGCAGAGGGAGGAGCTACAGTTCAGTGCCAAGACCTGGTGAGGATAACAACACTAGTATTCTTAAGAGGCCAAAGAATTTGCCCTGATTCACGGCAGAACACTGGGATAATGGCTCAATATTTTTGCTAAAGCCATAAAAATGTACCAAAGAAGATGGGGGGACAAATTACATATGAAAGCAGGCTAGCCTTACTGAAGCAAACCAGTCCCATTTTACATATGAGAAGAGATTCTGAAGTCCTGGCAAGGTAGGTAGCTGGCTTAAGGTGGTAGAAATGGACTGCATTTCAGGGGTGCCTGTGGCTGTGGGTTTTAGCCTGGGTTAGAGGTAGGCTTAGTACCGATAGAGTATGAACAGAGAAGCTCATAGGAAGGAGCTCCATGTAGAGGGAGAAAAGGAAGGATCAGAGGAAAATCAAGTCCCTTCACTTGTCTTACATCAGAACGTTTATGAAGCAGAGTGTATCTTAGAAAGAGAAGGCTGTTTAGTAGGTACGATTCTCCCCCCAAATTGCTTTGCTGAGATGATACATTCTTGCTCTATGAAGGGACAGCTAGTGTTCCTGTAAGTCAGGGATGGTTGTGTCTTGGGCTGCCTGGAGTTTCAGATAATGTCTAGAGCCCTAAACAACTCCCAGAGCCTCTGAACACAGCTCCCTTTGGCCACACTGAGAAGGTCACCTGATTTTCTTTCAGTTTCTTTTGCAGTTGAAGAGCCAGTGCCTGCTCATCTTCAATCTTACTGTTCTGCTGGTTGATGTCAAACTCCTTCCTGGAGGAGGAGGAAAGGGCAACTGGTGATGTGCCTTCCTCTGGGCCCATCCTCTTCTCTTGCCCCCTGATTTCACCCTGTGCCCTAGCTACTGGGCTTCCCACTAGCCCTCCTGGCCACCACAAGGGCATACTTCTTGAGCTTTTCTTCTAGCTGCTGCTTGTCATTCTCCAGGTCCATGATGCTCTCCTGGGTCAGCTTCAGGTCACCCTCCAGCTTCCGCTTTGCCCGCTCCAGGTCCATGCGCACCTTCTTCTCCTGCTCCAGGGATCCCTCCAGCTGGTGGAGAAAAATTAAAAAAAAAAAAAAATAAGCTACGGGCTGTTAGCGGTTAAGGCGCCTGCCTGCTAAGCCTAAGAACGCTGGTTCCAGTCTCCAGCGGTTCCAATCTCCAGGTCCCACGTTTAGCCAGATGCAAAGTGACGCAAGGGCGCAATGCCGCACTTGCCCACAAGGGGGCGCACGCACCTGGATTTGGTTCACAGCAGCTGAGAGACTGCTGGCACGCCCATCTCTGTCTCCCTCTCCCTCTGTGTCTATCTCTCTCTCCGTGTCTCTCTCCAGAAATAAATAAAATAAATTTAAAAAATAAACTAGAAAACCAGAAATCCAGTGTATGGTCTTCTGCTCCATCTTAAACGTGAAGTCTAGTGGAGCTGAAGCCAAGCCAACAGAGAAATCCTGCAAGCACAAAGGACTCAGAGACCCAGCCTAATGAGAAACTTCAGAGGGAGTGGAAGGAGAGAGAGACAGAGAAAGGGAGAGCAACAGAGAGATTCCTAGAGTCATAAAGGTTAGAAGCAGGGATGAGAATTCCTTCACCATGGCAGTAACTGAAAATCTTAGTCTGAGAGATAGAGCTTGACTTTCATTACTCACATCATCCACCTGCTGCTCCAGCTTGACCTTGGCCTTGGTCAGGCTGTTGACCTTGTCCTCTTCAGCCTGAAGGTCATCCAGGGCCTGCTGGTGGGCCTCTTGCAGAGCTTTCTTCTCCTTGGTCAACTTGGCAATGATCTCGTCCAGCCCAGCCATCTCCTCTGTCAGGTTTTTCACCTGCCAAACAGAAACCACATCTCCTTTAGAATCAGCACTCAACACCCTGGGGCCACCTATAAGGACCTCACAACAAAGACCAGAACTACACCCTAGTCTGCTCTCAGCCACAGAGAGCTGGCCTCACCTTGTTCTCTGTTGCATGCTTCTCCTTCTCCACCTTTGCCAGGGTCAGCTCCAGGTCATCGATGTCCTTCTTGAGTTCAGAGCACTCATCTTCCAGTTTGCGCTTCTTGGCAGTGAGCTCTGCGTTCATCTCCTCCTCGTCCTCCATCCTCTCGGTCATCTCCTTCACCTTGGCCTCCAGCTGGATCTTGTTCTTGATCAGCTGGTCACAGCGCTCCTCTGCGTCAGCCAGGTTGTCTTGTTCCTGGGAAGAGCAGGGGAAGAAGCTGGTGATTAAAGAGAGAAGAGATGCATGGCCTCTCTGCTCTAGTGATGATGTGGACTTGGAAGGGGTGGTCATGTGACCTCACCGCCTGCACTTGGAGCTGCAGGTCATTCTTCTCCTGCAGCAGGGACACCATCTTCTCCTCCAGCTCCTTGCGGCGAGCCTCAGACTTCTCCATGGCATCTTTGATGCGCCCAAACTCCTCCTTCATGTTGGCCATCTCCTTCTCGGTCTCTGCGCTCTTTAGCAGCGGCTTGATCTTGAAATAGAGCTTCATCCATGGCCAGTTCTTGACCCCCATGAAGGCCCGAATGTTCCACTGGATGACCAGCAGGGCGTCCCTGCAAGGAAATGTGGAGGCAGGAAAGGACACTATGAAAGAACTCCTCTCAGTCATGAGACCACTTACAATGGCTTTGTTCATCTAAGCAAGTTTGTAGGCACCAGGCACAGGAGCCCACACGTACAGCCTCACTTCCTACATGTTCGCCAGGTAAACCCAGGGTTACAACTCTTAACATGGAGTTGCTCAACACAGATTCATGAATCAGTTAATTCAGCAAAAGATTAGGGTATTTCTTCCCTGCTCGAGCAGTAGTAGCCATGAAAGCACTACTTATAGTGTCTAGGATGCTCAGTGTTTCTAATTTTTTTTTTAAGTTTTTTTTTAGGTAGGGTTTCACTCTAGTCTAGGCTGACCTGGATCTTACTCTGTAGTCTCAGGCTGGCCTCAAACTTACCTCTGCCTCCTGAGTGCTGGGATTAAAGGTGTGTGCACCACACCCAGCTCAGTGTTTCTATCTATTTTCATGAGACAGTCAAATAGGTTACAAATTATATGGCATTTTATATCCCAGAATGTCTCTCTCTCTCTCTCTCTCACACACACACACACACACACACACACACACCCATGAACTCACTACCTGGGTAAGAGCTAGAGCCTTACTGGCCATTGAATCTACCTGCTTCTCTCTTTCTTGGGCTTCTATCAGAAGCAGTCACTGCTCTGAATCTTGTCTTTCATTCTTTACTTTTTCAAAAACTATTTAAACATATAAGTGTAACTTTAAACAATGCATTGCTGGTTTTACTATTACTGAGCGCTATAAAAACCATATCATACTCTATGTATGCTTATGTGGCTGGCTTTTACTTACTCAATGATATCCTTTTTTTAAATTATTTTTTGTTTTTTCAAGGTAGGGTCTCACTCTAGCCCAGGCTGACATGGAATTCACTATGTATTCTCAGGGTGGCCTCAAACTCACAGTGATCCTCCTACCTCTGCCTCCCAAGTGCTGGGATTAAATACATGTGCAATTGTGGTAGTTTGAATAGATGGCCCCCAATATATTCAGTGTTTTATTAGTTTGTTGTTTGCATCTGCATCCACCTGGCTGGAGGGAATGTCACTGGGCGGATCTTAAGGTGTGGTGGTGGGTTTAGGATTTCAATCTAGAGATATGCAAAGTGTGCCTGGTTGGAGTTCCTAAGGTATGCTGTGTTGTGTGGCTTTCGGCTTGTGGCTTTCTCTCTCTCTTGCTGGTCCTGTAAAAAGACAGGCCAGCTTCTTCTGCCATTATGGATCTTCCCCTAGATCTGTAAGCTTCAGTAAATAAATCCCTTCCTCCATAACTGTGCCTGGTCTGGAAGTTCATCTCAGTGAACCTGAAGCTGTCTGCTACAGCAATCGTGCAACCTGGCCAAATGATATACTTTTAAAGTTCAAACATATTATACCATGTAGTTATAGTTTGCACTTTTTATTGCTTTACAATATTCCACAAAATGACCATACTATTTAATCATTGCTCCTTGGATGGAAACTTGGGTCATTTCCAGATCTCTACTGTTGGGATCAATGCTGTTATGAAGATGTATTTTTTTTTGTCTGTTCATGGCATATATGTGAAAGAGTTTCTCTGAGGGAATGTATTCGAGAAGGGAATTAAAAATTAAAAATATGTAATTATTAAACTTTAAAAAAGAATAGAGCTAGCTGGGCGTGGTGACGCAAACCTTTAATCCCAGCACTCAGGAGGCAGAGGTAGGAGGATTGCTGTGAGTTCAAGGCCACCCTGAGACTACATAGTGAATTTCAGGTCAGCCTGGGCCACAGTGAAACCCTACCTCAAAAAACCAAAAATCAAACAACAACAACAACAAAACCCCCAAAAAATAACAACAGCAACAACAAAAGAATATAGCTGTGGAGATGATTCAATGGTTGAAAGTGATCATTTACAAAACCTGAGTTCAGTTCCCCAGAACCCATGTAAAACCAGACACAAAACGTCATGCATCTGGCATCCATTTGCAGTGGAAAGAGATCCTGAACACCAATATGCACACATGTTTACCCACACATGTGCAAATATATAAAAATGAAAAAAAGATTTTGAATCGGCTTCCAAAGAGGTTGTGCTAATTTGCATACTTATAAACAATGGGTCACATTTCATAAGTGTTGTCAATATACTTTTTAAAAATTATATCTCATTGGAATCTTTTAAAAAATAGTTCAAGGACTGGAGAGATGGCTTAGTGGTTAAGGTGCTTGCTTGCAAAGCCCAAGGACCCAGGTTCAGCTCCCCAGAACCCATGTAAACCAGATGCACGAGATGGCACACGCGTCTGGAGTTTGTTTGCAGTGGCTAAGGCCCTGGTGTGCCAATTCTCTCTCTCTCTTTCTCTCTCTCTCATGAATAGTGGAGTTACTTGTCCAAAACACCCGGCAAGTGGTGGGGTCAGGATCTGAACTGAGGTCCTCTAACTAGTTGGCCCTGCTGTGGCTCTGAGCATCTTTCTCTCTCCCTGCAGCCTTACCTGCGTTCCACAATCTTCTGGAACTCAGTGCGCATGAGCTGGCCCCGGGCCTGGGCCTGGATGCGGGTAATGATGCGGCTCAGTCTCTCATCTCTCATCTCTTCCAGGAGCCCCAGCAGCCCTGCCTTGAAGAACACCTGTGGGCAAGAGTGGTGTATCCAGGGTTGGAAGAATATTTGATGGACTCCCAGGGACCTAGTCCTTGTGCATTCTAGGTCCGAGTTTGTAAACACAAAACAGAGGAATGAAGCCTGGGTTCCAGCCCTTGGGCTGTTAAGGAAGTCAGAGATGAGAGATCTTCCTCCTGATCTCTCAAGTGCTTCACTCCTTGTGGCGGCTCTGCAACCACCCCAGAGAACTCAAGACTCACCTTGGTGTGACCAAACTTGTACTGGTTGTGGTCAATGTCCAGGGAGCCCAGCAGTTTCTCGGCCCCTTTCCTGCTGTCAATGAACTGGCCCTCAGGGATGGCTGCTGGGTTCAGGATCCGATATCTGGGAAGGGAAGTGCTCAGAGTCACCTTCCTTCTGCATGTATCTGTTCTGCCTACAGAATTTCAGGGCACCCACAGACCCTCCCCCACCTCCACCAAGGCAGCCCAGGCACCCCTGCTCCCTGAGCCCTGGGGCACCCCTGCCCACCTCTGCCGAAAGTCCCCATAGAGGATGCGGTTGGGGAAGCCCTTCCTGCAGATGCGGATGCCCTCCAGCACACCATTGCAGCGCAGCTGGTGCATGACCAAGGGGTTGTCCATCACCCCTGCGGCGCATGGGAAAGGAGGATAAAAGGTAAACCTCAGGGTAAGTGGATGCCATGCATCCTCCCTAGATCTAGGCCTTCCCCATGTCTCACCTGGAGCTTTCCGTTCATTGGGAATAAGGCAACGTACAAAGTGGGGATGGGTGGTCTTCAGGTTTGCCATCAACTTATTTAGATTCTCCTGGGGTTGATACAAATAGGAAGTTAGGAGCCACAATAACCTTCCCTTAGGTCTCTGAGCCCCGGGTTCCAGATAACCTATCACCAGGACCATCAAAGGGAGGCAGAGATAGGAGGATCATTGTGAGTTCAAGGCCACCCTGAGACTACATAGTGAATTCCAGGTCAGTCTAGGCTAGAGTGAGACCCTACCTCAAAAAACAAAAACAAAACAAAACAAAACAAAAGGCAGAAGTGGGCTGGAGAGATGGCTTAGTGGTTAAGGTGCCTGCCTGCTAAGCCTAAGAACGCTGGTTCCAATCTCCAGCGGTTCCAATCTCCAGGTCCCACGTTTAGCCAAATGCAAAGTGGTGCAAGGGCGCAATGCCACACTTGCCCACAAGGGGTCGCAAACATCTGGATTTCGTTCACAGCAGCTGAGACACTGCTGGTGCCCCATCTCTGTCTCCCTCTCCCTCTCTGTCTGTCTCTCTCTCTGTGTCTCTCTCCAAAAATAAAAAAAAAATAATAAAAAAAAAAGGCAGAAGGAAAGAATTATTGTGATTTATGTTGTAGTTCAGGCTTTTGTAGAATTTACACCCAAAATGACCACATAGCCCTAGCTTCTTTCCCTGTCTGTTGCTTAGCAGATTCCTTCTAATTGAAATATTCCCTCCTGAAGAGAGGAAGGAGGCTCTGGAGATTCAGGAAGTCAAGTCTGGGAGACTTGAAACTTAAAGGTCAAGTGATCATTCCCCAAGGAATGATAATAAAGGGCAGACTATGACCAATGTTAATTAGAAATTGAAACAGGCTGGAGAGATAGCTCAGCGGTTAAAGGTGCTTGCTTGCAAAGCCTTGAAGGCTCAGGTTCAATTCCCCAGTACCAGTGTAAAGCCAGATGTACAAGGTGGCGCATGCATCTGGAGTTCGTTTGCAGTGGCTAGAGGCCTGGGCACATGTGTCTGGAGTTTGTTTGTGCACCCATTCTTTCTTTTTCTCTCTCTCCTTCTTCCTCTCTCTCAAATAAATAAATAAAAATATTTTTTAAAAAAGAAATTGAAGGCTGGAGAGATGGCTTAGTGGTTAAGGTGCCAAAGGATTCAGGTTTGATTCCCTAGGACTCACATAAGCCAGATGCACAAGGTAGCTCATGTATCTGGAATTTCATTGCTGCTGCTGAAGGTCCTGGTGTGCCCATTCTTTCTGTATCTGCCTCTCCCTCTCCTTCTCAAATAAAATTAAATAAAAACTAAAAATAAAATTGAAACATTCCCTCTTGGCCGGGTGTGGTGGCGCACGCCTTTAATCCCAGCACATGGGAGGCAGGTAGGAGGATCACCATGAGTTTAAGGCCACCCTGAGACTACATAGTGAATTGCAGGTGCCTGAGCTAGAGTGAGACCCTACCTCGGAAAACCAAAAAAAAAAAAAAAAAAAAAAAAAAAAAGAAAGAAGAAGAAAGAAAAGAAAGAAAAGAAAGAAAGAAACATTCCCTCTTGCTATGTAGGAAGGAGATTCAGGAAGTCAACAAGTCTGGGAAAAGGTTGTAGGACACACACTAAGGCTATAAAAAGGGAAAATAACTGTTTGGGGATAAGACTCCCTGGTTGAGCTGCCTGAAAGTCATGTAGTGTGTTGGAGAGTGTGCTGGAGACTCTCCCACCAGCCAGTCTCCAACTATCCGAGCTGCCTTCAGGTTGGGCAGTGTGCTCTGGAGATGTGGCTTCCTGAGTTGTCACCTATGCTGAGGTGGGCTATTTGGTGATGAAGCTGCCTTTGAGTCATCTGTGGCTTCTGTAAGCAACCCCTCAATCTGCTTGGTAAGTAACCCCAATAAACTCATTGTCTCACCAAAACTGGTTTTGGTGCAGTCATACTTTGTTCTGTCGTCTGTATCCTATCTGGGGTGAACACATTTATTTGCATCACCCCAAGGAAAATCTTCCCCATGACATTGTCCAAACTCAGATCATCAGGATAGAATCCTGTGTCCAAATGGCTCTGGGCTTTCCCATTACAAGTGTTCTGGAATCTCTGGGTCATTCTTACCCGGTGGAGAGCAGACACTGTCTGGAAAGATGACCCCTTCTTCTTGCTGCCTTTACCTTTACCACTGTCACCTAATAACAAGAGAAGGAACGGTGACCTCGAGCTTGAAAACACAGTTGCACTCAGGCAGGAGCCTGGCTCTGGCTCTCAGGAACTGAGTGACTTTGTGCAGGCTATTTTCCAAGCTTTGGTTTTCAATGAGAACAGAAGCAACCACCGCTAAAAGCTGGAGAGAGGACTGGCTAGGATCAAGCCTATAAGTTAGTTCACCAGGAGGCGTTCCCTGACTCTTCTAACCTTGCCCATCATGCTATGCTGTCTTTTGTCTTATTATACTTCATCCTCTTCATTTCAAATGACACCTGCTCTCTTTCCTCTCTGAACTAGAGGCTCATCTGTCCTACCATTTGCCAGTGATCCTCTCAACGTGTGTTAAGTATTGCATGCATGGTTCTGTGCTGGGCCTCTGACAGGCATGACCTTAGTGACCTCCAGTTGCTTTCAGTCCTGAGGAAACAGATATGTGCACCAATTTCCATAACACAAAGTGGAAAATGGCAAGTACTACAGGTGAGGTAAAGATGAACTGTGGTGGGCTCTCCAGACTCATGGACCCCTCTTCTGTCTCTGGATGTACACTTTCAGAAGTCCTCTGTCCCACTGCCTCTTACCAGCATCAACAGAAGCGTAGGAGGAGAAGAGTGTAGCCATGAGCTTGACGGAGGACTTCTGGTATAAGCCTACCACCGTCTCATTGAGTGGGTCTTTGTTCTTTTCCAGCCAGCCCGTAATGTTGTAGTCCACTGTGCCAGCATAGTGCACCAGAGAGAAGTGGGCTTCCTGCTTCCCTTTGATATTTCGGGGCTTCTGGAAGTTGTTGGACTTTCCCAGGTGGTTGTCATACAGCTTGGCCTTGAAGGTCATGTCTGTGGCCTTGGGGAACATGCACTCCTCCTCCAGGATGGACATGATGCCCATGGGCTGTGGGCAGAGAGTAGAAGAGAAATAAGAATCACCAATTATATGCCCAGGCTTCCAGAGTCCTTTACTCTGACAGGAAGAACACTCTAAAGACCAGTATTGCTAGTGGCCAAAGGAACCTGTGCTAGTACCATGTAGCCCAAGATAGGAAGCCAATATTTCTGGGTCAAGTCCCATGATTTATTTTTTAAAAATATATTTAAAAATATATTTTACTTATTTATTTAAGAGAAAGAGGGAAAGGGGGGGAGAGAATGGGTGTGCTAGGGCCTCCAGCCACTGCAAACAAACTCCAGATGCATGTGCCCCCTTGTGCATCTGGCTTATGTGGGTCCTGGAGAGTTGAACTGGGATCCTTTGGCTTTGAAGGCAAATGCCTTAACCGTTAAGCCATCTCTCCAGCCCAAATCCCATTATTTCTGTGGCTGACTGGCTCACATAACCTTTATCTACCCCAGTGGATCCAGCAAGTAGTACCCCTGATCACCCTTCAAGCCCTGCACTGCTTGTAAACACAATCCCTTTTTCCTGAAGTATCACTGCCCCAGAGGACTGATGAGGCCAGGGACAAATGTGTGTCTAAGGAATCAGACCTCTGACTAAAACACACTGGTAGCATTTCAAGGATTGGCTAAAGGGATCCAGATTTTGTGAAATTTTCTGCCCTTCACAGAATGTGGTTCTTGGCATATTATGGAGCTGGAATCTTTTTGAGAATTTAAGTTGGAGACTGTTTCTCTAGAAAGATACATGTATACGTGCACAAATATATGCGCACATACTTTTTTTCCTATACAGTTTTAGGGAATTTTAAGGCCTCTGAAAGATGAAAACTTTGGTTTAGAATCTGAGTAATGAGTCAAAGCTTGTGGGACGCTCTCATTTTTAGGGATAGAGAATGGCTGGGTGCAGGCTGCATATGTAGGAATGTGGCTTGTGCTAGCAAAGGGTAGAGGCACAGAGAGGGGAATCAGCTTGTGCACAGAGGACCCACTCACTGCTCCCTCATGCACTCAAGAAGAGGGGCTAGAGACTGGCTGATTGCTCAGTGAACAAGAGAGGGCATGGAAAGTCATCATTTCTAGTTTTATCTTGGGGTCTTTGCATGAATCATCCTTCTTATGGGGTATAGGGGGGCCAGGAGTCACTGGGATGTGTCTACCACACAGGTGACAAGATTCAAAGTCCTGAGGACAGAGGGAAAGGGCTCTTCCTATGTGTTCACATGACTTCACAGTGCGTGAAGCTGCATCTGAAGAGGGGCTAGAGATTGTGGAGACTCTAGTTTCTCAAGGGCAGGAAAGGATGGGTCTACTGCTTTGTCTGGGATGGCAGAAGAAGGGGCTCAGGCAGTGAGGCCGGGCAGCACCTTCTCAATGAGGTCGATGCAGGCCTGCAGGTCCATGCCAAAGTCGATGAACTCCCACTCGATGCCCTCCTTCTTGTACTCCTCCTGCTCCAGCACGAACATGTGGTGGTTGAAGAACTGCTGCAGCTTCTCGTTGGTGAAGTTGATGCACAGCTGCTCGAAGCTGTTGAACTGCAGGGATGGGGCGGCCAGTCAGGCAGGTGTGTTTGAATGACCATGACCGTGACCGTGGTTGTCAACCTTGGGCTGTACTTTGCACCCTGCCAGAGCCCAGCAGGAGCATGGGCAATCCCCTTCTGGGTCACGGTGGGGGAGGAGAGGACTTCTGAGGACAGGGCAGTGAGTGGCTCTGTCACTCATGATACCTTCTGCCATCCTGCCCGCCCGTGGCTGGCCCTCCACACTGGCCCTCACTGAAGAAGTGAGTGAGTGAGTGAGTGAGTGAGTGATCATTCTCCCTCTCCCAGGGCTCTCTGACTCACATCAAAGATCTCAAAGCCAGCGATGTCGAGGACTCCTATGAAGTACTGGCGTGGCTGCTTGGTCTCGAGGGTGGCATTGATGCGAATCACCATCCAGTTGAACATCTTTTCGTACACTGACTTGGCCAGTGCCCCGATAGAGTAGTACACCTGCTGTACGCTCTGCCCCTTGGTGACATACTCATTGCCCACTTTCACCCGAGGATGGCACAGGCCCTTGAGCAGATCGGCTGAGTTCAGCCCCATCAGGTAGGCAGACTTGTCAGCATCTGGTTGACAAGAAAATGTGAGAGAAAGCACTTTCCACACCTCCCTTCTGCACCCCAACTAACTTTTGGTTACTGTATCTGTGGTGGACATGGGAGGACTCCCTGTCTGCCCATCTCCCCGTGCTCCTATCCCTCCCCATTTCTCAACCCATTCCTGTATCCTACAAGCCCAAGGTTCTCCATAGATGGTGGGAAGTCCGAGGCCTGGCTGGGCTCTAACAAAGGAGGATGCCTGGAGGTCGGGCCTGGCCCTGGAAAAGGCAGTGCTCCTCACCACCTGCTTCTCAAATTCCTCCTGGTTTCCTTCTGAGCAAGTCAGCTGCCCAGTGTAATTCCTTAAGACTTTTTGAAAGAATCTTTGGACACAGCTAGAAGACTCAGTTCCTAGTCCCTGTCTTCAGCACTTCTGCTCAACAGACTCCTGCAGCCCAGGCAGCACTTGGGGTCTTCTCAGCACTTCCCCTCTCCCATACCTTCGGTGCCATCGGGCTCTGCCTGCTCCTCCCGTTGCTTCTGCTTGAACTTCATGTTGCCATAGTGCATAATGGCTCCTGTCAGCTTATACACACCGGCTTTCTCCTCTGGAGTGAAGCCTAGCACGTCAAAGGCACTCTGGGACAGAGCAAGAGACATGGAGGGTAGGTGGAGGGTAGCCTCGGACCCCACCCAGCCTCCTCAGCCTTTTAAACTCACATCAGTAGCCAAGAGTTCCTCAGAGTCATCGATAGAGGCCACAGATACCTCTCCCTGAGACACGAAGTTGTAGTCATAGGGATTGTTGGTGACCAGCAGCATGTCTGTTCAGGCAAGAGAGGGCAAGGCAGGAACAAAGGCGGGTGGAGAGAAGGCAGAGAAAGGGAAGGAGAGAACAATGGGGGAAGAGAGGGTGGGGAGGAGTAAAGAAAAGAATAGCAAGGGTCAAGGAGAGACTCCAAAAGAAGTGAAAGTATAGAAAGGGGAACCCAAGGGAGGAAGACCCAAGGTCCCAGAGACAAGGCATTGGGATGATGGCAGAGAAATGACATATGGGAGAAGGGGGAGCAAGTAAAGAATAATATTAGGTCAGGTGTGGCGGCGCACATATGCCTTTATGCTAGTGCTTGGGAGGCCAAGGTAGGAGGACCAATGTGAAGACTGGCCTGAGACCACATAGTGAGTTCCAGGTCAGCCTGGGCTAGAGCGAGACTCTACCTCAAAAAAAAAAAAAAAAAAAAAAAAAAATTACGGAGGAGGAAAAGCATGCCAGAGGAGAGTGGAAAGAAGCAAAATAAAGAGTAAGGCACTGGATAGTGCTGCAAGAGTAATGCAGAAGAGTGGGAAGGAAAGAGAAGGAAGAGGAAGCAGAGAGAGGAGGGAGCAGTTATGTGGGGTGAGGTGGGGTGGGGTGGGGAGTCCTGCACAGGTGGGCTCTGGGGAGGACATAGGGCCATGGAATGGACTGGGCTCACCCAACAGCTCTGGCTTCTTGTTAGACAGGATCTGGTAGAAGATGTGGTAGTTTCTCTCAGCCTTTAGCTGGCAGATCACCCTGGACTTCTCCAGCAGATCTGAGGAAGAGAGAAGGGAGGAAGGCAGGCAAGACAGAAAGAAAAAAGATCATCAAAAGGGCAAACATCAGAGCAAGAGGCTCTGACAGCACAATGCAGATTACCCCAGGGAAGACTGAATTAAATAAAGAAGGTTCTACAGTGATGAGGCAGGTATAGACCTAGACAGAAGGCTGAGGGAGTGAGAAGATGCGGCCATACAGCCAGGAAGGGAGGCAAAGAGGACAGAAGGCAAACACACTCGATGCAGGTACTCACAAGTCTCTATGTCTGCAGAAGCCAGCTTTCCAGTGGCTCCAAAGTGGATCCTGATGAACTTCCCCTGTGGGTAGATGGGAAACAGTGAGGGAACTGGCCAGAGGGACAAAATAAAATGTTGAACTTCAGCTTAACCCAGAATGTCCTGAATGGTTCTGGAGTGTAATTGACCTATTTGGTGTTTAGCATCAGTAAACAGGGGAAAGGACTTCCTCCCCATACCGTGGGGAGGGTCTGAGTGGAAACAGCAGCCCAGGGGTGAGGCTCTGTAGAATGCCCCTGATTTGTGTCTTTCATGTCCTTCCTCCTGCCAGTGTTCTACAAGGTCGATACTGTTCCCCTGCTTCACAGTGGAAGACCTGCTGCTCAGGGAGGTGTGGGGACTTGCTGAGCATGTGAAAAGTCAGGTTTTGTTCTAAAGCATGAAAGAGCTACGGAAACGCTCATAAGAGAAATTGAAAATGTGACCCAATAGCATTGTTTCTTAGCTGTGGACAGCTGTGTAACTTTCCACCTCCTTCCTGGGTTCCCAGAACTCAGGAAGCTCGGCTAGGTTAGAAGGTTTTGGAATGGTGTGTGTGTGTGTGTGTGTGTGTGTGTGTGTGTGTGTGTGTGTGTGTGTACCCTTAATGATATCCCAAAACCAGATACAACGGATTGTACAATCAGTTGAGTGTATTGACAACTGGCTAGATAGTAACTCCATTTTCTTGTCAAGTTTTTTTTGTTTGTTTTTTTGTTTGTTTTTTTCTGAGATAAGGTCTCACTCTAGCTCAGGCAGACCTGGAATTCACTCTGTAGTCTCAGGGTGGCCTTGAACTCACAGCGATCCTCCTACCTCTGCCTCCCAAGTGCTGGGATTAAAAGCATGCGCCACCACGCCCAGGTGGGATGAGGCCACTTGGCAGTGTGTCAGAATTACTTACAAAGCGGGAGGAGTTGTCATTCCGGACTGTCTTGGCATTGCCAAAGGCCTCCAGAGCAGGATTGGCCTGGATGATCTGGTCCTCCAGGGTGCCCTGTCAAAGGAGCAGAAGAATGAAGTTTCATCTTCCGTCTACCTTCAGAGGGTTTTGCTTGGCAGGGGTCTTAGGCAGTGTGGTGGGGGGCTAGTGCTGGTGGGTCTTCAAGCCACAGTCTACCAGAAGGGTTTCCTGTATTGTGCTGGCCCTCAGAAGCCCTGCTCTGCCCCTTCTCTACTGAGTCTGGTCCACATTCACCTTGTTTGCATTGGGGTTGTCCTTCTTGCTACGGTCACTTATGGCTGCAATGCTGGCAAAGTACTGGATGACACGCTTTGTGTTCACAGTCTTCCCTGCTCCGGATTCTCCGCTTGAAGCAACAGGGATCAATCAGAACTCAAGATTCCTACTGTTACTGATCCAGAGCTAAGCACCCACACTCTTCCCTTCCCGGGCTAGGCCACCAGAGTCCAGCACTGCACAGGATTTGTTCTCTAATAAGAGTTCAGCTCCCCACATCCCCATGCAATACAGCCTGAAGGCTCTCCCCACCTGCACCCCAGGAATTAGCCTGAGCACCCCAACCCTAAGCCCCTGTGGTGGATGGTGCCTGCTCACGTGATAAGGATGGACTGATTCTCCCGATCTGGAAGAGAGAGGAAGAGAGGCAATGGTGTGAGGACTGAGGGTACAGGTGGGGGCTGTGGTTGAGAAGACGCAGGTCAGGGCCCCATCCTCACCTGTCAGCATGTACTGATAAGCGTTGTCAGAGATGGAGAAGATGTGAGGAGGGGCCTCACTCCTCTTCTTGCCCCGGTAGGCAGCCACCACCTCTGCATTGTAGACTGGCAGCCACTTATAGGGGTTGACGGTGACACAGAAGAGGCCTGAGTAGGTCTGGAACAGGAGACAGGGCCAGCATGAGGTTCATAAGGGTAGCCTGGGACTGTCAGTGGTGGCAGACAGGGGCATCCCTAGTCACTTCTCTATTTCTGTAGCTGACCAAGGGTTGGCAGAGGGAGGGGAGGCCGGGTCCCTTGGGAGAATCTTTATCTATTCTGTTTGTGAGAGACTCAATGGCCTACTTAGGCCTCTGTCCACAATGGGGAGTCCCTGCAGTGTATAGTAACCACTTGCATAGATCATCCAGGCTGCGTAGCGCTCCTTGAGGTTGTACAGCACCGCAGGCTCATGAAGGAAGGTCAGCATGGCCATGTCCTCGATCTTGTCGAACTTGGGTGGATTCTGCTGCATCACCTGGTCCTCCTTCACAGTCACCGTCTAGAAAAGAACAGGACTGGTAAGATGGAATGATCACCCATCAACCTTTGCCAGATCATGGCTGCCAGGCTTGCTCTCTTATCTCCTCCGGGACCCAGCCCTGACTTGACATTACTCCCTTAGTTCCTGGCTGACCAAGGCTCCAGATCCCTGTCCCATAGCAGCCCTATGAACCAGCCCCCACCATAGCTTTCCTACCCACTCTTTCTCCCACTCTAGAGAGATTCTAGGACTCCTTTTCCCTGCCAGCTCCCCAGATCCTGTCCAACAATCATGACCCCTAGTTCCCATGTTTTAAGCATCTAAGAGCAAAGCTGGGGACTGGCAGCTCTCAGATCTGCACACGCTTTACCATGACCCCAGAGTTGTCTTCTGGACATAGTCTTTAATGGCACAATTACTCCAGGAAAACCTTACTCCTCTCCCCTACTGGAAAATAGCTCATCTCTGACCTTGCACTCCCCATCAGTCATGGTTGGTGTGGCCTCATTGGGATCAGTCAATTTGCCATGCTCTGATGCCATTAGATCCTGCCAGTAGGGATTTTTTTTTTTTTATAGTGGAGTAGGCAGTGGCTCTTAACAATTAATGATGTGCCTGCACAGTGACCCGTAGTGGCAGAACTGGGCTCAGAGTCAAAGCTACTGTGGGTTGTAGCCCATCACTCCACACCTCCGTGAGAAGCAACTTTTAGCCAGCAAGCCTGGGAGGCATACAGCTCTGAATCCTGCTGGTGATCCATGGTAACTTTCATGACTGGTGTGAACAGCCCAGAGCAGAGGTTCTTGAATTCATCGCTGGCCTCTGGATGAGCTTTCAGAGAAAAGTTCTGCTCTTTATGTGCATCTGGGTCTGAATTTGCTCTTGGTTTGGGTAAAGGGAAATTGAGAAAATGAACGCATATTGAAAACTGAGGCACAGACAAGAAGAATGAAACTTCCAGAAGAGGAGATTCATGTAATGCTATGCCCTCTCTCTCTACAAGACCATTTTGAGGAGAAGGAGCCCAGGGAGCCCAGGGCCTGCATCTGTGAGATGGTGCCCTGCTGCATCTAGCTACTTGGGACCATCTGAGCAGGTTCAGATTTGGGGGTCCTCAAGGGAACAACCTATTCACGCTCTTCTTGTCTCTTCAACTCCCATTACAGGTGTTTCTACCTGGACACCTTGCCCCTCAAACCTGCCCTCCTCTGCCTTGCTGCTGTGCCTCACATACCTTGCCATTTTCAGTTTCAGCAGTGACCTTGCCCCCCTCCCGGGACACAATCTTGGCCTTGACAAACTCCTCTTTGTCATCAGGCACAAAACACTCAGTGCGGATGTCAAAAGGCCGAGTTTGGGCCTCTAGCCGCTCCTTCTCGGACTTGCGGAGGTACTGGGCTGCTGCCCCGAAGTCAGCCATCTGGGCATCTGTCATCTTGTCACACTGTTCAGGAGTAGAGAGAGAAGCAGGATATGTTGCTTCTGTTGTGAACCCAGCTTCTGTGAGTGTCTTGTCCTCCTTATCCTACCCATGCCCTGTCTCTTCCATACCAGGTCCTACAGCTCTCCCCCCTCCCCATGATAGGAACCTGCCTGGGCCCATCCTCCTCTATTCAGAGTTCTGCTCCCCTTTCCCTCTGAGGTGATCTGAAGGAGGGTTTTTGAAAGGATGCATGGGGCAGGTTGGCTACAGTGTGCCAAGGGAAGGTACTGAGCTGTTCAAAAGAGAAGCAGAGACCCAACAACCTGACTTCTAGAAATTTGCTGTGCTGTCTACAGAGAAAACTGGGCTCATTCTCACCTGGTTATCTCTTCACAGAGAATCCTGAAGGTGCCACAGAGATGCAACTGGGCAGAATGAAGAACAGACGGGAGAATAAACAATGGAGGCAGACCAGCTGAGAGATGGAGGCTCAACCCAAAGATCCAGACTCAGGGCGGAAGGCAGAGGTGGGAGGCAGAACTAAAGGGATAGAGACTGGGTATGTAGCTCAGAGCCCGAATGCTTACCTAGCATGCACAACGCCTTGGCTTTGATTCCTAACACCATGACGTAGAATGAAAGGAAGAAAAAAAAAATGAAGGAAAGAAGAGAAGAAGAAAAGGTGGAAGGAAAAGGAGAGAAAGAAAAACAGAGGTAGGGAAATGAGAACACGTAGCCAAGACAGAAAGGCAAGGGAAAGCTAGGTGGAGAAGCGTGACTGAGACCAGTGCTGACAGACTACCAAGTAAGATAAAACGAGGACGAAGGAAAGAAGGTGTCCAAAGGAGGGCGAAGAAAGGAAGCGGTGTGTAAGGTAAAAAGGTATCTAGTATTTCTCCCTCTGTCAGTGGACCTTCCTATCCATCCTAGAAGAACCTGTGCGGGCCCCCAACTGATCGGCACCCCATTCCCAGGGCAGGCAGGATCCTTCAAAGTAAGGGCAGCCTAGACTGGCTGTAGAGCTCCCACCCTAAACTCCCTCTTACCTTGGCTGGAGAAATCGCCGTCTGTCCTCAAAGCTCTGACTCCTTTATATCCCCTTCCCCTGTCTGCTGCCTAAATTTGGAGTCTTTCCCCAGAGGGACCCTCCCTCCCACCTCTTGCCCCTTTGGCTCCTCCTCCCTTGATCCCTTGGCTCTGGAGGTGACAGGAGGAGAGCAGAGTCCCCAGGTTTGCCCATGAAAGGTCTGTTGCCCCGGCCCCTCTGGCTCTAGGGCCTTTTTTTAGTCCTTGGGCACATTCCTCCTCCCCTAAGGGCCGATGGGCAGATAGAGGAAAGACAGGACCTCCTCCTATCACCTCCCATGGTCCTTGCCTTGGTTATTTTTAATCTGAAGGGTGAATTGAGCAGACTGGATGAGGGTCACCTTTTTCTGCCCACCAGATGTTTGTCCTTTACCTCCCTCCTACCCCTGACTCACAGACTCCCTTCCCTGGCTCCATACCCACTCCTTTCCACCGTGGCTATCCTTGCACAGCCTTGAGGTTGGGGAGAATGTCCTACTCTTGCAGACCTGGAATCCCACAGTGCTGGGGCCTAGGGACTGAAACCAAGATGTCCAGGGAGGGTGCCTGCTATCTAGCCCCATGACTCAGTTTCCCTTTTTAGGAAAATAATTATCTTCTATCCCAACTCAGCACAAATGCATGGTCTCTGTTCCACAAGGCAGTATCCTTGCAAAGACTTGAGGCTACCTTAGTTTGGGGACACATGGAGTCCCCCCCTCACAATGTCCCCTGATTCAAAGGTCAACATCAGAAGTTGCTCACTCTGCCTCAGACAGATATAGACACAGCCCTGGTGTCCTATACCTTCACATATATACTTGAGAAATCATATGTCCTTTGCCCATTTTCAGCCAAACGTGCATGCACATTTTACACACTTACCCAGTTAAGCTTACAGGTTTCTCTTCTTGCTTTTACACACACTGATACATTTGCACATCCATGTTTGCACACATAGCTTTTCATCCTCCACTGTCACTCTCCACTTCTGGTGAGGGGTTATGGGGAGATAGCAGAGGTGTTAATCTTGGGGCCTGAGGGAGGAGGGGTGGGTGTGGGGCTGCTCCCTTCTGCCTCTCCATGCTGCCAGAGGGTGCAGGTGCTGTTGAGGATGGCTGAGGTGCTTGGCAAGCCTAGGGATTTACACCAGCTGGGCTCTGTGTTCCATGGGGGGGGCCTGCACACTGCCCCCTCTCCAGGTATTACTGTGGAATACAACCTTCCTGAGGTGCATACTCACATGCCCTTCATAGCATCACCCTCAAACACCCAAGCCTGTCCTCTAGAACTGCCACTTCTCAAAGGCTATTGGTGTGGGTCTTCAGCTGCCCAGGCCTGTTATACTAAGTGGACATGTGTTCAAGAGACAAAGCCAGACTCCCCTGCTCCCTCACATCCAGGAACACTCTCCCAGTGTCCCATTCCCCCTATCTACTATCACCTCTCAATATAGCTCTAGGGTGTGGAGGTGGGTAGGACAGGCAGGGGTCATTTTCTAGAGTTGTGGCTTTCTCCCAAGGTCATCAACCCCCTAGGATACTTCACTACCCCATTATGGGGTTCAGGAACATACATTTCTCTCCATGAGACTTATACCTTATATTCAGTGTCCTTGAAGGGTCATGAGTCAACCTAGCACCCTCATTCTATAGATGCCTTTGCCAAGCAGTTACTTTCAGGGGATGCAAGCCACCTGTCCCCTGCTGGGTCATACAAGGTGACTCCAGGCCCAAGTACACAAGCTGTGGGGTTAGCCCATTACCCAATGCGTCACTGCCTGGTTCCTAAGGCCCTAGGGACATGATAAGGGGTTGAGAACACTGGGTCAGCCTGGGTCAGGTTCAGGTGACAAAGACCAGACTCTGTCCTTAGGGAACCAAGTGTACTGAGTAGACCAAACTTGGTATAGGTGCTGGGGTGGGGTGGGCAGGCAGGCCCTAGTGCTTCTTATGGAAGAAGGAACAAGGAAAGGGTTACCAGGGTTCTGGGCTCTGCCTCCTGTCTGGCCTAGTTTGCCTTCCTCTTTCTGTCCTAGGCCCACTCCTCTCTGGATCTCACACACTCTTCTCAGCGGCCTTCCAAGCCGGCCCTACATTGCTATGGAAGTCCTGGAGTGTGCAGGCAGGCGCGGACATTCCAGCCACAGGTGAGGTAGACCAGGGGGCTAGGCTGGCCTCCTGGTGCAAGTTGGCCCTTTTCTTTGCAGCTCCTATGTCTGTCTGTCCCTGTGTCTACCTTGTATTCCCCATCTTTCCTGGGTCCGTGTCTTTTCCTGTCTTAGGGACTGACATGGGGCTCTGCCTTCTCTAGGCTGGTCTCTGGGAACTTTCAGTCTGACTTGTCTCTGCCTTCACCTCTTGCCTTAGGTTCCTTCACTCTCTCCAGCCTCCCTTCTCCTGGGCTTCCCTCGCTTTTACTTTTGAAGGTGATGCGGGATTCTTCCCTTTGCAGTATCGTCTTCCTCAGCCCTTCCAATTTCTTTGTCTGAGGTTCCCTCTCATTGCCTCCTCTCTGGGTGCACTCTCAGTATCTCCCTTCTCTCGATGCTCAGCTCTGCTTTCTTCCCTTAGCCCTGCCTGTTTGTGCTCAGCCCTGCCCACCCTCATATCATCTATACCTCTTGTTCTCTTAGATTCTTACTCTTAGATTCCCTGGGCTGCTCCACACATCTCCCTCTTCAAATGTGGTTCTCTCTTGTCTCTTTTGATCTCTTCATTGCTCTTCAAGTCTGTTTCTAGGAAGAGGAATAGTGGTGGGGGTGAGGGGAATGGGATGGTGGGACAGTGAGGAAGCTGGGAAGGCTTGGTTCTAAAAGCCTGCTCATGTCCAGGATCCTTGCCTTTGTCTTTTTCTTCAGCTCATGTTGACATAGTTCTCCATCTCTTTCCACTGTACCCACCTAGTTCTTTCCTTTTCCTTCCCTATTCTTTTTCTTTGCTCTCCCTCACCTGTTCTTCTTGATACTCACATTCCCATCTCCCTGGCATAAGGCCTTTTTTCTAGGTGCTTCACTCAGACCTCAGAGCCCAGAGCCCAGGGAGGGCTGTGGAGCAGATGGGCCATGCATGAGTATGTGTGTGGGGAGGGATAGGGTTGATGGGAGATGGAGTCCAAGGGAGGAAGTAGGGCTGAACTAGGTTTCCAGAGAGTGGAGAGTCCCATTGCTCCAAGACCCCTAGTCCCAGACCCACCCTTAGCAGCTCAGCTATGGCAGAATCCCAGAGGGGTTGGGCTTGCTTGGTCCGAGGGTGACCTGTTCCTTCTTCCACCTCTATACTCTCCAGGGATCCAGTTCTCCCTCTTCTCCAGAGTCTTGTGCACACATGCCCTTCCTTGGTCTCTTTGCTTGCCTCCCTTCAAGATGGTTGGCCATACATGAGCCAAAGAACCCATCCAGCTGCTGCAGTGGATACGAGCCTTGCAAATGGAAGTCATGGTGAGGGACATGGAGGAGAAAAGGGCACTGGACCAGGGGCTAGGCCCCGGGAAGTGAAGAAGAAAGGAAGGTGGGCTAAGGGTGTGATCCTCCTGGCTGAGGTGGGAGGCTTATGAGACTGTGACAATGCCCTCCTGTATTTGGAAGGGCATGTGACTAGCTATGATCCTGTGTCCTCTCAGAGACCTGCCTGAGGCCTAGGATATTACTCACCTGCCTGAAGAGGTCACACCTCTACAGGCTTAAAAGGCACTGGTTCATCCCTATAATGCAAGTCTCTTTCAGTGCCCCAGCTCTGGACGCTATCAGTGTGTATGGAGGGGTTGGTTGGAGCTGGGGTGGAGGTCCATGGTAGGTGAGCTGAGTGCACTTGGTGAGCTTTGGAGGTTCTCTCAATTCCCTGGTAGCTAGGGCAGGGAGAGACCTGCAAGGACAGTTGTCACCTCTTGCTACAGGTGGCTGGGGGTGGGGGGTGGGTGACAGGTCAGTGCTGGGCCAGGAGGGCTCAGATCCTCCTCACAGGATCCTGGGGTAGGGGAAGGCTTCCTATCCTGGCCCCTGAAGCTTCCTTTCATCCTCTGGAGCCCAGCCCCCAACCCTCAGAGCCCCAGGGCTAGCAGGCAGTGAAGAAGAGTCTAGAGGCAGAGTCTCTGCTTCAAGGAAAATGGCTTTATTCTGCTCTTCCCAAGGGGTCGTTGTAAAGGTTCCAGGTCTAGGGGGGCTTCATTGGCACCTTCAGGGTTGGGCAGATCAAGGTGTAGCAAATCTACTCCTCATTCAAACCCTTTTGAAAGAAAACAAAGTCCAAATTAGCTCCAGGGAGACAAGTGTTGTGGGGATGGGGCACAAACACTGAAGGTGAGACCAAGGCACCTGAAGGGCGGAGGCCTCCTATGTGATGTGGAGGGAGTCCCTGTGGTGAGACAGGTGTGTTTCAAGGGATCAGTGTGGAGGGGGAAAGGTCTGGAGGGAAGAGCTTGGGAGTGGGTTAGAGGGAAGCTGCCTGGGTGAGGACCAGGTCCTCTGGGATGCCCTTTACATGTCTGAGTTTCCAGGTTAGATGCAAAAATTTAGAAGGGGGGGGGGTAAAACTGGTAATTGGGCAGAAGTGTGATGTGTTGGGTGTATTTAAATTGAAGTTGCATAGGGCTGACCACTCTAGGGCTAGGATTCACAGAATCACCAAAAGTTAGATTAGGAAGCATCTTGGAAATCAGTAGTGACTCAATGACCTTGGCCTCCAGAGCTTGTGGTTTAATTAGGGAATACATGAAATGACATTATCTGAAGCTGACAGAGCTGTGGGAAATGTCAAGTGAAGTCCAGGGGACAGACCCACCTTGGCACCAATGTCACGGCTCTTGGCCCGCAGCTTGTTGACCTGGGACTCAGCAATGTCCGCCCGCTCCTCAGCCTCATCCAGCTCATGCTGCACCTTGCGGAACTTGGACAGATTGGTGTTGGCTTGCTCCTCCTATGAGAGGATAAAGGGGTTAGGAGGGTGGGGTGAGAGGGGGCTTGGGCCCCTAGTCTTCCAGCTCCCTAGAGCTCCTCAGCCAAGTCTCCATCTCAGCAGAATCACTCACCGCCTCCTCAGCCTGACGCTTGTAGGCTTTGACCTTCAGCTGCAGTTTGTCCACCAAGTCTTGCAGCCGCAGAAGGTTCTTCCTGTCCTCCTCTGTCTGGGGTCAGAAGGTGGGCAGAGGTGAGAGTGGTGCAGTCATAGGAGGTGGCGCCACACCAGTCTTAGCTTCACTTGTCCTCTTTACCCTGAACATAGCACCCTGAGCAAATTCTCATTTTTGATATTCAATTGTTTTCTTATAATTTCTCATCAAAAGAGTTTTTTGGGGGGCTGGAGAAATGGCTTAGCAGTTAAGGTGTCTGCTTGCGAAGCCTAAGGACCCAGGTTCAACTCCCCAGGACCCATGAAAGCCAGATACATAAAGTGACACATGTGCACAGGTTGCTCGTGTGCACAAGGTTGCACGCGTGTCTGGAGTTTGTAGGAGCTAAGGCCCTGGCATGCCAATTCTCTCTCTCATAAATAATAAAAATAAATAAATAAAACTTAAAATTTTTTTGTTTGTAGTTTTTTTATATTTTATTTATTTGTTTGAGAGAAAGAAAGAGGCAGACAGAAAAAGAGAATGGGTATACCAGGGCCTCTAGCCTCTGCAAAGAAACTCCAGATGCATGTGCTACCATGTGCATCTGGCTTACATAGGTACTCGGTCCTTAGGCTTTGCAGGCAAGCATCTTAACTGCTAAGTCATCTCTCCAGCTCTTGTTTGTATTTTTAAATTTTATTTATTTATGTGTGTGTGTGTGTGTGTGTGTGTGTACTAGGGTCTCTACAAATAAACACCAGCTTCTTGTCCCACTTTGTACTTGGCTTGACATGAGTGCTGAGGAATCGAATCTGGACCAGCAGACTTTGCAAGCCAGCACCTCCACTGCTGAGCCATCTTGCCAGCCCTTTGTATTTTTGACACAGGGTCTTACTGTGCAGACTAGACTGGCTGCAAACTCATGACCCTCCTGTTTCAGCCTCTCTAGTACTAAAATCATATGGATTTGCCACCATGCTGAGCTTGAATATGGATATTTTAAATATTCTATGCTTGTGGCATTTCTGAAATCCTGCAGTAAGTTGTGTATACTATTCCAAGGAGCACACTCTCTAGGACCCTGGGGCCTCATGGAGCATAAACTCCCTGGCTCTGAGTCCAGCATGTACCGGGAATGACTCTGGGGCTTTGAGCGTGATGGAATTTCCTGGGCTGCATTGGAGATTACATGGACTTGATTTAGGTTAAGGACAAAGTGTGCTTAGAGGGAAGTGACATGTTAGATTGGAATAGAAACAAATTCTAATTGAGAATCTGACTCTCGAAAACACCACTGGAAGCTGGGTTAATACTACACTCGGTAACGGACAAGTTTTGAGAGTTGTTTAAATGGCTTGGTGTACCTTTGGTCAGCTTACAAATTTGCTTTCTGGGAAGCTATGTTGGGTGAGCTCCACCTAGAACTCTGGGTATACCCCTGCACAGGGTTGGGGGGACTGAGGGTGCATATCAAGGTGGAACACAAAGGCTTGGTGATTGACCTCTGGCCCAGGGGATAAGGGCTGGTCAGGGAGAAGCAGCACTCCAACCCTAACCCAGGAAAAGATAGCAACAACCTCTTTATTCCCCTTAGTTGCTTGTCATTGTGGCTTTAGACCACGGTGAACAGATGAAACCATAACCCTGACCGCACCTGGTAAGTGAGCTCCTTGATGCGCCGCTCGCTCTTCCGCATGCCCTTCACTGACTCCGCGTTGCGCTTCTGCTCAGCCTCCAGCTCGTTCTCCAGCTCCCGCACCCGGGCCTCCAGCTTCTGCAGCTGCTTCTTGCCGCCCTTGAGGGCGATCTGCTCCGCCTCATCCAGCCGGTGCTGCAGGTCCTTAATGGTCTGCTCCATGTTCTTCTTCATGCGCTCCAGGTGGGCGCTCGTGTCCTGCTCCTTCTTCAGCTCCTCCGCCATCATGGCGGCCTGGGCACGGGAGAGAGGGGCACACGGTCAAGTCCTCACACCCTCACTGCCCAGCCTAGGGACACTGGCCTGGAGTGGACACAGCGGGCAGGGGACTCACATCCGTGATGGCCTTCTTGGCCTTCTCCTCTGCATTCCTACACTCCTGCACCGCCTCTTCCACTTCCGTCTGGAGCTGGGACAGGTCTGCCTCCATTTTCTTCTTCTGGTTGATGAGGCTGGTGTTCTGAGGGTAGAGTGGCAGAGCAGGAAAGGCAATGAACATGTCTGAGTGGCTCCTCCCTTTGCCATGTGCTGGATCCTGCTAGTCTGTGCTTCCTCAGAAATGCACAGGGACCCACTCACCTGGGAGTGCAGCAGCTGCACCCGCTCACTGGTCTCGATCAGCTCCTGCTCGGCCAGCTTCCGAGAACGCTCTGTCTGCTCCACCACAGCACGCAGCTCCTCCAGCTCCGCCTGCAGCAGGTTGTTGCGCCGCTCCACAATGGCCATGTTCTCCTTCAGGTCATCGTTGGCTCGGACTGCATCATCCAGTTGGATCTGGGTGTCCTGAGGATCGAGAGAATGGCCTCAGTGCTTCACAGAGCTGTCATGTGGAACTGGATGTGAGTGGCTCAGGACTGGCCTATCAGAGAAATCTGCAGTGACTGCAGGCCAAGCAGGATCTGGTACCTTTCATAGAATACTATACCACCCTAACTTGGCCGTGTGGAAGCCAGTCCTCTTTGTGGGTGAGGTGACCTCTGGCTTCCAAAGCCCCTGAGTACCTTCAGCAAGCTCTGGAGGCTTTTCACTTGCTTCTGGGCCTCAGCAGCCATGCGGTTAGCATGACTGAGCTGGATCTCCATCTCGTTGAGGTCTCCTTCCATCTTCTTCTTCACCCTCAGGGCTTCATTGCGGCTGCGTGTCTCTGCGTCCAGGGAGGTCTGCAGTGACTCCACCACCCGCAGGTGGTTGCGCTTGGCCTGCTCCATCTCCTCATCCTTCTCTGCCAGCTTCCTCTCAATCTCTGCCTTGATCTGGTTGAACTCCAGCTGTGCGCGGAGGATCTTCCCTTCCTCGTGCTCCAGGGAGGCCTGGAAGGAGGAGAGGAAAGGGGTTAGAGGTAGACAGTAGGATTCAGAGTAGAGGCAGGGGTCTGCCCAACAAATTATAGATAGAGACAGTTCAGGAATGGCATAAATGGTTCAGTAAGAGAAGCAGAAAGAGGAAGAAAAACAAAAAGGAAAATACAAGAAAAATGAAAACAAGCAGAAAAAAAGGTGATTTAGGCCCTCAGAGGCGAGAGTCAGCCATAAAGACAGAGAGGAAAATAAAGAGAAAGGTGTTGCCTAGGAAACAGACAATCAGGCACAGAGGATACAAAAGGGAGATGGAAAGGAGAACCGAAAGTCCACTAAATAAAATGTTTGCTTGGAAGGAGTGGAGTGGCCCTTAACTCATTCATTCCACAAATGTTTGTAGAATATCTGCTATGTTCACATGCCTGGGCCCTGGGAATGAGCCAGTCAGGAAAACAGACAAATGTGAGAGGAGAGCAAGGACCAAAGCCCAGAGCTCAGAATCTCACCCCACCCCCACTCCCCGGGGGCTTACCTCAGCCTCCTCCAGCGCCGACTGCAGCTCCAGCTTCTCGGCATCCAGCTGCTTGCGGATCTTCTCCAGCTCGTGGATGCTCTTTCCAGTGGAGCCCAGCTGCTCAGTCAGGTCAGAGATCTCCTCTGTATGGGGGACACAGTGACTCAGGGGTTGCTGTGGTCCAGAAGGGGTTGGGACATACTTTAACCAGCTTGCCTTTGGGGCCGCTGAATGACCCCACACGGAGACATGGCTTCTGGGCCCACTCACCTTGAAGGTTCTTGTTCTCTCGCTTGAAGGTCTCCACGTGCTCCAGGGACTCCTCATAGGCGTTCTTGAGCTTGAAGAGCTCAGTGCTGAGGGAGCGCGCCTCCTTCTGTGAAGACTCCAGCTCTGACTGCGACTCCTCATACTTCTGCTTCCACTCGGCCAGGATCTGTGGGGAACAGATGCAGCCCTGAGTCCAGCCCTGGGTCTGCCCTGTGTCCAGGGGCTGCCTCAGGCCCCTCACTTGGGCTTAGCCCTCCTCCTCTGCCTCTAGGAAGAGCGGCGGTTGTCTTGAGCTGGCACCCAGCCCCACTCCAGCACTGGCTGCATGGCTGCAGCCCCCGCCATGGGCCCACCTTGTCAAAGTTCCTCTGTTTCTTGTCTAGGGCTGCAGCAGCGGCATTGGAGCGTTCTACATCTACCATCAGGTCTTCGATCTCATTTTGCAGCCGGTGCTTGGTCTTCTCCAGTGAGGAGCACTTGGCGTTGACGGCCTCCACGGCCTCCTCAGCATCCTGTAGCCTCTGGGCCAGCTTCTTCCTGCCAGGGGAGGGTGGGGAAGGGGGGGGGAGGGATTGGGGAGGGTGGAGGAGGTGGATTTGGACAAGAGGAAAAAAACATGAATTCCTCAGAAGACGATGCTTAAAAACTCAGAAGTGCTCAGAGAAACCCGAGAACAGGCCCCAGGTCCCAAGGACAGGGCTGTGACAGCCATGAGGCATCCCTCTCTCCTGCAAAGTAGAGGACGTGGGTTTCTGTAGCCTCCACTCCCCACAGCGCCCTGCCCCGGGTGGGAGCACTCAGCCCTCAGACAAACCTTTTGTTCGTCTTATATTCGGATGAGAAACATAATGCGAGCAAAAAGCTTCTCTGAGAGGAGCAGGAGGTGGGTTGGGGCAGGGTCCTCCTGAATTGTCAAATACTGCCTGAGCATCCCCTATTGGGATCTGTTGAGAAGAGGGCTCCACTACAAAGGGGTCTCAGCTTGAGGTTGGATTGGCTGCTCAGGACTCACTTGGCCTCCTCCAGCTCCTCAGTCCGCTGGATGGCGTCTGTCTCATACTTGGTTCTCCACTGGGCCACCTCCGAGTTGGCCTTGGACAGGACACGCTGCAGCTCGGCCTTGGCTTCTGTCTCTTCCTCGTATTGCTCTCGCAGCAGGTCACAGTCATGCCGGGCTGATTGCAGTGCATGAGCCAGGGCATTCTTGGCCTGAGGAGAGGTGGGCACCAAGGGTATAATGTGGTTTATAAGGCAACCTTTGGCAACCTTCCTGTAACCCCCTATCTCAACATCCCTTGGCTGCACCACTGTACCCAGCCCCAGAGGACCTAGAGTGGTTTCCTGAGCACAAAAAACATTGAGAAATATCACCGCACTATTTATGAAGTCCTCGTGCATTCTGCCCTCTGGTCCTTGCTGTAATCCATGCTATGTAAAGACGGGAACTGGGCTAAGACAGGTCAGATGTTTTCCCAAGATTACCAAGTTATAAGAGGCAGGTTAGCATTGAGTCCTGAATTTCCTTGCTTTTTAATTCCTTCTTTTTTATGAACTCAGCAATGTACTAGTAATGAACTCCAGTTTAGTTTTCTTCTCCAGTCTTTGGATGGCCTTTCTAATTCTAAAACCCATCCATACAGTCCTTGCACCCTAATCCCTCTGCCCACCCTGCCTCCTTAGATGATGCCCCTTCTGCCTTCTCTCTTCTGTCCTCCCCCAGGCATGCAGCAGGAAGGCAGAGGGCCTCAGCCCGGGGAACACACTTAGGGTTGGGCCTATTATTTCTTTTTGGATTAAACAGTAAGCCTCATTCTTGGGAAAGAAAGTGATGCAACTTGGCATGATGGTGCATGCCTTTAATCCCAGCACTCAGAGGCTGAGGTAGGAGGATGGCTATGAGTTTGAGGCCAGCCGGGGCTACAGGATGAGTTCCAGGCCAGCCTGGGTTAGAGTGAGACCCTGCTTCAAACAAAACAAAACAAAACAAAGTGATGCAGATGTAAGGCCAGTTGATGCATTCTGTGTTTTTGGTCAGGTGCCAGAGTCCAGGCCTCACCTTGACCTCCTCCTCCAGCTGCCTCTTGAGGTCTTCCAGCTGCTGGGTATAAGTGAGCTTGCCTCGAGTGAGCTGGGAGATCAGCGCCTCCTTCTCATCCAGCTGCCGGGACAGCTCCCCTGGGGAGGCACCACCATGCTCAGCTTGTCAAGATCAGCCACTCCTCTCTGTCCTCAACTCCTCCCTAATCCTCAGGTCTCATTTTCTGGAGAGACTGTAGGCATGCATAGGGTGTGCACCCGAACTTGGGGTAGCTCAGAAGACGGGGGCCCATGCAGCTCCAGCTCCAGGCTCACCATTCTCTGTCTGCAGCTTGGCCCTCTGGCTGGTGAGGTCAGTGACAGAGCGCTGGGTCTCCTCAGCCTTGCTCCGGTGTTCATTCATCTGGTCTTCCAGGGTCCGGCACATCTTCTCCAGGTTAGCCTGTGTGAGGAAGGAGTTATATGGTTGTAGCAGAAAGGACCAAAAGGTGTTAAGGGATGCCATTAAAGAAGAAAGGGAGGGGGAAGACATGGAAGGAAGGAGGGGATGGAGACCCACATAGAGGAAGGGATGCAGGAAGATGAACCACAGGAAGAAGGGAAGGAAGGTGGAAGTGAGCAGAGGGATCTGGAGAAGAGACGAGGCTGAGCAGGGCCCACCTTGGCCTTGATGATCTGCTCCATGTTGGAGGTGACATCATCCAGCTCCAGCTTGAACTCGCTCTTCTCCTTCTCCAGCTTCTGCTTCACCCGCTGCAGGTTGTCGATCTGCTCCCCCAGCTCGGCCACGCTGTCAGCGTGCTTCTTGCGCAGGGCCGCAGCAGTGGCCTCATGCTGCAGCGTGGCCTCCTCCAGGTCCCTCCGCATCTTCTGGAACTCAGCCTCCCGCTTCTTGTTCATCTCGATCTGCACAGATGTGGCCCCTCCAGCCTCTTCCAGCCTCTCGCTGATCTCCTCCAGCTCTCTGGACAGGTCTGAGCGCAGCTTCTCCACTTTGGCCCTGGCTGTGCGCTCTGCCTCCAGCTCTTCCTCCAGCTCCTCGATGCGCGCCTGGCCCAGGACACAGAGGGCTCAAACCCACCGCCTGGACCCATCCATTGGATTAAGAAGACCTACAAGACTCCTGGCCTATCAGGCGCAGCAAGTGAGGTTATTTTACCACAGAAAATAGGGGCATATGGGCTGGAGAGATGGTTCAGTGGTTAAGCCACTTGCTTGCAAAGTCTGATGGCCAGGGTTCAATTCCCCAATACCTGGGTAAAGCTGCAAGAGACCCTGGCTCTCCCTTTCTCCTTGCAAGTAAATAAATAAAAATGTTTTAAAAGGAAAGGGGAGCCCAGTGTGGTGGCATATGCCTTTAATCCCAGCACTTGGGAGACAGAGGTAGGAGGATCACTGTGAGTTCAAGGCCACCCTGAGACTGCACAGTGAATTCCAGGTCAGCCTGAGCTAGAGTGAGACCCTACCTTGGAAAAAAAAAAAAAGGGGGTGGGGGCTGGGCATGGCAGTGCACACTTAATCCCAGCATTCAGGAGACCCAGGGAAAAGGATCACTGTGAGTTTGAGGCTAGCCTGAGCTTAACCTGGGCTAGAGGGAAAGGAGATGTAAAGGGATTTGGGCAAGCACTTGAACAACCCATTTAGCTTTCTTCTAGAGTATTATGCATCCTCTTTATTGGAGGAAACAGTTGAAGTTAAATCTTGAGGACAAAGAAACCTGGCTCTTAGGGTTTTTTCAAACAGTTTAATGGCAAGTGTTTTATTTGGCAAGTATTTTATTTTTCTTTTTTAAAATATATTTTATTTATTTATTGTTAAAATATTTTATTTAGTTAGTTATTTGAGAGAGAGAGAGAGAGAGAGAGAGAGAGAGAGAGAATAGGCAGATAGAGAGAGAGAGTGGGCATGCCAGGGCCTCCAGCCACTGCAAATAACTCCAGATGCAGGCGCCACCTTGGCTTACATGGGTATTGGGAAAGCAAACCTGGGTCCTTAGGCTTCTCAGGCAAGCACCTTAACCACTAAGCCATCTCTCCAGCCCTTATTTATTTGTTTGAGAGAGAGACAGAGGCAGTTAGAGAGAGAGAGAAAATGGGCATGTTAGGGCCTTCAGCTGTTGCAAAAGAACTCCAGATGCATGCACCACCTTGAGCACCTGATTTACATGGGTCCTGGGAATTGAACCTGGGTATTTTAGCTTTGCAGGCAAGTGCCTTAACCACTAAGCCATCTCTCCAGTCCAATGGCAAGTATTTTAAGAGAAAACCATGTCTGTCTGATCAGATAGCTAAAAAAATCCAACTTGATGTCTGTCTAGAGTTAAGACCCAAAGAACTAACCATCAGGCTAAAAGGACCTGAAAAGCCACCAGGTGGGCTGAACATATGAAGTTAAAGTGCTTGCCTGAGAAGCCCAAAGACCCAGGTTTGCTCTCTCAATACCCATGTAAGCCAAGGTGGTGCCTGCATCTGGAGTTATGTGCAGTGGCTGGAGGCCCTGGCATGCCCATTCTCTCTCTCTGTGCCCCTCTCTGTCTTTCACTCTCAAATAAACAAATAAATATTTTTTTAAAGTCACCAGGTAATGGGGTGGTCATGGAGACCCAGAGATCTGAAGTGGGCTCCCATGGTAACTTGATTAGACAGAGCTGAAACAGGACACCAGGATTTCTGTCCTCCTGCCCTGGTCTTTTCAAAATCTCTTTCTATGTCCCTCTGTCTTCCTTGGGTCATGACTCTTGTGGAGGCTCTCCATGTGGAAACTTGTTAACTTTCCTTAAAATATTTTTATTTGTTTATTTGAGAGATAGATGGACAGAGGGGGAATGGGTACACAAGAGCCTTTTCCACTGCAAATGGACTCCAGATGCATGTGCCACTTCGTGTGTCTGGCTTTGGGGTGTACTGGGGACTTGAACCTGGAATGGCAGTCTTGCTAACAAGCATCTTTAACTGCAGAGCCATCTCTCCAGCTGTGCAACTCATTAAGTTTGTGTCTCTGTTATGGACACAAAATAATTCCTTGTAATGCAGGAATAGCATATTCAGAGAAGCTGAAAACCAGTCCAAGGACTACAATGTCCAATTGGGGCTCCTAGATCTTACCTGAAGCTCTTTGAGCTTCTTCTGCAGCTGGATGCCCAGGGCCTGCTCATCTTCAATCCTGGCATTGAGTGCATTTAGCTCGAAGTCCTTCCTGTAGGGAAGGAGGGAAGGTAAGGCAAGAGAAGCTGGCTGGGCTCAGGAAATGTCCACCAATGGTTGGAGAGGTAATAAATAAAGAACAGGATTCAATGTGGAAAACATAGTTCACAGGGGTGAAGTATGGTGCCTAGAGGTGTAATACTTGCTGTAGGATTCAACTTCAGCAAAATAGTGGTGAAAAGGCCTCGTCACAGAGTGACAGGACTGGGCTCTGTGGGACGTTTGTGTCATTGGCTCAAGTTTTCTCATCTGTAAAATGAGGGGGTTAGATGAGATTGTGCCCAACATCCCTTTTAGTTCTGATGATCTTTTGTTGTTGTTGTTGTTGTTGTTTTGTTTTGTTTTTTTTCAAGGTAGGGTCTCACTCTGGTCCAGTCTGACCTGGAATTCACTATGTAGTCTCAGGGTGGCCTCGAACTTTCGGCGATCCTCCTACCTCTGCCTCCCGAGTGCTGGGATTAAAGGCGTGTGCCACCATGCCCAGCTTTAGTTCTGATGATCTTTGACACTGCTACTTTAAGCAACTTAATAATTTCTCTCTTTGTTGGTGTATATTTTTGTACATTGTATTGAATTTCATAAAGACAATTTGTCTCAATGATTTCATGCACTTTGGCCATAACTGTCCTCTAAATTCATTAGTCTTCCTGAGCCTTAGTTTCCTCTTTGGTAAACAGTACTACAGATACTAGGAATTGAGGATCACCTATTCACTAATTCATTCGTTGAACAAAAGTCTGTACCTGGGGAAGTATGAAGACTCCTATGTAAATACAAGCTAACATGCCATAAAATCCTCAGATATCAGAGAGTGTTCTGTAACTCAGTGTTCTCCAAGCCTGGGTGTGTGTGCACCTTTCGGAAGGACTTTCAATAAGAATTGTGACCATAAGTTATCCAGAAAAAATAAATGTCCTGATCCCTTCATTTACTAAGCGTGTGGGCAGACCCATTTCTTTGTGGACAGACATATGGGTTCTGCAGGAAAAAACAAAACAAAACAAAAATAACAAAGGACTTCGCTGGTAAGGTTTTCTGTATAGCCTTTCTCTGTATCCAATTGAGTTGTGCACAAAAGAAGTGTGCTTTTGTTTTTATTCCTACAAAGGGCCCAACAGGAACAAGGGTCTTGAGGGATCCAAGTTAATTTTTTTCTTTTTGCCAGAGAGGACTGTGGGGCCCTGATGTGTGTATTGGGAGAGGAAAGCACTCTTCCTGAAGGCCTTTGCCCACAGATTGAGCAGTACTTGGGTCATTGCCTCTCCAGATGGCCTTGTACTGTCATGGACAGAGCAGGCTGCTGGGCTGGGGAGACGGAACAATGGCAGGGAGGGGAATGTGGTACTTTTTCAGCCTCTCATCCAGCTGCTGCTTGTCATTCTCCAGGTCCATGATGCTCTCCTGGGTCAGCTTCAGGTCACCCTCCAGCTTCCGCTTTGCCCGCTCCAGGTCCATGCGCACCTTCTTCTCCTGCTCCAGAGATCCCTCCAGCTGGTGAAGAGAAAGGCCAAGCAATTCCCCAGTGAGGAAGAGCATCCTGACTTGGTGATTTTGGGGCTCAGTTATTCCAGATTTGGGGATTCCTCAGAGCTTGTCCAGGACTTTAGAACCTTCCCCAGAATGGGTCAAATGTATTTAGGGACCTGTGAGATTGTCCAGCATGAAGGGATTGCTCAGTAGACATTTGATGGATGAATGAATGTAGGATAAAATTTCAAATACTTTAGAAATTTTAGACACAAAATTTAACTGCCTAAAGGGAGCTCATAGTCTTCTGGCTAAAACAGATAACTATATAATTATAACAGAGTGATAAGGGATTCAGCAGAAATATGTACATACAAGGAAACAATGGTCACTCAGGACCAACCCTGCCTAAATATTATAAGTGCAAAGATCTTTCTTGAAGAGTCTCACAAAATTCCTAAAGAAATATGTTATGAAATAATCCCATAAATCTTATAGTCAAAGGCAGCAAGCTGGGCATGGTGGTGCATGCCTTTAATCACAGCACTCAGAAGGCAGAGGTAGGAGGATCGCTGTGAGTTTGAGGCTACCCTGTGATTACAGAGTGAATTCCAGGTTAGCCTGGGCTAGACTGAGATCTTACCTCAACCCCCAAAAAAAAGAGAGATATGTGGGTCTAAAGCTTAATTAACTTTAAAAATATTTAATTTATTTATTTGCAAGCAGAAAGAGAGACAGAGAAAAAGAGAGGGAAAGAGAGAGAGAATGGGCATGCCAGGACCTCCAGCCACTGTAAGCAAATTCCAGATGTATGTAACACTTTGTGCATCTGCCTTTATGTGGGTACTGGGGAATCGAACCCAGGCCATCAGACTTTGCAAGTAAGCACCTTAACTGCTGAGCCACCTCTATAGCTTTCTTTAAAATATTTAGTTTATTTCTTTTTTTTTTTTTTTTTTTTTTTTTTTTTTTTTTTTGGTTTTGCGAGGTAGGGTCTCACTCTGGTCCAGGCTGACCTGGAATTAACTGTGTAGTCTCAGGGTGGCCTCGAACTCTCGGCGATCCTCCTACCTCTGCCTCCCAAGTGCTGGGATTAAAGGCGTGCACCACCACGGCCAGCTTAGTTTATTTCTTTATTTGACAGAGAGACAAAGAGGCAGATAGGGAGGAAGAGAATGGGCGCAGCAGGGCCGCTAGCCACTGCAAATGAACTCCAGACACATGCGCCACCTAGTGTATCTTTATGTGGATACTGAGGAGTTGAACCTGTGTCTTTGGGCTTTGCAGGCAAGTGCCTTAACCACTGAACCATCTTTCCAAACTTGAATTAACTTTTTGTAAAAGCCCGGCTGTATTATTGATCATATCAGTAAGATTGGATATATAATTAATCACATCTCTACTCCACAGCGTCCTTATGGGAAGATACCAGGAGAATGAATCCCCTCCAACACTCCCCAGCATATTACACACATACCTTTGAACACAAATAGGCACAGTATGTGCAAGCACATGATGCTTAATCTACTCACATCATCCACCTGCTGCTCCAGCTTGACCTTGGCCTTGGTCAGGGTGTTGACCTTGTCCTCTTCAGCCTGAAGGTCATCCAGGGCCTGCTGGTGGGCCTCTTGCAGAGCTTTCTTCTCCTTGGTCAGCTTGGCAATGATCTCGTCCAGCCCAGCCATCTCCTCTGTCAGGTTTTTCACCTGCCAAACAGAAACCACATCTCCTTTAGAATCAGCACTCAACACCCTGGGGCCACCTATAAGGACCTCACAACAAAGACCAGAACTACACCCTAGTCTGCTCTCAGCCACAGAGAGCTGGCCTCACCTTGTTCTCTGTTGCATGCTTCTCCTTCTCCACCTTTGCCAGGGTCAGCTCCAGGTCATCGATGTCCCTTTTGAGCTCAGAGCACTCATCTTCCAGTTTGCGCTTCTTGGCAGTGAGCTCTGCGTTCATCTCCTCCTCATCCTCCATCCTCTCGGTCATCTCCTTCACCTTGGCCTCCAGCTGGATCTTGTTCTTGATCAGCTGGTCACAGCGCTCCTCTGCGTCAGCCAGGTTGTCTTGTTCCTGGGAGTGAGCACAGACAGAAGGCTGGTCAGAAGACAGGGTCCTTCTCCTTACAGGTAGAGGAAGGTCAAGGTACACGACTCAAAGTGAAGAGGGGCTGTAGGTATATTCTCAGTTGGGAAGGGCCTGAGAAGGAAGGGAAGAGGAAAATTTTTAGGGTAGTATGACTTGGGAGCAGAGCAGAGAGTGAGGGAATTAAATTTAAGTCTGTATTTGGCCCTTTTCTTCTAGTTTCCTCCACTGGAGGAACTATATCTGCTGATGTCAAGCACTTTATGTATTTCATCCTAATGAGACAGGCAGCTTTATTTCCTATCTAGGGATGAAGAAATTGAAGTGCAAAGATAATTTGTGGTGGGCTTTAGGAGAGGACTAAGTCAATAAAGTACTTGCCTTACAAGAATGAGGAACTGAGTTCGATCCCTAGAACGTATGTTAAAAACAGCAGCAGCAGCAGCAACAACAAAACAATGGGTCTGTTGGTGCATGCTTATAATCTCAGTGCTGGGGGCGGGGGGGACAGGTGGATTCCTGGGCTCTCTGACTAGCCAGTCTGAACTACAGGGCAAGCTCTAGGCTAAAGAGAGACCCTGTCTCAAAGTGTCACATGCACCCATATACACATGCACACCTGTGCACACATATGTACACACACATACACATGCACACCTGCACATACTCACATAGACACAAACATACACACATTCACTTAAAAACAGAAGAAAAAAACCGGGTGTGGTGGTGCACGCCTTTAATCCCAGCACTTGGGAGGCAGAGGTAGGAGGATCGCCGTGAGTTTGAGGCCACCCTGAGAATACATAGTGAATTCCAGGTCAGCCTGGGCTAGAGTGAAACCCTACCTTGAAAAACCAAGGAAAAAAGAAGAAGGAGGAGGAGCAGGAGCAGAAGAAAAAGAAGAAGAAGATGACAATGATGACCTGTGGGGGTTTGTAAGGGCCTAGCATCATTATTAACTGTGGTCCCAAGCTGAACCCAGATGGAAACCCTATAAATATAATTAAATAATATGGATTTTTTTGGAGATAGGGTCTCATGTAGCCCAGGCTGGCCAAACTAGCTGTATAACTAAGGCTAGCCTTAAATTCCTGATCTTAGCTGGTCATGGTGGCACACCCTTTTTAAAAATTAAAAAAATTTTTTCTTTATTCATGTATTTGAGATAGAGAGGGGGAGAGAGAGAGAGAGGAAGAGATAATGGGTGTGTCAGGGCCTCCAGCCACTGCAAACAAACTCCAGACCCATGTGCCCCCTAGTGCATCTGGTTTATGTAGGTCCTGGGGAATTGAATCTTGTCCTTAGGTTTCACTAGCAAATGCTTTAATTCCTAAGCCATCTCTCCAGCCTGGCACACACTTTTAATCCCAGTATTGGGGAGGCAGAAATAGGAGGATTGCTGTGAGTTTGAGGTACCTTGAGACTACATAGTGAATTCCAGATCAGCCTGGGCTACAGCGAGACCCTACCTCCAAAAAACAAAAACAAACAAACAAAAAAAAATTCCTGATCCACCTGCCTCCATTTTCTAAACTCTGAGATTATAGGTATGTGCCAGTATGCCTGGCTAAGCCTGTGTATTTAAAAGTGAACTCTTTTTGCCTTTCTTCTTTCTGAAGGGCCAGTTTGGAGGTCTTAGGAAGTGTGGTCTCCAAATCCTCAGCCTTTGAGGGGACAAGATGTTGAGGGCCCGAGTGCAGAGGTGTAGGGAGAATCAACAGAGCAAGGGCTGGAAGTGGCAATAATTGCAGCAGTAGCCTCACCGCCTGCACTTGGAGCTGCAGGTCATTCTTCTCCTGCAGCAGGGACACCATCTTCTCCTCCAGCTCTTTGCGGCGAGCCTCAGACTTCTCCAGTGCATCTTTGATGCGCCCGAACTCCTCCTTCATGTTGGCCATCTCCTTCTCGGTCTCTGCGCTCTTTAGCAGCGGCTTGATCTTGAAGTAGAGCTTCATCCATGGCCAGTTCTTGACCCCCATGAAGGCCCGAATGTTCCACTGGATGACCAGCAGGGAGTCTCTGCAGGCCCCAAGTGAGAAGGCTGGTCAGAGCCCTCCTGCCTCTTTTCCACTTGAGGTCCTGACTCCAGGTTGTTTCCCGTTTCCTTCAACCACCTCACTCTCCCTGAGGCCCTCAATCCCTGAGGTCCATCCTATGTTCATAGAAGCCCCTGGTGTCTTTCTGCTGGCACTGCCCTTGAACTAGAGCCAAAAAGGCTCGAAACCTTCTTTTGAGCTCTCTCACCTGCGTTCCAGCAGTTTCTTGAACTCCATTCTGGACAGTACACCTCGGGATTGGGCCTGGATGCGAGTGATGATGCGGCTCAGCCTCTCATCTCGCATCTCCTCCAGCAGTCCCAGCAGCCCTGCCTTGAAGAATACCTATAGAGAAGGTGTGTATTGGGCATGATTAGGAACGGTATAAGGGGAAAGAGATGGTGGGGATTGAGAAGGACAACTAAAGAGAGGGAGGAGACCAATGGCAACTTAAACTGGGATGGGAAAGTAGTGGTGAGAGAGGACGGTAGCATGTGGTTCAAAGATATCCCTAAAATAATTAATAAAAGGACAAGGATGAGAGTAGGAGATGAGGCATAGAAGGACAAGAGATGGCTTTCTTTAATCAATGTGCTTCCTATCTTTCCTCACCTTGGTGTGACCAAACTTGTACTGGTTGTGGTCAATGTCCAGGGAGCCCAGCAGCTTCTCGGCCCCTTTCCTGCTGTCAATGAACTGGCCCTCAGGGATGGCTGCTGGGTTCAGGATCCGATACCTGGGAAGGGAGGTGCTCAGAGTCACCTTCCTTCTGCATGTATCTGTTCTGCCTACAGAATTTCAGGGCACCCACAGACCCTCCCCCACCTCCACCAAGGCAGCCCAGGCACCCCTGCTCCTTGAGCCCTGGGACACCCATGCCCACCTCTGCCGAAAGTCCCCATAGAGGATGCGGTTGGGGAAGCCCTTCCTGCAGATGCGGATGCCCTCCAGCACACCATTGCAGCGCAGCTGGTGCATGACCAAGGGGTTGTCCATCACCCCTGCGGCAGGCGGGAAAGGAGGAGAGGAATGAATGAGGAGAGCACTGGACTGAAAGCAGAAGTTCTGGCTTTTGATCCTGGCTGTGGCACTTATTAGCAGGTAAGCCAAACAAGTCATCCAATAATAAGCTTTCATTTGTTTCACTTTTTCTAGGCACTTTTAATTACAACCAAAATATTTTTCATTGATTATTTTATGTGATTTATACGTATCCAGGACTGACATAGTCCATTTTCTAGGTTATTAAACTAAGGCAACAGAGTTAAGTGACTTGCTGAAGGTCATTAAGCTGATCAAAATCAGAAGCAATCTTTGAATTCAAGTCCTTAAGCCTCTGTCTTCTTGTGAGTCAAAAATAGATAGACATAAGCCGGGCGTGGTGGCACACACCTTTAACCCCAGCACTTGGGAGGCAGAGGTAGGAGGATTGCCGTGAGTTCGAGGCCACCCTGAGACTAATAGTGAGTTCCAGGTCAGTCTGGATTAGAGTGAAACCCTACCTCGAAAAACCAAAAAAAAAAAAATAAATAAAGATAGACAGGCCTTATATGTCTCATTAGGGATTATAAACACTGATGGGGTGATGTCCATCAAGTGCCTTACACCTTGCCCTGACTTTCACATTCCAAGTTCAAGTTAGCACTGAGAGGGTGCAACCTGGGACCTCATGGAGACTGGTAGAGAAGAATGTGATTTGGAAACCACAAAGATTAGGAGATGGCTGAGAAGGACCCATTCCTGGAACAGTGCATGTGCAGTGGTGGGCCATCCCAAGTTTGTGGACTCACCTGGGGACTTTGTCTCATTTGGGATGATGCAACGTACAAAGTGAGGATGGGTGGAGCGCAAGTTTGTCATTAGTTTATTCAGATTTTCCTGTGGCAGAAAAGGCAAAGGGGAAAAATACAGAGAGACAATGAAGCATGAAAGGTAGAGAATGGGAAGGTAGGGGAAGAGGGATGGAGAGAATGCAAGGAGATGAGATGAAAGGATGCTAGAGGCGATGGAAGGATGAGGATAACGGCTGATGGAGGATGGGACATGGCAAGATAGGAGCAATGGGAAGTGAAATTTGAGGCCAGGAGATGAAGGAAGACATGACAAAGAGTGAAACGAATCAAGGATGGACCAAAAAGAACTGGTCCTGGGAGAGTTGGGATGGATAAGGCAGGGTCAAGCCAGGGCTAGGTGGGAGATGGAGAACCATGCTGTGCTGGGGCCACACTCACCCTGTGCAGAGCTGACACAGTCTGAAAGGATGAGCCTTTCTTGGCCTTGCCTTTGCCCTTGTCGACAGCTGTGGGAAAGGGAGCCAAGAAAGGGAGCATCAGTAGGAATGTGGGAGGCAGAGGACTTGGGGTGGAGAATCACAGCCTCTCCTCAAATTTTGCCCCCTTTGGGGCTGGTGCCCCAGTGCACTTACGTGCATCAGCTCCAGCATAGTTGGCAAATAAGTTGCTGAGCAGCTTGAGGGAGGACTTCTGGTACAAACCCACCACTGTCTCGTTGAGTGGGTCCTTGTTCTTCTGAAGCCAGCCTAGGATGTTGTAGTCTACTGTGCCAGCATAATGGATCAGGGAGAAGTGAGCTTCCTGTTTTCCTTTGACATTTCGGGGCTTCTGGAAGTTGTTGGACTTTCCCAGGTGGTTGTCATACAGCTTGGCCTTGAAGGTCATGTCTGTGGCCTTGGGGAACATGCACTCCTCCTCCAGGATGGACATGATGCCCATGGGCTGCGGGTGGAGGGGAGAGCATCACTGAATGTGCTTTACCCAGCACCCAGGCTCAGCCCTGTGGGGCATTAAAGTACTAGCTATCTGCGGATAACTATCTCCTGGCTGACATGGGATCACGCCTTTTATAGATGGAGGATTGTACTGACGTCAGAGGGACCTTTTTGAAAGTCTGGGTTTTTCGAGGCCACCCTGAGACTACATAGTGAAAATGTGGGTTTGTGACTACTGTTGGCACTTTTCATATGCTCCATCACGCACCTCCCTGTGATGCTGAGGTTGAAAATAGGTGTACTCTTAGGACCCCTCACACCCTCCTTCATATTCCCTGATTCTTGGATGTATAAAACAGGCCTAACAAATATGCTTGTAGGGGAGGCAGGTGCCCATCCTCCATGTGCTCACTCTGGCTCCTGGGTGTACAGCTGTCAGCACCCTGTCCTGTATGCTCTGGAAAGCACAGAGCTCAGGAAACTAGGACCCCATTTCTGATGTTTAGATGGTATTCCCCAGAAGGAAGAGGGGTTTCCATTTGATCTGGGGTGGGGTGTTTATGTAGGATGCAGAGACAGGGCTCAGGCAGTGAGGCCGGGCAGCACCTTCTCAATGAGGTCGATGCAGGCCTGCAGGTCCATGCCGAAGTCGATGAACGTCCACTCGATGCCCTCCTTCTTGTACTCCTCCTGCTCCAGCACGAACATGTGGTGGTTGAAGAACTGCTGCAGCTTCTCGTTGGTGAAGTTGATGCACAGCTGCTCGAAGCTGTTGAACTGCAGGGATGGGGCAGCCAGTCAGGCAGGTGTGTTTGAATGACCATGACCGTGACCATGGTTGTCAACCTTGGGCTGTACCTTGCACCCTGCCAGAGCCCAGCAGGAGCATGGGCAATCCCCTTCTGGGTCACGGTGGGGGAGGAGAGGACTTCTGAGGACAGGGCAGTGAATGGCTCTGTCACTCATGATACCTTCTGCCATCCTGCCCACCCGTGGCTGGCCCTCCACACTGGCCCTCACTGAAGAAGTGAGTGAGTGCCTGACTGAGTGATCATTCTCCCTCTCCCAGGGCTCTCTGACTCACATCAAAGATCTCAAAGCCAGCGATGTCGAGGACTCCTATGAAGTACTGGCGTGGCTGCTTGGTCTCAAGGGTGGCATTGATGCGAGTCACCATCCAGTTGAACATCTTTTCGTACACTGACTTGGCCAGTGCCCCAATGGCATATGACACCTGCAAGGTGGGGGAGAAACCCAGATGAGTAGGCCTGTTGGGAAGAATTAGTTTAAAAGATTGCACCCCTTCATGTCACGACACCCATCTCACCTGTTTGATTTTTCTGCAAGATTTTTATTTATTTATTTTCAAGAAGAGTGTGAGAGAGTGCACTCTAGGGCCTCAAGCCACTGCAAAGGAAGTCCAGATGCATGTGCCGCTGTGCATCTGGCTTTACATGGGTGCTGGGGAATTGAACCCAGGTCGTTAGGCTTTTCAGGCAAGCACTTTAACCACTGAGATATATGTCCACAGCACCGTTTGCTTTTTTTTTTTTTTTGAGAGAGAGAGAGAGAAAGATAGAAAATGGGCACACCAGCGGCCTCTCAGCTACTGTGAACAAACTCCAGATGCATGCGCCCCCTTGTGGGCAAGTGCGGCATTGCGCCCTTGCTTCACTTTGCGTCTGGCTAAAGGTGGGACCTGGAGACTGAATCAGCAGTTCTTAGGCAGGCGCCTTAACTGCTAAGCTATCTCTCCAGCCCCCCCCCGTTTGCTTTTTGAAGATGACCCACCTGCTGGACATTCTGTCCCTTGGTGACATACTCATTGCCCACTTTCACCCGAGGGTGGCACAGCCCCTTGAGCAGGTCAGCTGAGTTCAGTCCCATCAGATAGGCCGATTTATCAGCCTCTGGAAGGAAAGGGCAGGCAGCAAAGTTGGCAAAGGGATGACTGCTCTGAAGATGTGGCCCTTACCGACTTTACAGCTGCCCCCAGTCTCCCTGCCTGTCACCTTCTGTGCCGTCAGGCTCTGCCTGTTCCTCCCGCTGCTTCTGCTTGAACTTCATGTTTCCAAAGTGCATGATGGCTCCTGTCAGCTTGTAAATGGAGTTCTTCTCCTCTGGAGTGAAGCCCAGCACATCAAAGGCACTCTGTAGGTAGGTCCCATGTCAGAGAATCCCAGGAAAAGAAGTATGACTGCTAAGTGAGATCCTTCATGAGTTAGAGGGAGAACTTGTCTTCTAGCTCGGATGGATTTTGAAACTCCTGCACTTAGTGGAGAACTCCAAAGCAAAGATGGAAGGTGTGAGAGCAGGTTGCTACCTCAGCACCGCTATCTATGGTCACAGCTGTTCTCTGGAGCTACTCTGGACTACTCACTTATGTTTCCAGTCCCCACACTTGTTTCACTATCTGGTCTTCCATATCTGTGTGTATCTGTCCTACATTCAACAGCCTTCTCCAGCCCTGTGCCATGACTCTTTTACCTTGGGTGATATTTATAGTTTTGCCTTGTCTGCTCTCTCCCTCCCACCTGCCCCCTCATAGTTTTCAGCACTTTCTGATTTGACAGAATACCAGGTACCAGCCAATCCTGTCAAATCATCTATATCCCAGCATACCCTGCTCACAGGGAATGTGTGGCTCTTTAGCCGCGAGGACATTATGCTACTTTAAACGTCAGACAGCCAGTGTCTTAGCTGCTTTCCTGAGCTGGCCGCGTGTGCCCCCACTGTTCATTTCCCCTCTCTGGCCGGATCCTCACACACTTACATCAGTGGCCAGGAGCTCCTCAGAGTCGTCGATTGAGGCCACCGTCGTCTCTCCTTGAGAGATGAAGGCATAATCATAGGGGTTGTTGGTGATCAGCAGCATGTCTAAGCAGGGAGAGGAATGTCGTTAGGATGTGACACAAGCCCCTGGCTCTCATGAGGGCTGCTGGTCACATCACACGCTCAAAGGGACAGTAGTAAACAGGGTTTGAGTTGGCTTTCTAGCCCACAGAACTGAACCCAGCAGCGCCATCAAGCCCAGGGCATGCCAAGAGAATTCATACATAAGCAGAGGGGGCCCAAGTTGCCATGGAGATGGCTGGTTTCAGTCAGTGGCTCTGACTCACCCAGCAGCTCAGGCTTTTTGTTAGACAGGATTTGGTAGAAAATGTGATAATCTCTTTCTGCTTTCAGCTGGAAAATAACTCTGGATTTTTCCAGAAGGTCTGTGAACCAACAGATAGAAGAAAGGTTAAGATTTAGTTAGTACGAAATAAAGGGAAATGAGTGAGAAATGTAGCATACAAAAGGCAAAGGTCTGGTACACAGACCCAGAGATCCAGAAATGGGGACAGAGATCCGATCAATCTTAGAGAAAAATCCCAGGTAAGCATATGTTTATGTATAGAGATGGAAGGAGACCCAGAGGAAGTCTGAGCAAACAAATGCATGGATCTAGAGACAGAGAAAGGAATCAAGGAGAAGAACAGGGGCTGGGGGTAGGGATGGATTGAGACCAGACAGTGTAGAACTAGGGTGAGCTCAGGCTAAGCGCCAGCAGATTCGTGAAACTCACAGGTCTCTATGTCTGCAGATGCCAACTTGCCAGTCGCCCCAAAGTGGATGCGAATGAACTTCCCCTGAAGGAATGGAAGAGGTGGTGATGAACGATGAGCGGAGGATGGCTCACATTTGAGGCCTACTTTCAGCCAGCCCACGTCCCAAGCCCAAGGTCAAGGGTCACTCACAAAGCGGGAGGAGTTGTCATTCCGGACTGTCTTGGCATTGCCAAAGGCCTCCAGAGCGGGGTTGGCCTGGATGATCTGGTCCTCCAGGGTGCCCTGCAGAGGTCAAGAAGGACGGTATGTGAAGGGCTGCTCCCTCTCTTTCTGCAGTGCAGGCCCTTGGAGGACAACAGCCTACCTTGCCTGGGGTCTGGTCCTTCTTGCTTCGATCCCCGATGGCAGCGATAACAGCAAAGTATTGGATGACCCTCTTAGTGTTGACAGTCTTCCCAGCCCCGGATTCTCCACTGTTGGGACAGACAGAGGCTCAGTACTCAGTAGGCGCTGAGTAACACTGCTTGAGACCAACAAGCCTCAAGTGAGGAGAGAGCACCTGTCATGTAATTGTGCAGCAGCCCTAAGCAGGAAGCTGTTGGAGACGGTGCACCCAGAGCATAAAGCAGCCTACAGGGTTAGGAGAGCAAGCAGGAGGATGCCCTAAGAATATGTAAGGCTTGGAAAGGGGGAGTTTTGGCTTCACAGACAAGGTGAGTCAGAGGAGGGGAACTGAGCAATTTTGGAAAAGAATAAGTGGGGCTGGAAAGATGGAAAGGATTTTGAAGAGAAAGATGAAGGAAATGAAGAGGTAAAGACAATGACGGATAAATTGGTGAAGGGTTAGAGGATAGTGGGTGAAGAAGATGAGAGAAAAGTAAAAGATGGATGAGAAGTAGAAAGAGGGAGCACAAAGTGAAGGGCTTAGAGAAAGGTCAGAGGACAAGGGAGGTGGGCATGAAGGTGGAGGGGAAGAGGAGCGCTGCTGGGGGCTGGGGTCAGGGGCTGTGTAGAAATGCTCACGTGATAAGGATGGACTGATTCTCCCGATCTGGAGGAGAGAGGAAGAGAGGCAATGGTGTGAGGACTGAGGGTCCAGGTGGGGGCTGTGGTTGAGAGGACACAGGTCAGGGCCCCATCCTCACCTGTCAGCATGTACTGATAAGCGTTGTCAGAGATGGAGAAGATGTGAGGAGGGGCCTCACTCCTCTTCTTGCCCCGGTAGGCAGCCACCACCTCTGCATTGTACACTGGCAGCCACTTATAGGGGTTGACGGTGACACAGAAGAGGCCTGAGTAGGTCTAGGGGTAGAAAAGGATGAGGAAGTGGGTGGCCTGTGATGCACAAGGAGGGGAGATGATGTTCAGAATTAGAGAAAGACCCCAGGAGAAGCAGAGGGGAAAGGAGAATGAGTGAGCCCTTCAGAATGTGCTCAGTGTGAGCCATGCCAGTCCCGAGTGTTAGAACTGAGCCCAGGCCAGGAGAAAGTGCCCCACCACCTAGGAGGGCTCCAGGAGGGCATACATGACTGGAAGCTCTGGGCTCCAGGGACAAAATGGCATTACACTCACGTAGATCATCCAGGAGGCATAGCGCTCCTTGAGGTTGTACAGCACCGCAGGCTCGTGAAGGAAGGTCAGCATGGCCATGTCCTCGATCTTGTCGAACTTGGGTGGATTCTGCTGCATCACCTGGTCCTCCTTCACAGTCACCGTCTGCAGTAGACCCCATAGGTACCCCTGTTAGTCTGTGTGTGCCCTCTTCCCTCAGCAGGGAAAGAAGTGAGGTGATTCACACACAGTGGTGAGCAGAGAAGAGACTGAGATCTCACAGAGCACAGGATGCATGTTGGGAGTGAGAAGCTCTTTAGAGGGTTTGGGTTCCCACCCAAAAGAAAAGAGACTGGTGGTCCTCAGGTGTGCAAAGAGTATTCTGTGCACACTTTGTGTGCATGTCCCCACATGTGGGCACTCTCTGGGGCAGTCCCTCACGCAGCCCTGACACCCACCTTGCCATTCTCCGTCTCAGCAGTGACTTTGCCACCTTCTCGAGATACAATCTTGGCCTTGACAAACTCTTCTTTGTCATCAGGCACAAAGACATCCTTCTTGAGGTCGAAAGGCCTGGTTTGTGCCTCTAACCGCTCCTTCTCTGACTTGCGCAGGAAGGGCGCCGCAGCCCCGAACGCAGCCATCTCTGCATCTGCCATAGCTGTGCCTGGAATGAGCAGAACGGGCGGTCCTGCTGTTGTCCCTCCTCTCCCAGGGCTCTCTCCTGTGGTGGACGCTCCTAAACCTAGCACCGTGCTAGCACTGAAGAGGGGTCACATCCTTGTTCTTCTAGCTTAGCCCATAACCAGAGAACGGCCTAGCAAACCCACCTGACAAAAGCAACAACTAACTTGTTTAGGCTGGTACCCTCCTCAGGTCATCTAATGGAAGCAGGAATCTGCCTGTGTCTATCTGTGACCCTCATCAGACCCTGTCCCCTCACTAGTTGCAGATAAGGAGCCCCTGAGGGCCAAAATATTGTCCCCAAGGCAGGATAGAAAGTAAAGTCCCACTCTTTGGTTTTGGGACTGGTGTGTCCAATCTTCCTAGTTCCCCCACCCCCCCCCACACACCCGCCCCAACACCCTATCTTCGGCTTTTCTTACCGTGGTTTCACAAAGAATCTAGAGATGAGGAAGTAGGCCCAGGCCTGCAGGATACCTGGAGAAAGGAAAGAGGCTGTGTCATGCCAGGCTCTGGCCCAACCTGGCTAGTGCCACCTCTCTCTTCTCTCCCTGGCTCTGTCTTTCAGCACCTATCCTCCCCTGTGCCTGAAAGCAGGCTGGAAGTGGTGGCCAACCTCTCTTATCCCATCTTCCTTCTTCTTTTCCAAACTCTATTTTCTTCCTCCAAAAGACTGGTTCTAACAATTTCCTGGTGTCTCTCAGTCTCAGTCCTTCCCGCCTTTGGTAGACTGTCCCACCCTTGCCTGTACCCATCTACTGAGACTTTCTTTGAGCCACCAGCAAAACAATGGTCACAGCACTTCCATTCTTTTACTCAATGGCCACCTCTTGAGCCAAGTGGCTTGTTTTCCACAATCACCAAACAGTAGCCAAGAGCTGAACTCCAAAGCCACTTGTTTTCCATCCTGTCCCTATTCCATTTTCTTTTCTTTCTTTTCTTTTCTTTTCTTTTCTTTTCTTTTCTTTTCTTTTCTTCCTTTTCTTCCTCCTCTTCTTCTTTTATTTAGTTTTTATTCTTTGGTTTTTCAAGGTAGCGTCTCGTTCTCTCCCAGGCTGATCTGATTCACTAGGTAGACTCAGGCTGGCCTCCAACTCATAGCGATCCTCCTACCTCTGCCTTCCTCCCAAGTGGTAGGATTAAAGGTGTGTGCCACCTTGCCTGACCATCCTGTCCCTATTTCATCAAACTTTGTGAACATTCTCAGAAGAATACTCACGTAGATGACCATCACACAGTCTAATGCTCTCCACCACACCCTCTGATGCGCATACATGCCTGGTGCTTTGTGCACACACCTCACACAAAGACAAGCTTCCTTCCTAGCTTCAGCACATACCCCATGCTCAGTGTACATGCACCTTCACAACAGATGAGAACATAAGCAGACCCCCTTGGCTGTCCATACCAAGACCTAACACAGTTACATCATGTGCCTGTGAGCTCCTTCTGCATAAGGTACATACAATGTCACAGTCATGACTCCTAAATGCACAGACAGGCATTTCCATGGACATGGCCAGCTATGTTTCAGCCCTCACAGAACTAGCCTGTAAGCATACCCACTTTCTATATAATCATTCTCTACCACTCTTTCCCCCTTCCCACCAAATGCTTGTGCTTAAGCATGATGGTAAACACATGTTCCCTACTTGCCTGTATATTAGATAGTGAGACACACACCCTTACATGCAAACCGTGTGTGCATGAACACACACACACACGATTGTGTTCTGGTCCATGTGCTTGGATACAGATATTTCCTCCTGTGAACACATGAGCCACCCCCCCCCATTCCTATGGCACAAACATGCATGTTTAGACCCGCACGTCTGTGCACAATGGTGATCTGGTACTCTACACGAAGTCCTGCCAAAGCCTGCTGTTCCTAGAAGAACGACTTCCTAAACCTAGAGTCCCCTTATCTGAGAGGAAGGCCTCCAGCTTCCACTCCTACCTGATAGCAGCAAGGAAAGAAATAGCGAGAGAGAGCTGAGAGCCAGGCCTGATCTCAGGGGCAGTATATATGGGGTAGCAGGGTGCCCCCATCCCCCACCTTCACCCAGTCCCTAGCCAGATTTAGAAAGGTCTGTTGTCACTAAAAGCATTTCCCCCGTACTCCCCCTCCCTTGCCCAAAGAGTGCTCCCCCCCCCCAAGCTAGGAAACAATTGGAAGTGGTCGTCATTGTTATGGCATGGGGCGCTCAGGGTCTGAGTTCCAAGGGGCGGGGTGACTCAAAGTGGAGCAAAAATATCTCTCAGGCCAGGCCTCACATTCCATAGCTGGCCGGAGAGTAAAATGACTACGACCACCCTGACCTTGGGCAGGCCCTGACTCCTGATCCTTGAACCCCTTGCCCCAGCATTGTCCTGGCCCTGTTTCCAGTGACATTCCTGATCCCCTGGCCTGGGTCCTAGATAGAAAGGGGCTGAGTGACAGCAGCAGTGAGGGGTAGGGCAGAGTTGGGGCATGGCCCCAGTGTGATGGTTGGATTGGAGCAGCTGGAAGGTGGTTTCCTAGTGAAGTAGGAAGAACAATAACCAGGGAGCTTAGACATGGAAACTCTTGGCTCAGACCCTGCTTTCCTTGGCCAGGAGACAATGTGTTGAGGTCACTGCACCTCAGAGCCAGACAGGTCTTTAGCAATCCATCCAAATGCTTTATTTCATGGAAAGGGAAGTGTTTTCTCAAAGGTCACACAGCGAGTTAGGGCAGCTAAATTCAAGGCAGGGAACCTTAGCAGAGAGGAGAATGGATGCCAGCGGGGGGAGAAGGACGAGGGTTCTAAGGAATCAAGGATTCACTGTGAGGGAGCAGGACCCAGCCACAGGATATTTCTGGTTTGGGGCCCTTTCTTGACTGTTTTCCTAGTTCTGCCCTGCAGATACTACAGATCTTATCCCAAGCTGGAGCCTCCCAGGGCTGTAGCTAAGGCAGCTGTTGTTGCCTGGCCCACCCAGCCTCTGCTGGGATAATCTCTGTGCAGACATAGATGTCATCAAGTGAACAGAGGGACAGGACTGTCAAAGTCTTCCCCTCTCCTACCGCCCCCAGGAGCAGCTTCAGGGAGGGAAGAGAAAGAGCTGGGGTCTGGCCACTGGGTATAGAACAGAGCCACTTCCTCGAACTTCCAGCATGGCCTTTGCAAGCCTTACTGCTTGATGTCCAGGCAACCACTGCACGGTTTGTTTTGAAACCCTCCTTCTTCCCACGCACAGCTCTTAGTGCATATGGATTAATCCCACGTGATTAACTGTCACCTTGGAGGAGAGGGCCAGATACGGGGGACAGGGTGCAGAGCAGGTACATTTTGAAGATGGGATGTGCACACCCGGGAAGGAAAATTCAGAAGGGAGGCCTCTGTGGGGTAGCTTGACAACCAAAGCCCAGCCTGAGGACACTGAGCGGCCGTGTGCATGGCAGGTGCCGGCAAGTGGGGGGTAGAACACAGACTAGAGGGGCTGCAGCTTGTGCTGCTGAAGTGCACAGCTTGCTGAGACAGCTCCAGTGGACCCTGCTGCCATCAAACCCAGCAGAACAACTTCTGAGGGTCCCTTCCAGGACTTGCAGGATACTGAAGAGCCAGCCTCACTTGTAAGGACCTTCAGGATTGGCTATGAAAGGCAAGACCTCTCTCATACTCTTCCAACTTTCTAAATAATTTTATTTATTTGCATAGAGAGAGAGAGAGAGAACGAGAATAGGCACATCAGGGCCTGCTGCCACTACCAATGAACTCCAGATACATTGTGCATCTGGCCTTACCTGAGTACTGGGGGATTGAACCCAGGCCTTCAGACTTCGCAAGCAAGTGACTTCAACTGCCGAGCCATCTTTCCAGCCCTCCACTTCCAAATTTCTACACACACAGACAAGGGAGATGCACAAAGAATGCTCAGGACACAGTTGAGTCGTTTCAAAGCTAGTGACTTCACCCTAGGTCAGCCTCTGGGGTTGTAGGGCTGGGAGCCTTCTTTACATTTATTAACTCAGTATCTATCACTCTGTTTCTCTCCCTTCAATTTTGAGGGGCTCTGGGCTCTGGATGGATGTTTTGGTATTACTTTTTCCATGCCCCATTGCAGAATACAAAGCATCTCCCTAACTTGGGCTCTTTGACTCGTATCTCAGCCTGGAAAGTCTGATGTCCTTAAAGATCTCCGACTCAGACCCCAGCCCTACAGAACCTGCTCTTGGCTCCACTATGATTCTCCTGTTTGCTTGCTGCCATTGAAATATTGAGTAGCTTTGCCTATTCTTTCACTGAGCAAGTATTTATTGAGTGCCTACTGTGTGCCAGGCACTATTCTACGCAAGGCGTGACCAAAACAAAAAGTTCCTCCTCTGTGCAGTCCTGCTCAACTGTTTGTGAAGTAGAATTGGGCCTCAGTATACAGCCAGTGCTTTGCACACATGCACATTCCTAGTGGTCAGAGTAAAGGCTGTGCTCACATGAGGGAGTAGGTGGTGATTGTGGAGTGCATGACAGAGTGTCAGCAGACAAAACAAAGGAGAGCAGAGCAAATGCTATAAATAAAAGGGGGACTGGAGGGAGGGCCTCTTCACAAAGGTAGACCAAATAAGGCCTGCCTCCCTGTTCTCCCCTCAACCCCACCCTATTGTTCCTACTTTGTCTGGGTTGTCACCACCCTGATCAAATGTCAAGCCCAAGCCATTGCTATGAACATGCCAGTTGGGAGTCCAGTGGAAAAGTTGCTAAAATTACTACTCGGAGTTAGGTGGGGGTGTAGGACACACAGGCAAAACTACAAGATACCTGAGCACAGGAAGAGAAAAATCAGGAAGGAACCCCAAAACCCGAAGAGAAGGGAGCAGAGAGGATAGGAAGGAAGAGGCAGGGGATTTGGGCCTCAGGAGGCCCAACAAGGCACCATTGCTTTTGTATAGGAGAGAGGGGACCCAGGAATGGAAGTCAGCTCTCCAAGCTGCCTGCCTCTAGAATGTCTGACCTTGGGGGACCCGTCCCTGGCTCCACATGGGCCTGGGATTAGGGAGCTGAGCTTCATGCCTGTCTCAGGTTTCCCTCTACAAACAGCTGTTCCCTCTTGTCCTTTTGTCTTCCTGCTGGCTCCCAAATCTTTTGTTCCTCTGCATCTTCCCAATACACCAAACTCCCTACTCCCCAACCTCTGCTTTCTGGTAGACAAAGGCCAAGTGGAAAGATTGGCTGGTTTTGTGTGGGGCGTTTTGGACAGGTAGATCTCTCCTTCAGCGAGTGTTTGAAGGGAGACTACTCACTGAAGAGGAGGAATGGTGAGTAGTGGTCAGTCTAGAGGCCTCAGGGAACACAGAAGGGGCATCCTGAGGGCAGCCGCTGAGTTAGTCATAGAGGTCCACTTTGAAACTCATCTCTTCATGTCATAGCTTAGTGATCTAGTTCAGTCACATAAGCTTCTGAACCAATTTTCTCATCAACACATTTATTTGCCAGGATTATGGAAACCATTAGGCGTTTCACACGTGGAGGGTCTATCTCACATCAGCACACAGCAGGCCTCACGGTAGGCAGTTCTTATCCTCATGAGCACAGACTCGTGGAAGCCCCACTGCACACGGTAGGGCCAGTCTCATTTCCCTCAGTCACATTAAGTTTCCTTGGCTCAAGGGACAGTGTGGGCCAGGGTGGATTCAGTATCCTTTAGTTATTTTTTTCTTGAATATTTTTTATTTACTTATTTAAGAGGGAGAGAAAGAACATGGGTTCAACAGGGCCTCCATATACATGCACCACTTTGTGTGTCTGGCTTTAAGTGGGTACTGGAGAATCAAAGCCCGGCCAGCAGACTTTACAACCAAACACCTTTAACTACCGAGCAATCTCCCCAATCCTCTTTTTATTTGTTTGTTTATTTTTATTTAATTAATTTTTATTGACAAATTCCATAATTGTAGACAATAACCTCTCCCCCCACTTTCCCCTTTGAAACTCCACTCTCCATCATATCCCCTACCCTCTCAATCAGTCTCTCTTTTCAGTTTGATGTCACCATCTTTACCTCCTATTATGATGGTCTCGTATAGGTAGTATCAGGCACTGAGAGGTCATGGATATCCAGGCCATTTTGTGTCTGGAGGAGCACGTTGTAAGGTGTCCTACCCTTCCTTTGGCTCTTACATTCTTTCTGCCACCTCTTCAGCAATGGACCCTGAGCCTTGGAAGGTATGATAGAGATATTTCAGTGCTGAGCACTCCTCTGTCACTTCTTCTCAGCACTATGGTGACTTCTGATTCATCCCATGGTCACTGCCATCTGAAAAGAGAAGCTTCTTTAACCAAAAATGAGAGTAGCATTAACATATGGGTATTAACATTAAGAGAAGTGCTTACTGGGCAATTTGGTAACCATAGTATATACATTTTGCCAGACACCAGCAGATGCTACACCCCAAGGCTCATGAAAACCCTGTTGTAGGTTTTCAGTATCAGGGATATATTCCCTCCCATGGAGCAGGCCTCCAGTCCAATTAGAGAGTGGTTTTTTTCTCCCATAACAGACGTGCCACTATTGCACCCATTGGCTCATTTGGCCTGGCTGGCCAAATTTAAGTCTTGCAGTGTTCACTGTTGATTATCTTCACTGGTGATTTCTCTCTCTCCCATTGAGCTGCATGCAGCGTAGCTTTTTCCAGTTTTCTGTCAGCTGGTCTACATGGAGGAGGCTTTCAGCTCATCTCCAGCAGGATCTCTCAGTGACTTTGCAGCCCAAGCATGTGGAGTCTTCAGCAATAGGATCTTACCATTTATTCTTGGTGGGAAACCAAGAGCCTTGGCAATGGCCTGTATAATTTGGGGACATCAGTGACCTCCCTGGCCAACAACTCACTGGAAGGTACCCTGGCACTGAAAATTAGTATCCTCTAGTTCTGTGTTCTCTTCTGTGCAGATGGTGGCTGCCTATGGGAATGCCACTGTAGGAAGCCAAGATCTTCAAACCGTCCTAGACCCTGCCTGAGTCCACATCCTGGTTCTGAACCAAGAGACCCACCACTGCCAGGATGCTGTCCATATAGCTTCCCACATGACCAATGTGCATGCCAAGGCCCACCAGGAGTTGGCCCAGCAAATAGCAATATTGGCAGGACACTAAATGGGAGCCAAAACTAAGCATCAGCTAAATGTTTTATTTTTGTGTCTTTGTTTGAAATATCTTAGAGATCTTGAATGGGGTTGCTGTGGAGCTGGAAAGTGAGGGTGTGGAGAGGAGGCAGACCAAATGGTGGCGGGGGGGGGCTCCAGAAATGAGCTGACAAGGGCTCCTTCAGTTATCCCAACTACCCTTAGACTGATGTTAGGGTTAGCCAAAGATGTAGTAGAGGGTCTAGAAATCTTTGGAAGGAGAATGGCTAGAGTATAGAGTATTATCATATAAAATTATCATTTAGAGTATTATTATATAAAATTGTCAGATGAACTGAAAAAGAGCATCCTGGAGTCACCTGCCAGACACTGTGGTGTCTGGACCTGGAATTCATCCTGTCTCTCTTTCTCTTTCTCTATTTCTCTTTCTCCCCTCTCCATCAGGCCCTACTTCTCCCTCTGAGGACTTCTGCTCTGCTCCCAGCTCTTCCTAGGGCACTCTACTGGAGCTGTCAGGCCTATATCAGCACAGGACGTGGGATCAAGAAGTGGAAGGGAGAGCCGGGCGTGGTGGCGCACGCCTTTAATCCCAGCACTCGGGAGGCAGAGGTAGGAGGATCGCTGAGAGTTCGAGGCCACCCTGAGACTACATAGTTAATTCCAGGTCAGCCTGGACCAGAGTGAGACCCTACCTCGAAAAACTAAAAAAAAAAAAAAAAAAAAAAAAAAAAAAAAAGAAGTGGAAGGGGATTGTTCAGAGACCCAAGAATCTGAGTAACCACAGGCCCTTCTCAAGAGGAGAAGGGTTCTGAACCTCTTGCCTTTTGTCAGATATTCTTCTTCCTTCTTCAAGCAGGCCTTCCTGGAACTAGAGCAGGTCTCCCCCTACACCATAAGTGAAGGTGAATGTGCACAGGCGCTGTGTCTGCAAGCACACACATATGTGTAGGTCTCTGTGCAAACATACATGGCACATCATTGGAGCTACCTTCTCCAGTCAGTCCCAGGCTTGAACTCACAGTGATCCTCCTACCTCTGCCTCCCGAGTACTGGGATGAGAGTGTACCACCATGCCCAGATGTTTTCCTTCCTCCCTCCCTCCCTTTTCTTTTCTTTTCTTTTCTTTTCTTTTCTTTTCTTTTCTTTTCTTTTCCTTTCCTTTCCTTTCCTTTCTTTTCTTTCTTTCTTTCTTTCTTTCTTTCTTTCTTTCTTTCTTTCTTTCTTTCTTTCTTTCTTTCTTTCGGTGCTAAGGATGGAACCCAGAAGCTAATTCATGCTAGGCAATCATCCTATCACTAAGCTATATCCTAGCCCTATGGATAGTTTTAAAACAGAGCATTGGTGTTTAATGAACTTAACAGAAATGTCTCTATTCCAGTGTCTAGCCCAGACCAGTTTTTCTTGCTTTCATTCCACCCACCCCATCCCCAGCTGGGTCTCTGTCAGGCAGCCTGCTGCATGCCTCACCGACTGACACCTACTGTACACCAGGCTATAGTGGGTCACAGGAGACTTGCATGGTCTGCCTTATAGATACTCCCATGGGCTAAGGAACTAGAAACCAAGTGATACAGCAAGGCTTGGATATGGAATGACTCAAGGGCAGAGAACCTCTTGCTCAGTGAGGCTGGTGCATAAGGGTTTCAAGGACATAGACTTGGCCAGGCATGGTGGTGCATGCTTTTAATCCCAATACTCAGGTGGCAAAGGTAGGATTGCAGTGAGTTTGAGGCCACCCTGAGACAACATAGTGAATTCCAGGTTATCCTGGGCTGGAGTGAGACCCTACCTCAAAAACAACAACAACAACAACAACAACCACACACACACACACACACACACACACACATATACACATCAAGGACATAGTCTTGGAGCTGGAAGGGAAGAGGGGGCTTTGAGAGGAACTGGTGAGCAGGTTGTGTTCCCAGCACTGAGAATCAGCATGACCAAAGGTGTGGAAGGTAAATGGTGTGCAACGTAGAAAGGACTCTGCTGTGGGAATCTGGAGACCTCAAGTGGAAAGAAAAAGAGGTAGAGTCACATTGCCTGTATGTGAGTACCCATCTGGGCCAGGTACCGCACACGAGTTAAACACGTTTCCTCAGTGAATACAATTGCCCATCACTTAAGTTGTCTTCTGTGGATAAGGAGTAAAACACAGAGAGGCTAAGATGTTCGACCAAAGTTAAGCAGCAAATGTGGCATCAGGTTTCAAACCCAGGTCTGTTTTGTTCCCAAGTGTTTTTTACTGATCTACCATATTTCTCAGACCAGCAAGTGGACAATATCCCAGAAGCACCAATGAGTGATGACAGCTCCAGATTGTGTTGCTCATTGTGGTGTCTCAAGAGCATAGAATGAGGGGCTTAGCAGGGAATTGAGGGAGAAGAAGCTCAGGAAGGGCTTCAGGAAGCAATCGAGATCAAGAGACATGAAAAGGAAAGGACAAGGCTGGGAGATGTCTTTAAAAATTTATTTATTTATTTATTTATTTATTTATTTATGAGTGAAAGAAAGACAGAGAGAGTATGAGCCTCCTGATGCATGTGCCACTTAGTGCCCCTGACTTTGCATGGGTATTGGGGAATTGAACCCTGGTTGTCAGACTTTATAAGCAAATTCCTTTACCCGCTGAAACATCTCTCCAGCCCCTGGAGGCATCTTAAGAAAAAGATGAAATGTCTTTTTGACAGAATGGATCCAGAAAATGAAGGAAGAGTCATGACTGCATGATGTCGAGAATAGTTCGAAAGGAAACAGCCCCAGACAGGCAGGACCAAGTGTTTGCTTTGAGCGAGTTACTGGTAACAAGGACACTGATGGAGATGTTTCACATCCCTGTAGGAAGTGGAAATTATGGGCTGGTGAATGATAGATAGCTGCCTCAGTATGGTGCAAGAAGCCATGAGATTAGAGAGAGAGAGAGCGTGCGCACAGTCCAGAGATGTGATGTGAAAAAGAAGAGAATGAAGCAAGCAACTCAAGAGCCAAGGAGAACAAGAAGAAGGAAGTTTCCTAGAAGTCACAGAAGTATTTCAAGAGGAGCAGGTGGCCAATAGTTTCAGATTCCAAAGAATAGCTGAATGGCGAGAGGACAGAGTCATCTTGCAGGAAGCAGCTTGTGGAAAGCACGAGGCAGAGCCAAGCTGCAGAGAGTTAGAAGGATGACTAGAAGTAAGCTGGTAGTTGAGACTTAATGAAGAGAAGGACTGGAAGTGGAGACAGTGGGTATACGCCGTGCAATTGAGGAGTTTGGCAGTGGAATGAATGAGATTAGATAGCAACGAGAAGGGAAGCAGGCCAAATAGCATGGTTTATTTTGTTTTTAAGATAAGGTAGTTCTGAACATGTGAAGAGGGAATGAAGGAGTGATAAAAGATGCCCTTTCTATTCCTCATTCCACTTTCCTTTTTTTTTTGGAGCTGTTTTGCTTTTGTGGAACTTAGGAGGGTGATGTGTGAATACCTGGAGCACTGGGTTTCCCACACCATAAGGTGGCTCAGAGGACTCCTTTGTCTCCACATGTACGTGGAAGGAGCTCAGAGCAGAGTTTGGTTCTCACTGACTAGCTTGAGACGTGTCTCAGCCTTCAGAGGTCCCTGGTCTGGGGATTAAGGTAAGGCAGCAAATAGCCAGTGGAGAGAGATAGGAACATAAGCAGTGCCTGGTAACAGAGTCATCTGCCTGTTTATGCCTCAGAGTCTGTGCTTTATCCTAGGAAGACAGTGATTGGAGGTAGAAGTGGCCCCCTCAGGCCTGCAATGACTTCTTAGTCTCTAGGGGCTGGTCTCTTGCTGGTCTTCATGGGGATAGCACAGTGTTTTCTGATGTTCTTGTGCTGCCGAGACACACAGCTTTCCACCGCTGAGTGTGCAAGCTCGGGTTTAGTGCAGGAATGGAATTCTAGTTCTTGACTATATATATCCAAAATTCTCCACAAAAACTGGAAACCAAACACATCCATACAGTATGAGGTGTTTCTGGGCCTACTGTGGTTGCGAGCCACTGAGACTCTCAAAGTCAGCTTTGGAATGGAGAAGCCTTGCTTCTTTCCTCACAGGAAGCCTTTCAGGAACAGTCGGGCCTCCTGGGCATGTGGGCAGACTAGGGAGTGAGAGCTGGTCAGGCTCCTTGAAGGCTGAAAGGACAAGTGCAGGGGCTTTCTCCACTGAAGCAAGGGGGGAAAAAAGAGCCTTTAGAAAAGGGCTCTGGAGAGAAATCACCGGTGGAGATGCTCAACAGTGGACACTGCAAGCCTTAAATTTGGCCAGCCAGGCCAAATGAGCCAACGGGTACAATAGTGGCATGTTTGTTATGGGGGAAACCAACCACTCTTTAACTGGACTGGAGGCCTGCTCCATGCGAGGGAATACATCCCTGATACTGAAAACCTATGACAGGGGTAGTCATGAGCCCTAGGGGTGTAGCATCTGCTGGTGTCTGGCAAAATGTATATATTATGCTCACCAAATTGCCCAGTAAGCACTTCTCTTAATGTTCATACCTATATATTAATGCTAGTCTCACTTTTGGTTAGAGAAGCTTCTCTTTTCAGATGGCAGTGACCTTGGGATGACTCAGAAGACACCATGGTGCTGAGAAGAAGTGACAGAGGAGTGTTCAGCAGTGAAACATCTCTATCACACCTTCCAAGGCTCAGGGTTCATTGTGGAAGAGGTAATGGAAAGAATGCAAGAGCCAAAGGAAGGGTAGGACACCCTACAATGTGCTCCTCCAGACACAAAATGGCCTGGATATCCATGACCTCTCAGTGCCTGACACTATCTACACAAGACCATCATAATAGGAGGAAAGGATCATGACATTAAAAAAAAGAGAGAGACTGATGGAGAGGGGGAGGGGATATGATGGAGAGTGGAGTTTCAAAGGGGAAAGTGAGGGGAGGGAGGGAATTACCATGGGCTATTGTCCACAATTATGGAAGTTGTCAATAAAAATTTTTTTTTTTAAGAAAAAGGAAGAAAAGGCTCTGGATTTACTAGATTAAAAGAGCTGACCCATTCTGAGCTGGAAGAATGAGAAAGAAGCAGGAGGATGCAGTGGTTGATTTGTTGGGAGTGGGCAGGAGAGGCAAGGGGTTTCTGGAGAGCTGGAGAGGGGCTGATAAGTTGGTCTTCAGGGTAGCACAGGTGGGCCCAGCAGAGCTATGTCCAACTGGGACTTAAGACAATAGTGTGAGGGCTGGAGAGATGGCTCAGTAGGTGTTTGCCTACAAAGCCTAATGATCCTGGTTTGCTTTTCCAGTCCCCATGTAAAGCCAGATGTGCAAGGTGGTGCATGCATCTGGAGTTCATCTGCAATGGCTAGATACCCTGGCATGCCCTCTCTCTCTCTCTCTTCTCTCTGTGCTTGCAAATAAATAAATACAAATATAAGTCAATAGTGTGAACAAGCAGAGATTGCAAAAAGAAAGGTAGAGCTGTGCCTTTAGCTGTGTGTTATGGGGGAGGTGACCTTGCCCAAGGGCAGAGCCTTGTGGAGCAAAGCCAGGACAAAGGCACATGTGCAAGAGGCCCGTGCTAGGCCCCTTGTCTCTGAGATTAGTCTTGGCTGCCAAGAGCAGCTCTGTGAGGGTGGAATGAAACAAAGCAAAGATACTTCTGGGTTCCTAAGAATAGCCATGGCTAGGCTCCAGGAGATGACTCTGATAGGCTACCATGTCCTGGGACTTGTTCTCAGAGGTGTCTCTATGTTAGCCACTCCCCACCTCGGCCTCAGTTACCTGTGCTTGCCACCAGAGAAGACAAAGCAGAGGAAAAGTGGGCGCAAAAGTGGCTCAGATGTGTTAGGGGGGAGACACAGGCCACAAACCTGTAAAATGTGGGGCTGCAGCAAGAGACTGTGATTCTCCCTGGAAGAGAGATGGTGGAACAAAGGTGCCATAATTGGCCAGAGGTAGGAACAACAGATACCACACATGGACAGACTTCTGCGAAGTAGTGGAAGGAAGCCGATCCAGGCCGAGAAGCAGTGACACAGCTTCAGGAGACCAGAACACAGAAAGAGAAGGAATAAGAAATTCAGAGTGGGGGAAGGGGAGGGAACAGATGGGAGCTAAGAGAGCTAGAGAAGATAAAGGCTAGAAGTGGCAAAAGACAGCAGTACTCCTACAGTCACAGGCAGAGGGGTGACACGGCTCTCTCGGAAGAGCTTGGAAAAAAGCTCTCAAAGGCCATTCCTATGAGATAACAATGCAGTTCAAATCCCTCCCTAATCTCCCCTTCTATTATTAGCCCTGAGTCCTCTCGTTGGAGAGGCCACAGGTCCCTGGGCCCTGTCCTTTCCCCCATGCCCTTGACTAGAATGAAACAGTTGTGTCTGTGTGATCATCTGCTAAGCACGGTCCTTCTGGCTTCTGGGCAATGCCACCAGAGAAGAACATGGAGAGGTGGTGGGAAAGTGTTGGAAGGTCATTGTGCACTTGGAACACCCAGACTTGGACAGGGATAGAGGCCTAGGCCTGCTCTCAGAGTTTCAGATCTATAAAATAAATACATGACCAACATGACAACAAGGTCTTCAGAGTGGCAGCAGTTAACGTGTGCCAAGGGTATAAACGTGTGCTGAGGGGATAAACATTGCTGTCACTGAAGGGCAGGGCAGAAAGGGAAGGTTTCTGGGGCAGGTAAACTTGGGAGGTATCTTGAAAGGATTAGACTTGAGGTTCCATTCCCTTAGCTGCTGGCCCCAAGCATTCTGGAGAAATAAGATAGACCCAAGATAGTAACTTCTACCCTGTGGCCCAACCTCTAGAGTACAAGGCTGCTGCTATAGGCTTAGACTCCTGAGTTTTCTATGTATGCTAGGACTTACCCCTGTTTAGTTGAAGCTACTGGTTTTTTTCTTACCCAGTTTGTTTCTTTAATGTTTTCCCTTTGGCCTCCTTGCCTTTCATCTCCTTAAGTGTTCATCATTTTGATTTTTTTTTGGGGGTGGGGAGAGAGACACAGACAGAGAGACAGAGAGAGAGGGAGAGGAAGACAGAGATGGGCACGCCAGCAGTGTCTCAGCTGCTGTGAACAAAATTCAGATGCGCGTGCCCCCTTGTGGTCAAATGCACATTGCGCCCTTGCGTCACTTTGCATCTGGCTAAACGTAGGACCTGGAGATTGGAACCGGCGTTCTTAGGCTTAGGAGGCAGGCGCCTTAACCGCTAAGCCATCTCTCCAGCCTTCATTTTGATTTTTTAAAAGGTCAAAAGTTATTGTATGTATTTTTATCTTGAGCTCTCTTCACTCTGGCAAATCTCAGTAAAATAAATACATGATGAATAATGTACCGAAGAGGGTGAGCAGCTGCTGTCCCTATGAGGGCTCCCATTGCTCCTGCTGGATAGGACATAGATGAGATTCCCTGGCTCGTACTCAGGGTGAGCAAGGGCGGGTGGTGGGGGGTGGAGTGCATAGCTTACTTGCTTTCTCTCTCTGACTTTATTTATTTTTTATTAAAAATTTTATTTATTTTCAAGCAGAGAGAGGTAGGGAGAAGAGAGACAGACAGAGAGAATGGACACTCCAGCCATTGCAAGTGAATTCCAGATGCATGTGTCACTTTGTGCATCTGACTTCAAGTGGGTACTAGGGAATCACACCAGGGCCCTTAGGCTTTGCAGGCAAGCACCTTAACTGCTGAGCCATCTCTCCAGCCTTCTGTCTTTATTTTTCATTCTGTCCTTCAAATCTCTTTCTTTTAAAAATATTTATTTGATGCTGGGTGTGGTGGCACATGCCTTTAATCCCAGCACTCGGGAGGCAGAGGTAGGAGGATAGCCATAAGTTCGAGGCCACCCTGAGACTATATAGTTAATTCCAGGTCAGCCTGGACCAGAGTGTGACCCTACCTCGAAAAACCAATATATATATTTGAAAGAGAGAGAGAAAGAGGCAGAGAGAGAGAGAGAGAGAGAGAGAGGGAGAAAATGGGTATGCCAGGGCCTCTAGCCACTGCAAATGAATTCCAGATGCATGTGCCACCTTGTGCATTTGGCTTACGTGGGTACTGGGGAATCAAGCATGGGTCCTTAGGCTTCACAAACAAGCACCTTAACCACTTAGCCATCTCTCCAGCCCTCAAATCTCTTTCTTCTTCCTGCATATCTCTTCTCCTCCTTTCTTCATGTGTCTGTTCCTTTTCCTCTTCATAAAAGTAATGCTCATTCAGTGAATTTCTATAAGACAAAAGAAGTGACACCCTTTGCTACTATGACATCTCATCCAAAGGGGACAATGGCTAATAATTGAAATGTACCCATCCAAATCTTTTGTGTACATGTATAAAATATACCTTTGTTCTGAGCTAGTGTCTCACCATATTTCCCATGCTAAACTCAAACTACTAGGCTCAAGAGACTCTCCTGTTTCATTCTCCCAAGTGGTTGTCACTATAGGCATGTGCCACCATGACTAACAGGTTTTTTTTTTTTAAAGCTAAATAAACAAAAATGAAATATTTGCAATTTAGGGACTTCTTGTGTCATGGATGATCTGGGGGGTTTCTTTTCTTTTTTTTAATTTTTTATTATTTTTTATTTATTTTTGGAGAGAGAGACAGAGAGAGATAGAGAGAGAGAGAGAGGAGAGGGAGACAGAAATGGGTGCGCCAGCAGTCTCTCAGCTGCTGTGAATGAAATCCAGATGTGTGCGCCCCCTTGTGGGCAAGTGCAGCATTGCGCCCTTGCCTCACTTGGCATCTGGCTAAATGTGGGACCTGGAGATTGGAACTGCTGGAGATTGGAACCAGCATTCTTAGGCTTAGGAAGCAGGTGCCTTAACTGCTAAGCCATCTCTCCAGCCCCCAGGGGGTTTCTTAAAGTGACTTACATTCGAACAGTTGCCAAAGAACCCAAAGAATCAACAATAATCAGCTCTCAAAAAAGAATCAACCAGGGCTAGAAAGATTGTTCAGTGATTAAGGCACTTGCCTGAAGAGCCTAACAACCCGAGTTTAATTCCCCAGTACCCACGTAAAGCCAGATGCACAAAGTGGTGCGTGCATTTGGAGTTCGTTCGCAAGCGGCTAGAGGCCCAGGCATGCCCATTCTCTCTGTCTCTCTTCTATCTCTCTCTGCTTGCAAATAAATAAATAAGCAAAATCATTAAAAAGAAAAAAGAATCAGCCAGCCAGGTGTCATGGCACACACCCAGCAGTACAGAGGTAGGTATAGGCAAGAGGATCAAGAGTTCAAGGCCAGCCTCTGTTATAGAGTGAGTTCGAGGCATCCTGAGCTACATGAGAACCTGTGTCAAAACAAACAAACAAACAAACAAACAAACAAACAAACAAACAAAGGCAGCAGAGATGGCTCAGCAGTTAAAGGCACTTACTTGCAAATCCTGACGACCCAGGTTCAATTTTCTAGTACCTATGTAAAACCAGATGCACAAAGTGGTACATGCGTTTGGAGTTTGTTTGCAGTGGCAAGAGGCCCTGGAATGCTCACATTGTCATTCTCTCTCTCTCTCTCTCTCTGTCTCTCTCTCTCCTTCTCTGTGTGTCTCTCCTAGCAAACAAATAAATAAATTTAAGCCAGGCATGATGGTGCATGCCTTTAATCTCAGCACTTGGGAGGCAGAGGTAGGAGAATTGCCATGAATTTAAGACTACTCTGAGACTACATAGTGAATTCCAGGTCAGCCAGTGCTACATAACAAGACTCTATCTCAAAACAAATAACAACAAAAAGTGTCAAAATGAATTATGAATTTAAAAAGAATGCATCAGGGCTGCCTGTGAAGCCTAAGGACTCATGTTTGACTCTCCAGGTCCCACGTAAGCGAGACGCATAGTGACATAAAGGTGCAAGGTCTCCCATGCACACAGGGGGTGCACACATCTGGAGTTCAATTACGTGGCTAGAGGCCATGGTGTGCTAATTCTCTCTCTCTCTCTCTCTCTCTCTCTCTCTCTCTTTCTATCTCTCACATAAAGAAGGCAGTCTGTCGGGCTTGCCTCAAAGAAAAAAACTGAATGACTCAGTCAAGGTCAAAAGGATAAGTAAGAGAACCCTGGAAATACCCACTTCCTGCATCAGCCTTTCTTTGCCCGGGACGTTCTTCTTCTTGAGAGAGGATGGTCACTTGGACAGAGATACTCTGCCTGGGTGCAGAAGTGACAGTGGGTACACAGTGGGCTCTAGGTCTACAGAAAATTATAACTGGTTATTCCCTGTTTCTGCCAGTGAAACACTTGTTTCCCACAAAAGCAACAGAGATATAGTGATTTATGATAATTTCTTTTGCAAAGCCAATTCTGAAATGCTAATATATGTGCTCAGAAATTTATCCAATCACTTTACTCTTTTGAGCTATAACTTATAGCAAAGGTCACATTTGTAGCACTCCTTTGTTGCGGAGGTTCTAAAGTGGCCAAAATTCAATCAAAAGTTCAGACTACGGATGGAGAGATGGCTCAGTGGTTAATACGTTTGCCTACAAAGCCTAAGAACCTGAGTTTGATTCCCCAGTACCCATATAAAGCCAGATGCGGTCTGGAGAGATGGTTTAGTGGTTAAGGCGCCTGCCTCCTAAGCCTAAGAACGCTGGTTCCAATCTCCAGGTCCCACGTTTAGCCAGATGCAAAGTGATGCAAGGGCGCAATGCCACTCTTGACCACAAGGGGGCACACGCATCTGGATTTTGTTCGCAGCAGCTGAGAGGCTGCTGGCGCGCCCATCTCTGTCTTTCTCTCCCTCTATCTCTGTCTCTCTCTGTGTCTCTCTCCAAAAAAAAAAAAAAAAAAAAAAAAAGCCAGATGCACAAAGTGACATATATGTCTGGAATTTGTTTACAGCAGCTGAAGGCCCTAGCATATCCATTCTCTCTCTCTCTCTCTCTCATATATATAAATATACCTCTTTCTCTTAAATAAATAAATAATTTTTTAAAGTCCAGACTAATATCTTAATATAGTCAGTGACTCTGAAGCAGCAGCCAGTAGCATGCGCAGCATGGATGGCTGCATCCTGAAGCAAAGGCACCAGGCAGTACTATCAGAAGCCCCTGCTCTCTATGTCCTCCTGCTCTGTGCTCCTTCTCATGGTTCACCCCACACTAAGCCAATCCTGGCTCTTCTGATCTCCTCACCTTCTCAGGGACTCAGCCCATGCCCCAGCCAATGCAGGCTGGAAAAGGAAAGAAAAACATAAGGCAATTATTATGGATCTTGACAGCTCAGTGAATAGGATAAGGGCCTAAGCTATAGAACCATCTGGTCCTACAACCAGGGATCATGAAAGTGAGGACTGAAGGTGGGAGGGAATCAAGAGAATAAAGGTTAGGGAAGGGGAGGGAGTGCAGGATGTGGGGAGGGGTTACAGCCCCAAAGGACACTCACTGCTAAGCCTCAAGGAGGCCTGGCCTCCCTGTGCAGTGTCAAAGATCCCAGGGAGGAGAAAGTGGTGGCTTGACTCCCAGCCCCTATGTCCCTTTTCTTCTCTCTTATGCTTACCACAAATGCAGGATCAGTCCTGCCTCAGTCCCTGGCTCCATTTGAAGCGAGGGCCTTTAAAGAAGGAGAGAGCCAATAAACTCTGGTGTACCTCTGGAGGGTCAGCATTAAGTCAGTCGTGCCACTGTGCCATACTTTTGGAAATTTGGTTTCTTCTTTTTTCTTTTTTTGAGAGAGACACAGAAAGAGACAGAGAGAGGGAGAGTCAGAGAGAGAGAGAGAGAGAGGGAGAGAGGGAATGGGAATGCCAGCAGCCTCTCAGCCACTGTGAAGAACTCCAGATGTGTGCACCCCTTGTGGGGAAGTGCGGCATCACTTGCATCTGGCTAAACGTGGGACCCCTGTTCTTAGGCTTAGCGGGCAGGCGCCTTAACCACTAAGCCATCTCTCCAGCCCTGGAAATTCAGTTTCTATTGTGTTCCTAAGACTTAGGGCCCACCTCATGCATTGTCTGGTAACTGAGTCCTAGTCTTGTTTCCTCTGCCAAGGTCTTGTCTTAGTATCCCTCTTAGTTTCTGTGGCATTTATCAACTTCTCAGGGATTAGAAAATTCTAATTTGTTTGTGCCCATTCTCTCTATATATCTGCCTCTCTCTCAAATAAATAAATAAAATTAAAATAAAGTATTTTTAAAATTAGAGAATCACTCATGCCAAGGAATGAGCACAGCTTTTAAAAAATATATTTATTTTTTATTTTATGAGAGAGAGAGTGAGAGAGAGGGAAAGTTGGCATTCCAGGGCATCTAGCCACTGCAATCGAACTCCAGGTGCATGTGCCACCTTGTGGGCACACGTTACCTTATATGCATGAGTCACCTTGTGTTTCTGGCTTACGTGGGTCCTGAGGAGTTGAGCCTGGGTTCTGAGGCTTTGCAGACAAGCGCCTTAACTGCTAAGCCATCTCTCCAGCCAGAGCACAGATTTATTTATTTTTTTAAAAACCTTTTATTAACAACCTCCATACATAATACAATATACCATGATAATAATCCCCTCCCACCACCCACGTTTGTCCTCCCTCTCCCTCCCGTGTCCCTCTCCACTAAATTCCTTGTGTTTTCATCTAGTCCCTGTTCTATTTTGATGTCATTATTTTTCTCCTATTATACAGCTCACAGCCACTGTGAGGTCATGAATGCCATAGCCACCTTATGTCCAGAAGACAGTGCAAAGCACTCCTCTCCTTCTTTTGAAGATCTTGCTTTGCAACTTTTAGGTTTGGATAGAGTGTCTGAGAGTGGGCCTTCTTGGGATAGTAGGTAGGTTCATTTTATATTGGTTCAGAGTGGGGCAGTAGGAGAGTATGTGGTTTGAGGCAAAGGGGCAGAAGACAGGGACCCAGGTCAAATTGCAGGGGCTTGTGTGACCTGACAGGACCAATGTATGGGTACTTCAGAAAACTTGGGTCAGAATAGCAAAAGGGTGGAAAGGAGCTGTGAACAGAGGACAGAGAGTGAGAAAAAGGAACAGGAGCTAGGTGTGGTGGTGCACAACTTTAATCCCAGCACTTGGGAGGCAGAAGTAGGAGGATCACAGTTGAGTTCAAGGTCTGTCTGGGACTATAGAGTGAATTCCAGACCCAACCTCAAAAAAAGCCGCAGAAAGAAAGAAAGAAAGAAAGAAAGAAAGAGGAGAGAGAGAGAAAGAAAGAAAGAAAGAAAGAAAGGAAGAAAGGAGGGAAGGAAGGAGGGAGGGAAGGAGGGAAGGAGGGAGGGAGGGAGGGAGGGGAGAGAAAGAAAAAAAATGGTGTTAGAAGAAGAAGGAAATGAAATGAGCAAGAAGACGGCTCAATAGCAGAAGAGCCCTGAGAGGGGCTCTGACCAGGCTTGTCCGAGTTCCTCCCTTACAGACTAGGGGATAGTTACCGGACAGTGGGGGCATTGGAATTCTTTGGTTGTAGGGCTGTCCACCTAGCCTCGGGGCTTGGGCCTCTTCGGGGAAGTGATAATTAGACAGGTGGTTTGGGGCCATTTCAGGAAAGTGATAATTGGCATGGGTGGTCTGCGTCATGAAATGGCAGTCAAAGCCCCAAAATGGAGACATTCTGGTTCTAACAACTGGCACATGTGGGGGGGGCTAGGAAGAATAGGGCACACACCTTAGTTCAGGGAAAAGCCAAGGAAAACAAGAGATAGGGAGACAAGGAGGAGAGTGTGGGGAGGCCTTATATATGACCCAGTTGAGGGAGGGGGACTTCCCTGGACTTGGGAGACTGCAGAGGTGTGGGCTGACCAGATCCTCATTGAACTTTTGGAGAAGTCAGATGTTTGATTGATTATGGCCTGTTGGGACGGGGAGAGGGGAATGGGTACAGAGCTCGGAGAGTCTACCAGTAACCCAGCTGTAAACATTATCCTTATATATAAAATGTGGTTGGGCTGGAGAGATGGCCTAGCGTTAAGGCACCTGGCTGCTAAGCCTAAGAACCGGTTCCAATCTCCAGGTCCCACGTATAGCCAGATGCAAAGTGACACAAGGGCACAATGCCGCACTTGCCCACAAGGGGGCTCAAGCATCTAGATTTCGCTCACAGCAGCTGAGAGACTGCTGGCACACCCATTCTCTATCTGTCCCCTTCTCCCTCTCTGTCCTCTCTATCTCTCTTTCCAAAAATAGAATAAAATAAAATTTTTAAAAATGTGGTTGGCAATACTTATCTTGGGTATCACATATATGAGGTTCTGGGCACTGTTCCCAACAGTGAATGCTGAATAAGTGGTATCTCTTATCACTTGCCTGCTTGACTTTTCAAATGGTTCCTGTGTTACAATGTCTTCTTGATTCTGACCCGTTTCATAGCTAGATCCTTTTGTTAGTTGTGGCGGGGGGAGGGGGGGGAGACATAGTTCTATGCTATTGCCCTTAGACTAAGGAATTTCCATAATCTTTTAGGGACCTCCACTCTGGTAAAACTGAATCCTTGGACTTAATACAGAAAAAAAAAAAATTCAGGACAAACCACTATGAAGTAGAGTTGGAGTTTATTAAGAGTTTTAAAAAATGTATTTTATTTATTTGGGAGGAGATGAGAAAGAGAGAGAGAGAAGAGAGAATGAGCATGCCAGGGTCTCTTGCCACTGCAAATGAACTCCATATGTATTCACATCTGGCTTTACGTGGGTACTAGGGAAACAAACACAGACCAGTTTGCTTTGAAAACAGGTGTCTTAACTGCTGAGCCATCTCCTCAGCCTTAAAAGAATTTTTTTTTAAATTAAGTTTTGCTGGCCGTGGGGGTGCATGCTTTTAACCCAGCAGTTGGGAGGCTGAGTTAGGAGGATTGCCATGAGTTCAAGGCCACCCTGAGACTACCGAGTGAATTCCAGGTCAGCCTGGACTAGAGCAAGACCCTGCCTCAAAAAAAAATTTTAAATTTTTTTAATATTTTCTTTATTTATTTGCAAGGAGAGTGAAGAAGAGGAGGAGGAGGTGGTGGAGGAATAGGAGGAAGAGGAGGAGGAAGAGGAAGAACATGGTTATGCCAGGGCCTCTTGCCATTGCAAACACATATTCCAGACACATGTGCCACTTTGTACATCTGGCCACCCTATATGGGCACTGGGGAATTTAACCCCTAACTGCATGCATTATAAGAAAGCACCTTTAACCACTTAGCCATCACTCCAGCCCCTTAAAAGACTTTTTTTGTTGTTGTTGTTGTTTTGGTTTTTTGAGGTAGGGTTTCATTCTAGCTCAAGCTGACCTTGGAATTCACTATGTATGTAGTCTTAGGGTGGCCTCGAACTCATGGTGATCCTCCTACTTCTGCCTCCGAAGTGCTGGGATTAAAGGCGTGCGCCACCACGCCCGGCTAAAAGAGATTTTTAACATAGACTTTAAGCATGTACATTAAGAGAAAGGCACCCTGGAAGAAAGTAAGACACTGGAGAACATGGGTATAGGCTGCTCAAAGAAGAATCACATCTTACTTTTACACTAACCATTTTGGTGAAGGACTTAAATAAGATCACAGGCTCCTGAGGGGCACCTGACATAGTTACAATTAATAAGGTAAAACTGAGCTGGGCACCCTGGAAGAAAGTAATCCCACACTGGGAGGCAGAGGTAGGAGGATTGCAAAGAAGAATCACCCTGAGACTACATAGTTAATTCCAGGTCAGCCTAGGCCAGAGTGAAACCCTACCTCGAAAAACAAAAAAACAAACAAACAAACAAACAAAAAAAATAAGGTAAAACTTAGATGACATGGATACAGGTAATTAGCATTTCTTCACTGCAAACAAAGATTCTCACAATATATCAGAGAGGACTGGTGCATGCCTCTGTACTCAGTTTGCAGTTGCAAAAGACTTTGGTGTAGCCATATTCTCTCTTTCATAAATGAATAAAAATATTTTTTAAAAGACTCTATGGTCTGGAGACTCTATGGTATGGAGCCATCAGTGGGTTAAAGGTGCTTTCTTGGAAAGCCTGATGGCCTGGGGTTTGATTCCTCAGTATCCACGTAAAGCCAGATGAGCAAAAAAGATCAGCTTAGGCTACATTTAAAAAGAAAGTAAAAGGATGAAGAAAAATAGATCATGGCAAGAGTAATCATATTAATTTCATACCACAAAGACTGTAAATAAAGGAAAATAACCAGGAATAACGAAGGACATTAACACTACAACCACCACCCATCCACCACCACAAAGATGATCAAAAGAAAACAAAAAGACGTTAAGTAATAATCAAGGGATCATTTTGCCAAGAAGACATAACAGTCCTTAGTGTTTAGAACTGAAATTACCAGAAAAAATAAAATGAAAACACTTTACTGTATTAAGGATTTTATAAGATTGATTGGCTGATTAATACATCTGTGATTGTGGAGAATTAGGAATGTTGCATGTTTGGAGCAAAATTTTCTTAGCTAAGCTTGAGCCCACCTCTGTTCTTGACCTAATATCCTTGTTACTATCAGGTGAAATGTGACTGTACTAAGAAAAAGGCTAAGAATGTAATCATAGAGCAGCTGAGACTTAGAGCAGAGATTTCTTCACCGTAATCCGCCTACCTGATGTTCCCATCAATATATTTCAAAAGTGCTTTGATTTATGACTACTTTTGTCCTGCTACCAAAAAAACTTATGAAACTGTTACCATGTTGAAACGTGGTGTTTAGGGTAGCTTGAGTCTGTGTTCCTGGGCTATCGTCACTCATGTTTAAATATAAGAGATATCAACTATCTTATCCCCTTAGAGGTAAGAGTGGTATTTTGGTGTCTACACTGTGTACGTACCTAACAAGAGAGGGTCAACAGCTAAAGCTGCAAGGAGATTTAGATCAATCTACTATTTTTAGGGGGATTTCAAGGTAAGGTTTCACTCTAGTCCAGGCTGACCTGGGAATTCACTATGTAGTCTCAGGGTGGCCTCGAACTCATGGTGATCCTTCCACCTCTGCCTCCCGAGTGCTGGGATTAAAGGCGTGCACCACCATACCCAGCTTCAATCTACTATTATAGTTGGAGAGCTAAAGATTTTGATACCCCTCTATCACTAAATGAAAGACCTAAGAGGCAGACCATCAGGAAGGGCATAGTTGAGCTTGAGCTCAAAAACAGTCAATCAACTGGTTCTAATTGACATGTATCCAGACAACAGAATCTACTTTTTACTCAGTATCACAAAGAACATTCGTCAACATAGAATACATTCTGGGCCATAAAACACACCTAAACAAATCAAAAGAAGGTATCATGCAAAGTATGTTATTAGACCATGCAGGAATTAAACTAGGAGTCAATAATAGGGCGATTGCTAACAATTTTCAAATATTTGGAGATTAAATAGCACATTTCTAAATATACAGGTTAAAGACTAGTTCTCAAGACAGAATGAAAAATACTTTGTACTGGTATGGTATGATGTCACATGCTTGTAATCCCAATACTCAGGCGACTGAGACAAAAAGATCATGAGTTCAAGCCTGGTGTGGTGGCGCACACCTTTAATCCCAGCATTTGGGAGGCAGAGGTAGGAGGATTGCCATAAGTTTGAGGCCACCCTGAAACTACATAGTGAATTCCAGGTCAGCCTGGGAAACCAAAACCAAACCAAACCAAAACAAACCAAAACAAAACAAAACAAACCAAAACAAAACAAAACAAAACAAGGGTTGGGAAGATGGCCCAGATGTTAAAGGTACATGCTTACAAAGCCTGTCAGTCTGGGTTCAATTCTCAAGCCACTAATATAACCTGGATGCAATAAGTGGTACAAGTGTCTGACATTCATTTGCTGGGCAAGGACAGGAGGCACTGGTGCCCTATACCTCCCCCCACACATGCACAGAATGGGAAGGAAGATACAGTTTCTCTATTTACAGTTGTAATGACTTTATATATAGAAAACTCTAAAAAATAAATTTATTTTATTTTATTTTTTGTTTTCTGAGGTAGGGTCTCACTGTAGCTCAGGCTGACCTGGAATTCACTATGTAGTTTCAGGGTGGCCTCAAACTCACAGCAATCCTCCTACCTCTGTCTCCTGAGTGCTGAGACTAAAGGTGTGCACTACCATACCTGGCTTTTTTTTTTTTTTTCAATATATTTTTTATTTATATTATTCTGGTTTTACATTCAGGGTCTCATTCTAGCTCAGGCTGACCTGGAATTAATTCACTATGTTCCCGCGAGTCTCAGGGTGGCCTTGAACTCACAGTGATCCTCTTGGATGTTCTCTCTGCCTTTTTCTGGTGCTGGGATTAAATGGTTTCAGCTTGTGCCACCACACCACCTGAAAAGAGATAAGCTTTTTTTTCTTTTTGAGGTAGAGTCTCACTCTAGCCTAGGCTTACCTGGAATTCATTCTATAGTTTCAGGCTGGCCTTGAACTCACAGCAATCCTCCTACCTCTACCTCCCAAGTGCTGAGATTAAAGGGGTGTCACACCACACCCAGCTATTCATTTTAAAATATTTTATTTTATTTATTTGAGAGAGAGATAGACAGAGAGAGAGGTAGACACAGACTGAGTGAGGATGGTGGGAGCACCAGGGCCTCCCACCACAGCAAATGAACTCCAGGCACATACACCATTTTGTGCATTTGACTTTCTGTGGTACTGAGGAATCAAACCTGGGTCCTTAGGCTTCACAGGCAAGACCCTTAACTACTAAGCAGTCTCTCCAGCCACCCCACCCCACCCTTTTTTTTTTTTTTTCGAGGTAGAGTTTTACTCTGGCCTAGATTGAGCTGGAATTTACTTTGTAGTCTCAGGATGGCCTCAAACTCATTTTTATCTTCCGACCCCTGCCTCCTAAATTCTGAGATTAAAGGCATGCACCACAATACCAAACAGATCTCTCTATTTTTGTAATGTAGACATTTAGGACTATAAACTTTCCTCTTAGGACTGCCTTCATTGGGTTCCATAGGTTTTGGTAAGTTGGGTTTTCATTGTCATTCAGTTCTAAGAATTTTTTAATTTCCTTATTGATTTCGTCAACATCCATTCACTGTTCAATAGTGTACTGTGTAATTTCCAGGAATTTATCTGTTTTCTGTAGTTTCTCTTGTTGATTTTCAGTTTTATTGCATTGTAGTCTAATAAGACATAAGGAGTTATTTCAGCTTTCCTAAATTTTTAAGACTTGCTTTATGTCCTAATCTGTGATCTATTTTAATATATTTTTAATTAATTAATTTTTTATTAGAGACAGAGAGAGGGAGAGAGAAACAGAGAGTGAGCGAGAATGGGTGCACCAGGGCCTCTAGCCACTGCAAACGAACTCCAGATGCATGTGTCATCATGTGCATCTGGCTTACATGGGACCTGGAGAATGGAACCAGGGTCCTTAGGCTTTCCAAGCATGTGCCTTAATCACTAAGCCATCTCTCCAGCCCTGTGATCTATTTTAGCCGGGCGTGGTGGCGCAAGCCTTTAATCCCAGCACTTGGGAGGCAGAGGTAGGAGGATCGCCATGAGTTCAAGGCCACCCTGAGACTACATAGTTAATTTCAGGTCAGCCTGGGCTGGAGTGAGACCCTGCCTCGAAAAACCAAAAAAAAAAAAAAAAAAAGTTTTTTTTTTTTGGAAAGAGACACAGAGAGAGGGAGATGGAGACAGATAGAGATGGGCACGCCAGCAGCCTCTCAGCTGCTGAGAACGAAATCCAGATATGTGCTTCCCCTTGTGGTCAAGTGCGGCATTGCGCCCTTGCGTCACTTTGCATCTGGCTAAACGTGGGACCTGGAGATTGGAACTGGCGTTCTTAGGCTTAGGAGGCAGGTGCCTTAACCACTAAGCCATCTCTCCAGCCCAATAAAAAGTTTTTTAAAAATAGGCATACCTGCTTGTCCATTTATTTGAAATGTCTTTTTCCTATTCTTTCACTTTTAAGTAGTGTATGTTTTTGTGAAGTAAGTTTTTCTTTCTTTCTTTCTTTCTTTCTTTCTTTCTTTCTTTCTTTCATTTTTTTTTTTTTTTAGATAGGGTCTTTCTCTAGCCCAGGCTGACCTGGAACTTATTCTGTAGTCCCAGGTTAACCTCAAAATCACAGTGATCCTGCTACTTCTGCCTCCTGAGTGCTGGGATTAAAGGTGTGTGCCACCATGCCTGGCTTGAAATGGGTTTCTTTTTTTAAATTAAATTAAATTAATTAATTAATTTGAGAAAGAGGGTGTGAGAGAGAGGATGGGTGCATCAGGGCCTCCAGCCACTGCAAATGAACTCCAGATGTATGCACTAACCTTGTGCATCTGGCTTACGTGGGTGCTAGGGAATCAAACTGAGGCCCTTTGGCTTTGCAGGCAAGTGCCTTAACTGCTAAGCCATCTCCCCAGCCCTGAAGTGAGTTTCTTTTTCTTTCTTTTTTTTTTTTTTTTAGGGTTTTAAAAAAATTTTATTATGATTTTTTATTGACATCTTCTATACTTACATACAAAAAACATATGATATTTCCCTCCCCTCCCCTCCCCTCCCCCCATTCCACTTTAGAACTCCAATCTCCATCATATCCCCTCCCTCTCTCCATTAGTCTTTCTTTTAATTTGATGTCATCATCTTTTTCTTCTATTTTGAGGGTCTTGAGATGAAGTGAGTTTCTTAAAGGCAGCAAAAAGATGGATCCTGCTGGGCAGGTGACCCACATCTTTAATCCCAACAGTTGGGATACTGAGGTAGGAGGAGTGCCATGAGTTTCAGGCCAGGCTGGGCTATGGAGTGAATTCCAGATCAGCCTGGGCTAAAGTAAGACCCTGCTTCAAAACAAAACAGAACAAGAAAAGGATAGATTTTGTTTTCTCATCCAAGCTGTTAGTCTATGTCTTTTGATTGGGTAGTTGAGACCATTAATATTCAGAGTTCTTATTGAAAAGTATATGTTAGACTCTGTTATGATGGTTTTGTAGAGCTTGGTGACTCACAAGAGAGGAGCACAGCCAACCTGAGTTTTCAGGTAGTGGGCTTTATAGGGCTTTTTCAGTTGGGGGAAGGTGAGGAAGGAAAAAAAAAACCTCATTTGTTAAATTGAATAGAAAATTTCCTTTAAAGGAGATCATTACATTAACCATTTAAAATAGCTAGGGTGTGACATCAGAACAGTGATGATGTGACTTACCAGATAATGGGGCAGGAAACCATGACCTGGGGCATTGTTAGGCAAGGAGGGGATAATGACTCGTTGATTTCTTGAAGAATGTGGACAGTCCACTTTCCTATGCCTCTGTCACCATTCTGCTGACCATGGTGACTCCATCTTGGGAGCCTGTCTCAACCTAACAATCCAGCCTCTTGTTAATGATAATGAACGGTGATCTCTCTTCTGTATGTCTTCATGCTGACCGGGGGTGGGGGGGGTGGTGCTGAGAGTTCTTATGGGAAAGACTGGATAATGTGGTCGATGGGCGTTCCTTCAGGGCAGGCAATGAGGAGGCAGTTCCATGGAGGCTAGAGGCGACAGAGCTGTGAGATTGATAATGAGCGCTTCCAACAGTGCCAGTTTAGCATGCCGTTATGACTTGGTCCTAAACAAAACAATGATTTCTCTTCTATTATCCCTATATTGAGCTAGCTTTGGGGCAGTCACTGGCAACATCTGTTATAGAGAAGGTGAGGGAGATGGGCTCTGCACACCCCATGAAAGGACAGAAGGAAGAATTAAGGAGCTTGTTATCCTTGTCAACAGCTATGACATCAAAATGTCAGGAGCAAGGAGGGTATGAGCACTCAGAGAAGAGGGATAGAGGGCTTGGAGCAAGAGAAGAGGAGGCAGAGGGGCATCGGTGTATTCAAGAGGTACATTCTGGGATTGGGGGAAGAGTAAGAACATGAGAGTTTCAGTCTGAGAGGGCCCGTTAGGGTGGCGGTACACTTATCCCTGGATGAGGTAGGGTAGGATGGAGGTGACTTGGCTCTCTTGAGCTGTAATAGGTGGATCCAAATGGGAATGCACTGAAGCTTTGCAGCCATGGGAATGGTTAGGATCACCAGATGAGGTCTGGTCCAGAGTGGCTTGAGTCTCCCAGAGAATGTTTCAGATAAAAGTGAAATTGGTAAGTATCCATGGTGAGGAGTTTCTGGTAGTGGGGGAAGTTGTTTAACAGGAAGGGGCACCCATACATGAGTTCAAAAGGGGTAAGTAAGGAAGGGGCCTGAGGAGTAGCTCTGACTCTGGCTAAGGCAAGTGGGAGGAGCTGGGACCAGGATAGGTGAAGTTTAGAAGTTCGTTTAGACAGGTGAGTTTTGAGAATAGCATTTGTTCTTTAAGCCTGTGGGGGGAGAGGACAGTGAGTTGTTGACCAAAAGTGAATTTCTGTGCCTCTTAGGCCAGAAGAGCAGCTGCAGCAAGAGCACCTAGGCACAGTTGCCAACCCCAGACAGAGGGTTCTAGTTGTTTAGAAAGATAAGCTGCAGGGGCAAAGGATGGACCCTTCATTTGGCTCAGAACTCCCAATGCCATCCCCCCTTTTCTGTGCAATAAAGAAGAGAAGGCTGTGGAAGTTCTGGAAGTGTAAGGGCTGGAACTTCCAAGAGCAGGCAGGAGAAGGCAGTATCTGTCCCTGACTTGGGGTCTAGGGGTTCATGAGGGTCTCCCTTAGCTTTGTCATAAAGGAGCTTTGCCAGGAGGGCAGAGTTTGGAATCCAAATTCTAAGGAACCCAGCAAAGCCAAGAAAAGAGAGGATTTCTTCCTTAGAGGTAAGTGGGGAGAGGGAGCGAAGATGTTGTTTGCGATCTAGAGTCAGTTCTTGTGAGGTGGGGTTAAGGAGAAAGCCCAGGTACCTAACTTGGGTTAAAGAAAGTTGAGTTTTTTCTGGGAGTGCTGGTGCATGCCTTTAATCTCAGCACTTGTGAGGCAGGGGTATGAGGATTGCCATGAGTTTGAGGCCACCCTGAGACTACGTAGTGAATTCCAGGTCAGCCTGGACTAGAGCCAGACACTATCCTTTTTTTCCTCTCTTTTTTAAATTGTTATTTTTTATTGACAACTTCTTTAATTGTAGACAATATCCCATGTTATTTCCCTCCCTCCCCCCACTTTCCCCTTTGAAACTTCACTCTCCATCAAATCCCCTCCCCCTCTCAATCAGCCTCTCTTTTCAGTTTGATGTCATGATCTTTTCCTCCTATTATGATGGTCTTATGTAGGTAGTATCAAGCACTGTGAGGTCATGGATATCCAGGCCATTTTGCAGGCACTATCTTGAAAAACCAGAAAAAAAAAGAAAAAGAAAGTTGAGATTTTTTCGGGGGGAAACTTTATATCCCTTAAAGCCAAGAAAGTTAAGAAGCATGTTGGTATGTAGTTTAGATAGAGAAAGAGAAGGTGAGCAGAGCAAAAGACCATCTACATATTGTAAAAGTGTGCTGGGTGACAGATCCAGGGACAAAAGGTCCGTGGAGAGAGCTTGACCAAATAGGTGGGGTCTGTCTCTAAAACCCTGGGGAAGGACAGTCCAGGTGAGTTGAGAGGCAGTATGAGTATCAGGGTCCTCCCAGGTGAAAGCAAAGAGATTGTAGGAATCAGGGTGGAGGGGGATGGAGAAGAAGGCATCTTTAAGGTCAAGAACTGAAAAATGCGCAGTGGAGGAGGGGCTGTGAGAGAGGAGAGTATCAGGGTTGGGATCTACTGGATGAATGGGCCTAACAGCAGCAATGACTAGGCGCAAGTATTGGAATAAGAGGTAGGTCCCATCAGGTTTGATAACAGGCAAGATCGGAGTATTGTTAGGGGAATGTGTGGGGCGAAGGAGGCTGACTTGGAGCAAGTGAGAAATTAAGTGAGACTGGGTACTGAGGATAGCAGAGAAATGATGTGGGATCTTTGAGTCTGATGAGGACAGGCATGTGGTGAGAGGCTAGTGTCAGTGAGGAAGTGTCCCCCTTCTGGGATGAACCTCAGAGATGGGAGGGGGAAACTTGGATTCTTTGTAAGGGAGGGGCTGGCATGAGGAGGAAGACAGAGTGTGCATGGTAAGTCAGAGAGAGAGAGAAAGAGAGAGAGAGTTTGCATAAGATCTCGGCCCAGGAGGGGAACAGGATGAGGATATTATGAGAAATGAATGGGAGAGGGGAGTGTCCCAGACTACACAGGGGAAGGGGGGATGATGCATGGGGAGTGGGATAGGCCATCATTACCTGACACAGAGGTCTGTGAGGGAAAAGTCTTACCAGAGTAGGATAGCAGGACTGACCAACTGGCCCCCATAACAAATGAGACAGGCCTTCTTGCCAGCTGGACTGTGACCCTGGGCTCCTCCATTGTGATATGGAGAGTGTTGGTGGAGGCCAAGGTCCCAGGGCACCATCAATCTTTAGCCACCAGGCCCAGAAGATCAGCGATTGGCTCTTGTGGGGGCTGAGGGGAAGGGACTGGCCTACCTTGTTGAGGCAAAGAAAGACAGTTGACCTTCAAATGTCCAGCAAGTCCACAGTGAGGACAGGGTCCTGGTGGTGGGCTGTGTGTTGCAGCAGGCTTTTTCCCAGTGACCAGTGTGGCCACACTTGAAGCAGGGTCCTGGTGGTGAGTGTGGTGGCCCCGTTGTCATCTTTGGAGGAGGCCTCAGGGCCGCAGCCAGGAACTGGAACTGCTATCTGTCTTTGACCACTCTCTCAGTCTGTTCCTGGTCTTTTCTGTTATTAAAAACTTTAAATGCCAGGTCAAGCAGATATCCCTGAGGGGTTTGAGGGCCCTTTTCTAGGGGTTTAGGTTTTTTCCTGATGTCAGGGTCAGGTTGGGACAGGAAGTGGGTATTGAGAACTATCATGCCCATTTGGGAAGCAGGGCCAAGATGAGTGTATTGGTTGAGTACCTCAGTTAGGCATCCCATAAACTCAGCTGCATTTTCATTAGGCCTCTGGGTAAGCACCTGGAGTTTGTCAAAACTGACAAACTTGCCAGGTGTGGTGGTGCACACCTCTAATCCCAGCACTAAGGAGGCAGAGGTAGAAGGATCACCATGAGTTTGAGGCCACCTAGAGACTACATAGTGAATTCCAGGTCAGTTTGAGCTAGACTGAGACCCTACCTCAGAAAACAAAACAAAACAAATCAAAACAAAACAAAACAAAACAAAATTGACAAACTTATGGGATGTCTTTTGGAGGGAAAGAACCATCTTATCACGGACCACCCATCTGGGGAAGTTAGTGGCAACATAGAATTTTTTAGTTGGGGTCTTCCCTGGGGACACAAGTGTCCCTACTGGGAGTGTTATTAGGTAAGTGAGTCTTAAGTAAGCCTGAGTAGCCACCCAGATGTATTTTCATTTATCAGGAGTGAGAGTGGAGCAAAGAACTACTAAGAGATCACTCCAGGTTAGGTCATAGGCCTGAGTGAGGTAGCAAAATTCTCTGGTATAACATGTTTGATCAGTGGAGAAAGACCTTAGACATTTCTCAATCTGGGATAAATCAGACATTGAAAAAGGAACACGAAAGCCAGGTGTGGTGGCACACGCCTTTAATCCCAGCACTCAGGAGGCAGAGGTAGGAGGATTACCATGAGTTTGAGGCCACCCTGAGACTACATAGTAAATTCCAGGTCCGCCTGGTCTACAGCAAGACCCCACCTGGAAAAAAACCAAACAAGAAAGAAAGAAAGAGAGAGAGAGAGAAAGAAGAAAGAAAGAAAGAAAGAAAGAGAAAGAAAGAAAGAAAGAAAGAGAGAGAAAAAAAAAGAAAGAAAAAGGAACATGAATGTGAACAAGTCCTTTAGCACCTCACATAAAGGGCACATTCCATCCCTGTGAGAACAAGTATGTTGGGCAGGAGGGGAAAGAGGAGGAGAGGACATGAGAAACGATAGTGGTGGGGGACACGGAGGCAGAACAAGAGACAGATGAAGACAGACAAAGTTGTTGGGGCGAGATCATCTATGGCGTCTGGGTCAAAAGCAGAGGGTGAGGATGAGTATGGGGAAGGGATTGAATGAGAGCACATTTCTGAGACCTTGGCTAGAAGGACTTGGTGAGAAGGGCAGGTAGAGCAGAGAGAGAGAGAGAGAGAGAGAGAGAGAGAGAGAGAGAGAGACAGAGAGAGAGAGGGCTGTGCACGCTGAGTGAAAAGTGCCTGAATATAGGGTATTTTGGACCATCAGCCTGTGCGTTGGCAGAAGTTTTCTAAACCAGTGAGAATTTGGAAATCAAAAGTACCATTTTCAGGCTATTTGGACCAATTGACCAGCTTATATAGTGGCCAGGCAGCACTGCAGAGCAAGATCAGATGACGAGGTTTGATGTCATCCAGGAGTCATAGTAGAAATTGGTTTAGCTCATGGAAGCATGAGAGTATAGTAAGAGGGCCAGTGAGAGGAGACAGAGAAAGAACAAAACAAGGTGAAAGAAAGGAACCCAGGGCTTAAGCTGGGTTTACACAGAACACCAATATGACCCCCTGACCCATTAAGGTGAATGGAACCTGCATCTTCCACATGGGCAGAGGCCATATGGGTTGCAACTGTTGGCTGTTTAGCCTGTTAGTGGGCAAGGCAGGCATCTGTGATCCCTATGGAATAAGCAACTGGAAGTGAAAGATGAGACCTCAAGAGGTGGAGGGAGGGGCTGGAGAGGTGGCTTAGTGGTTAAGGCATTTGCCTGCAAAGCTAAAGGATCCCAGTTTGACTCTCCAGGACCCACTTAAGCCAGATGCAGAAGGGGGCGCATGTGTCTGGAGTTCATTTGCAGTGACTGGAGGCCCTGGCTCACACATTCTCTCTCTCTCTCTCTCTCTCAAATAAATAAATTAATTAAATATTAAAAAAAGAAGTTCCGCCGGGCATGGTGGCGCATGCCTTTAATCCCAACACTTGGGAGGCAGAGGTAGGAGTATTGCCATGGGTTCGAGACCACCCTGAGAATACATAGTGAATTCCAGGTCAGCCTGGGCCAGAGTGAGACCCTACCTCGGAAAAAAAAAATAGGTGGAGGGAAAGGAGGCAGGGGGAGGAAGTGTCCCAAGACCAGTGAAACTGAGCCAAAAGGCACCCCTTAGGGTACGGTAGACCAGAGAGTGAGAGACCCAAGGTGTTGAGAGTATGTTTTTCTCGAGGCCTGGAGTTGGGGCCCAAAAGCAGGCAAGGGGTGTAGTCTAGCATGCTGGCATGGCTTCCATGAGGAGAGATTACACCTGAGAGCAGGCCAACCTCAGAGGGACACTTACCAAGAAGGAGGGAGGAAATGAAGAAGGGAAGAAGAGCCAGGCCAAAGTATCAGGCATAGATGGTCTTAAGCCTTCAGAGGGTCAGTGGCAGCTCCGTGGTCTGGTTGGGGAAAGGAGGTCTGGCCACCCAAGAGGGCAACTGGAAGCCTCTTATCAGAGTCATGTCACCAGATGTAAGGTTTGGAAATGACCAAGACCATGCAAACCACTCTGAGGCAAAGATGAAAGTTTTTATTTGGGAAAAGCATGAGCTGCCAGGGCTGACCAATAAGAGAGGAGCACAGCCAACCTGAGTTTTCAGGTAGTGGGCTTTATAGGGCTTTTTCAGTTGGGGGAAGGTGAGGAAAGAAAAAAAAAACTCATTTGTTAAGTTGAATAGAAAAGTTCCTTTAGGGGAGATCATTACATTAACAATTTAAAATAGCTAGAGTGCTGGGCATGGTGGCACACGCCTTTAATCCCATTACTCAGGAGGCAGAGGTAGGAGGATCACCATGAGTTCGAGGCCACCCTGAGACTACGTAGTGATTTCCAGGTCAGCCTGAGCTAGAGTTGAGACCCTACCTCGAAGAAAAAAAAAAAAATAGCTAGGGTGTGACACCAGAACAGTGATGATGTGACTTATGAGATAAGGGGGGCAGGAAACCATGACCTGGGGCATTGTTGGACTAGGAGGGGATAATGACCGGGTGGTTTTTATTTTTATTTATTTATTTATGTATGTATTTATTTGAGAGAGAGAGAGAGAAAGAAAGAGAAAGAGGCAGATCAAGAATAGACACAACAAGGCCTCTAGCCACTGTAAATGAACTCCAGACACATATGCCACCCTGTGCATCTGGCTTAAATGGGTACTGGCAAATAAAACCTGGGTCCTTTGGCTTTGCAGGCAAGTGCCTTAACTGCTAAACCATCTCTCCAGCCCCCAAGTTTCTTGAAGAATGTGAATAATCCATTTTCCTATGCCTCTGTCACCATTCTGCTGACCATGGTGACTCCATCTTGAGAGCCCGTCCCGACCTAACAATTTTTATTATGGAACAGTTTTCTGGACACAGTAGTATGTGTTGGTAGCTGTGGTCTTTCAGAGCTTGAAATATATCATTCCATGTCTTTCTCACTTTTAGTATTTCTATGGAGAAACTGGCCATTTTTCTGATATGTCTGTCTTTGTATGTGATGAGTTGTTTCTCTCTTGCAGCTTTCAGTACCCTTTCTTTGTTCTGTGCATTTTGTGTTTTGACTATATGATGTGGGAAATTTCTTTTCTAGTCCAGTCTAATTGGCATTCTGTATGGCTCTTGTACCTGGATGGGCTTCTCTTTCCCTAAGTTTGGGGAATTTTCCTCTATAATTTTATTTACCTATTATTATTATTATTTGATTTTGTTTGGTTGGTTTGTTTTGTTTTGTTGGTTTTTTGGTTTTTTGAGGTAGGGTCTCACTCTAGCTCAGGCTGACCTGGTCTCACTCTAGTCTCAGGGTGACCTAGAACTTATGGTGATCCTTCTACCTCTGCCTCCTGAGTGCTGGGATTAAAGGCGTGCACCACTACTCCCAGCTTATTATTTGATTTTTTTTAAAGGTAGGGTTTCACTTTAGCCCAGGCTGACTTGAAATTCACTCTGTAGTATCAGGATGGCCCCAGACTCAACAGTGATCCTCTTACCTCTGCCTCCTGAGTGTTGGGATTAAAGGCATGCACCACCAAAACTGGCTGTCCTTTATAAGTTTATTAAAAAATAAAAAATATATATATTTTCTGGGCTGAAGAGAAAGAAGGCTTAGCCATTAAGGTGCTTGTGTGTAAAGCCAAAGGACCCGGGTTCATTTCCCCAAGACCCACATAAACCAGATGCATAAGGTGGCGCATGTATCTGGAGTTTGTTTAGTGACTGGAGGCCCAGGTGTGACCATTCTCTCTCTCTTTCTCTCTCTCTCTGCTTTCTCTGTTTCTCTCAAATAAATAAAAAAAATAAAATAAAATAAAATAAAATAAAAATATTTTAAAATATTTTCTATGTCATTGGCCTGAAGTTATTCTCCTTGTATGCCCATAATTCAGATATTTGGTCTTTTCAGGGTGTTATGTTCCATTCACATTTTTTTTTCTTTTTAATTTTTCATTGGATTTGGCTAATTGATTCAATTCTTCTTTGTCTTCAAAGCTTGGTATTCTGTCTTCTGTTGGGGTCCCCCCTAGAGCCAGCCCAGGAGGGACAGCAGGGTCTCTGCTGAGTTGGGGGTGAGAATTGTGGAATCACGACACAGACTCCGGGAGCTGTGTGAAAGCAGGCAGAGGGCAAGCTGCAGCAAACTCATTTATTCAAGGAAGTGTAGGGGGTTTTAAGGGGCTTGGCTGGCCAATCATTTTATGGGGTGGTCCGCTTTTTGTGACCAATGACAGCCTGTCTCCAGACAGATCATCTCATAGCAGGTTTCTTGCGAGCATGGGACTGTAGCTGTTGTCACGCCAGGCCTGCACAGGACGCCATGTTCACAGAAACCACTTCCTGGTTTCTTCTGACATGCGGTTTGGCTAGGGCCAGACCTGCATTGTGCCATACAGTCTTCCACTTAGCTCATTCTATTGGTGAAGCTTTCCCTGGGCTATTTGTTTAACTTGTGTTTTGCTTTTCTTTTTTTTTTTTTAATGCTTTTTGAAAAGATTTATTTATTTATTTATTTATTTATTTATTTATTTATTTATTTGAGACAGAGAGGGAGAGTGAGAATAGGGGTGCTAGGACTTCTAGCCACTGCAAGCAACTTCCAGACGCATGTGCCACCATGTGCATCTGGCTTATGTGGGACCTGGAGAATCGAACCTGGGTCCTTACACTTAGCAGGCATGTGTCTTAGCCAATAAGCCATCTCTCCAGCCCCTGTTTTGCTTTTCTTTGTGTGGGAAAAAAGGGTTTATTTTGGCTTATAGACTTGAGGGGATGCTCTATGATAGTAGGGAAAAACCAGTGGCAAGAGCAGAGGTTGGACATCACCTCCTGGCCAACTTAAGATGGACAACAGCAACAGGACACTGTGCCAAACACTGGAAAGAGGAAGCTGACTATAATGTGCATAAGCCTGCCCCTAACAATATACTGCCTCCAGGAGGCTTTAATTCCCAAGTGACTTGTGTTTTTCATTTCCAGTAAATAACTATTGATTTTTCTTTTTTAAAGCATTTTTATCATTTATTTATTTATTTTTAATTTAAACTTAATTTTATTTATTTGAGAGACAGAAAGAGGCAGACACAAACACACACACAGAGAGAGAGAGAGAGAGAGAGAGAGAGAGAGAATGGGCATGCTAGAGTCTTCAGCTACTGAGAACTCCAGAGGCATGTGCCACCTTGTGCATCTGGCTTAAGTGGGTCCTGAGGAATCAAACTTGGGTCCTTTGGATTTGCAGGCAAGTGGCTTAACTGCTAAGCCATCTCTCCAGCCCTTTACTTATTTTTGTTAACAATTTCCATAATTATAGACAATAAGCCATGATAATTCTCTCCCCTCCCCCACTTTCCCCTTCATATATCCACCCTCCATCATAGATCCTCTCCCATTCAGTCTCTCTTTTATGTTGATGTCATCATCTTTTCCAGCTATGATGATGGTCTTGTGTAGGTAGTGCCAGGCACTGTGAGGTCAAGGATATACAGGCCATTTTGTGTCTGGAAGAGTGCATTGTAAGCAAACCTAACTTTCCTGTGGCTTTTACATTCTTCCTGCTATCTCTTCCACAATAAATCCTGAGCCTTGGAAGGTGTGATAGAGATGTTTCAGTGCTGGACACTCCTCTGTCACTTCTTCTCAGCACTACGGTGCCTTGAATCATCTGAGAGGTCACCACCATCTCAGAAGCTTCTCTGGGGCTGGAGAGATGGCCTAGTGGTTAAGGCGTTTGCCTGCAAAGTCAAAGGACCCCAGTTCAATTCTCCAAGACCCACATAAGCCAGATTCACAAGGGGGCACATGCATCTGGAGTTTGTCTGCAGTGGGTGGATGCCCTGGAGTGCCCATTCTCTCTCTCTCTCTCAAATAAATAAATAAATAGTTTTTTTTTTTTTAAAGAGAAGCTTCTCTAATCAAAAGTGAGAGTAGCATAAATATATGGGTATGGATGTTAAGAGAAGTGCTTACTGGGCAGTGTAGTGAACATAATATATGCATTTAGCCAGACACCCACAGGCATTACACCCCTAGGGCTAATAACCACCTCTGTCATAGGTTTAGAGTACCAGGCTGTTGGGCATTGCTAAACATGGGCTGGGACTGTGAGGAAGCTGGCCTGGGCTGTTGGACATGGCCAGGGACCTTGGGCTGTGGGGGTTGCAGCTGGCCTTATCATTGGGAACCCATTCTGGTGACAGAGCTGGCCCTCCCTTGTCTCAAGATCAGAGTGTGCCCTATCTTTGCCCAGAGTGGGTAGAACTGGCTGGTCCTCCCCTATCCCCAAAGCACCTGAACATTCCATAGGCAGGTTTTGCAACTGCACAGTTTCTGACATGGTAGCTAGCTGCCCAAGAGACCCTTATAAACAGTCTCCCTGCAGCTGTAGCCATCCAATATGTGGCTGAAATCACATAGCTTTTCCCACCACTTCTGTTACCTCCCCTACAGCTTCTCCCTCACAACTTCGGCCTTCCAACACCAGCCAATTAGATAGCAACTCATAAACTTATGTATCCAATCACCTTATAGTCTGTATGTGCCTTCTCAACCTTTCTCAACTGTTTATAAACCCACTCCCCTTTTGAATAAATGAGAGCATGCTGTCCATCACACCATCTCCCGGGTGATTCATTGCCCATTGCACTCACCCACTACAAGACCCTGCTTCTCCTCAGCTACTCCTGCACCCGGGATGTTGGTGGCCAACAGCCCCTGGGAATAGTGAGGACCCACACCAGGCATGTATTCCTTCCAGTGGAGCAGGTTTCCAGTACAATTAGTGAGTGGTTGGTTTACCCCATAACAGACATGCCACTATTGCACCCCTGGCTGGCCAATCTTAAGGCTTGCAATATTCGTTGTTGTTTATTACTGTTAATGACTTCTCTCTCCCATGGGGCTACATGCAGCGGTAGCTTTTTCCAGCTTTCTGTCAGCTGGTCCACAGGGAGGCAGTTTTCAGGTCAGCTCCTGCTTGATTCCTCAGGGACCTTATGCTTGGTTTTTCTTCAGGATTTCTATCTCTCTTTTTTGTTTGTTTGTTTTTCAAGGTAGGGTCTCACTCTAGCCCAGGCTGACCAGGAATTCACTGTGTAGTCTCAGGCCGGCCTCAAACTCCCAGCAATCCTCCTACCTCTGCCTCCCGAGTGCATGCACCAACATGTCTGGCTATCTCTCTTTTTTTAATGTCTAATTTTTTTGTTGTTGTTGTTTTTCGAGGTAGGGTCTCACCACTCTGGCCCAGGCTGACCTGGAATTAACTTTGTAGTCTCAGGGTGGCCTCGAACTCACAGCGATCCTCCTACCTCTGCCTCCCAAGTGCTGGGATTAAAGGCGTGCACCACCACGCCTGGGAATGTCTAATTTTTTTATTGACAACTTCTATGCTTATAGACAATAAATCATGATAATTCCTTCCCCTCTCCCACTTTCCCATTCATAACTCCACTCTCTATCATACCTCCTCCCTCTCTCCATTAGTGTCTCTTGTATTTTGATGTCATCCTCTTTTTTTTCCTATTATGAGGGTCTTGTGAAGGTAGTGCTAGGCCCTGCAAGGTCGTGGATATTGAGGCCAATTTTTGTCTGGATTGTAAGGAGCTGCACGCTTCCTTTGGCTCTTACATTCTTTCTGCTGCCTCTTCCACAATAAACCCTGAATCTTGGAAAGTGTGATAGAGATGTTTCAGTGCTGGACACTCCTTTGTCAATACTTCTCAGCACTATGTTGCCACTGCCATCTGAAAAAGAGAAGCTTCTCTAACCAAAAGTGAGAGTAGAATTAATATATGAATATTAACATTAAGTGTACTGCTTACAGGGCAGTTTGGTGAGAACATAATATATGCATTTAGCCTGACAAGAGCAGACATTAAATTCCTAGTTCTCATGACCTCCCCTGACATAGGCTTTTTTAAAAATATCAAAATATATTTTATTCTGGACCTCTTTCAGATCTGATTCAAATTACAGTCATCAAAGCAATACAATGCAAAGGGAAACCGCATCAACGAAAGATGTGCCTGGAAGGATAGACGATCATTAGTACCAGGCATGTATTCCCTTCCATAGAGCGGGCCTCCAGTCCAATTAGAGAGCAGTTGGTTTCCCCCAGAGGAGACATGCCACTATTGTACCCATTTAGCCATTTGGCCTGTCTGGCCAAACTTGAGGCTTCCTGTGTTCAATGTTTGCAGAAATGACTTCTGTCTCCCATAGGGCTACATGCAGTGCAGTTTTTTCCAGCTTTTAGTTGGCTGATCTAAAGGGAGATTTTCAGTTAGGCCTCAGCTTGATTTCTCAGTGACCTTGATAGCCAGGCATGTGGAATCTTCAACAATAAGGTCTTACCATCTGTTCCTGGTAGGAAACCAAGAGCAATATCCTGTAATGTTTTGGAGGCAACAGGGATCTCCCTGGCTAACAACTCACTGGAAGGTATCCCATCCCTGGCACTGAAAATTTTCTAGTAACACTCTATGGCTTCTGGATGTGCCATTATCCAGAAAAGTAGGCTTTTATATGTCTTATTCAGAATATCTTGAATTCTGATTGGCCCTCCCCCCCCCATCCTTCTTCTACTCAATCTCTTTTTCCCTGGCCTTGCTTAAGCCATTCTACTCATTGTAATTTTTTCTTCTAGTTACATATTTACAGTGCTATCCCCTTAAGTCCTTACATCTCCTCTCTCCCTTATAGCCTTGTTCTAGCTTACTGGCCTCTGCTACTGATTTTTGTTTACAGCTCACACACAAGTCTAAACATTTGTAGCTAGGATCCACATATGAGAGAACATGTGACATTTGGCTTTCTGGGCCAAGGTTACCTCACTTAGTATAATCCTTTCTAGATCCATCAATTTCCCTGAAATTTTCATTTTTCTTTATTGCTGAGTAGAACTCCATTGTGTAAATGTACCACATCTTCATTATCCACTCATCAGTTGAGGGACATCTAGGCTGGTTCCATTTCCTAGCTATTGTGAATAGAGCAGCAATAAACATGGTTGTGAAAGTATCTCTAATGTAGTGAGAAAAGTCCTTAGGATATATGCCTAGGAGTGCTATAGCTGGGTCATATGTTAAATCTATTTTTAGCTGTCTCAAGAACCTCCACACTGATTTCCACAATGGCTGTACCAGATTACATTCCCACCAACAGTGTAGAAGGGTTCCTCTTCTTCCGCATCCTCACCAATATTTATTGTTATTTGTTTTCTTTTTTAAGATTTATTTTTATTTATATATTTATTAGAGAGAGAGTGAGAATGGGCACCCCAGGACTTCTAGCCACTGCATACGAACTCCAGCCACATGTGCCACCATGTGCATCTGGCTTACATGGGACATGGAGAATCAAACATGGGTCTTTAGGCTTCGTAGGCATACACATTAAGTGCTAAGATATCTTCAGCCTGTCATTTGTTTTCTTGATGATAGCCATTCTGACAGGAGTGAGATTGGGTCTCCAAGTAGTTTTAATTTGCATTTCTGTGATGGATAAGGATTAGGACACTTTTTAAAATGTTTATTTGTCATTTATATTTCTTCTTTTGAGAACTGTCTATTTAGTTCCATAGCCTCTTTCTTTCTTTCCTTCTTTCTTCCTTCCTTTCTTCCTTCCTTCCTTCCTTCCTTCCTTTCTTTCTTTTTTCTTTTTCTTTTTTTGGTTTTTTGAGGTAGGGTCTCACTGTGGTCCAGGCTGACCTGGAATTAGCTATGTAGTCTCAGGGTGGCCTCGAACTCATGGCAATCCTCCTACCTCTGCCTCCAGAGTGCTGGGGTTAAAGGCATGCGCCACCACGCCTGGCTTCATAGCCCATTTTTAAATTGGACTGTTTCATTTCTTATTGTTTTATTTTTTGAGTTCTTTGTATAGTCTGGATATTAATTCTCTGACAGAAATATAGCTGGAAAAGATTTTCTCCCATTCTGTAAGTTCTCTTTGCTCTATTCACAGTGTCCTTTGCTGTACAAAAGCTTTGTAGTTTCATGAGATCCCAGTGGTTGATTAGTGGTTTTATTTCCTGAGCAACTGGGGTTATGCTCAGAAAGTCATTTCCTATGCCAATATGTTGAAGGGTTTCCTCTACTTTTTCCTCTAGGAGTTTCAGAGTTTCAGGTTGATATTAAGGTCCCTGATCCATTTGGACTCGATTCTTTTGCATGGAGAGAGGCAAGGATCTATTTTCATCTTTCTACATGTAGATATACAGTTTTCCCAGCGTCACTTGTTGAAGAGGCTGTCTTTTCTCCAATGAATTTTATTGGCATTTTTGTTGAAAGCCAGATGGCTGTAGCTGCCTGGATTACCATCTGAGTCTTCTATTCTGTTCCATTGATGTACATGTCTGTCTTTGTGCCAGTACCATGTTGTTTTTGTTACTATGGCTTTGTATTATAGCTTAAAATTGGTTATGTTAATACCACCAGCCCGATTTTTGTTGCTCAAAATTGTTTTGAGTATGTGAGGTTTTTTGTGCTTCCAAATGAATTTTAGGATGTTTTTTCTATTTTCGTGAAGAATGTCATTGGAATTTTAATGGGGATTGCATTAAATGTGTAGGTTGCTTTTGGTAATATTGACATTTTCACAATATTGGTTCTCCCAATCCAAGAACATGGGATGTCTTTCCATTTCTTAGTGTCTTCTACAATTTCTCACTTGAGTGTTTTAAAGTTCTCATAGTAGAGATCCTTCATGTCCTTGGTTAGGTTTATTCCAAGGTATTTAATTTTTTTTTGAGGCAATTGTGAATGGGAGAGATTCCCTGATTTCATCCTCTGCATGTTTGTTGTTAGGTATATAGGTAAGCTACTAATTTCTGTGTGTTTATGTATCCTGCTACATTGCTAAAAGTGTTTATCAGCTCTAACAGTTTGCTGGTAGAGTCTTTAGGGTTCTTTATGTGTAGAATTATATTCATCAGCAAATCATGATAATTTGATCTCTTCCTTTCCAATTTGTATTCCTTTTATGAGTGTCTCTTGCCTTATTGCTATAGCTAAGACTTCCAGTACTATATTAAATAAAAGTGGGGGCAGTGGACACCCTTGTCTTATGCCTGATTTTAGTAGAAAAGCTTCAAGTTTTTTCCCATATAGTGTTATATTGGCTGTAGGCTTGTCATAAATAGCCTTTATTATGTTGAGATATGTTTCTTCTATTTCCAGTCTCTGTAGGACTTTTATCCTAAGGGATGTTGGATTTTGTTGAATGCCTTTTCTGCATCTATTGAGATGATCATGTGATTTTTGTCCTTCAGTTCATTTATATAGTGTATTACAATTATCGATTTGCATATGTTGAACCATCTCTGAATCTCTGCAATAAAGCCTACTTGGTCATGGTGAATGATCTTTCCAATATATTCTTGTATTCCGTTTGCCAATATTTTGTTCAGAATTTTTTTTGTTTGTTTTGTTTTTTCGAGGTGGGGTCTCACTCTGGCCCAGGCTGACCTGGAATTCACTATGTAGTCTCAGGGTGGCCTTGAACTCACGGCGATCCTCCTACCTCTGCCTCCCAGGTGCTGGGATTAAAGGCGTGTGCCACCACGCCCGGCTCTTGTTGAGAATTTTTATATCTATGTTCATGAAGGAGATTGGTCTGTAATTTTCTTTTTTTGTCCTGTCTTTGTCTGGTTTTGGTATCAGGGAGATGCTGGCTTCATAGAAGGAGTTTGGTAGTATTCCTTCCTTTTCTATTTTATGGAAAAGTTTAAGAAGCATTGGTGTTAGTTCTTCCATGAAGCTCTGGTAAAATTCACAGGGAATCCATCTGGGCCTGAACATTTTTACTTGGGAGATTTTTTTTTTATAACTTCCTGGATCTCTCTACTTATTGTAGGTCTATTTAAATGGTTTATCTCATCTTGATTTAATTTTTGTAGTCATATAAATCAAGGAAATCATCTATTTCTTTCAGATTTTCAAACTTAGTAGAGTATATGTTCTTAAAGTATGCCCTTATTATTTTCTGAATTTTTTTTTGCATTCAGAACACCCAAGTTTATGGGGGGCTGAATCAAACCACCACAGAGGGTGTGATAAATATATCTCTCTCTGTACTGAACTCTCCATTGTCAGTTCTTCTCAGCACTTTGATGAGTTTTGAGTCACCCCAGTGGTCACTGACATCTGGAAAGAGAAACTTCTCTAACCAAACTGAAAGAGGCATTAATATGTGGTCATAAATTTAAGTATTTAGGGGGCAGTTTTGTAGGCACAATATATCCATTTAGCTAGACAAGAGTGGTACTTTCCTCACTAGGGTTTATGGTGCCTCTCCCCCCAGCTATAGGCTTTTGGTATTTTTATTTTTCTTTTCTTTTTTTCTTTTTTTAAATTATTATTATTTTTATTGACACCTTCTATACTTACATACAAAAACATATGATATTTCCCTCCCCCCCCCATTCCACTTTAGAACTCCAATCTCCATCATATCCCCTCCCTCTCTCCATTAGTCTCTCTTTTAATTTGATGTCATCATCTTTTTCTTCTATTTTGAGGGTCTTGTGAGGGTATTGCTAGGCACTGCAAGGTCATGGATATCTAGGCCAATTTCTGTCTGGGCAGTTGCATTGTAAGAAGTCATACCCTTCCTTTGGCTCTTCCATTCTATCTGCCCCTCTTCTGCAATGGTCCCTGAGCCTTGAGGGGTGTGACAGAGGTGTTTCAGTGCTGGGCACTCCTCTATCCCTTCTTCTCAGCACTATGTTGCCTTTTGGGTGATCCCAGTGGTCATCGCCATCTGAAAAGAGAAGCTTCTCTAACCAGAAGTGAGAGTAGCGTTAATATGTGAACATGAACATTAAGTGTAGTTTTGATATCTGTTGTAATGGTGCCTTTTATCTCTAATTTTATTAATTTGTTTCCTTTCTTTCTTTTGGTCAGATTTGCTAAGGGTTTATCAATCTTGTTTGCCTTTTCAAAGAACCAAGTCTTTGTTTCATTGATTCTTTGGATTTTTTTTTTTTTTTGGTTTTTATATCATTAATTTCTGCCCTAATCTTTATTATTTCTTCACATCTACTGATTTTTGCTTTGTCTTGTTCTTCTTTTTCCAAGGCCTTAAAGGGGAGCATTAAGTTGTTTACTTGTGACATTTCTAATTTCTTTTTATTTCTTTTTTTTTCCATTTTTTCTTTTTTGTTTTTCAAGGTAGTGTTTCACTCTAGCCCAGGCTGACCTGTAATTTACTATGGAGTCTCAGGATGGCCTCAAACTTATTGTGATCCTCCTACCTCTGCCTTCTGAATGGACTAAAAGTGTGTGCCACCATACCCAGCTCTAATTTCTTTCTTTCTTTCTTTCTTTCTTTCTTTCTTTCTTTCTTTCTTTCTTTCTTTCTTTCTTTCTTTCTCTTTCTTTCTTTCTTTCTTTCTTTCTTTCTCTTTCTTTCTTTCTTTCTTTCTTTCTTTCTTTCTTTCTTGTTTGTTTTTTCGAGGTAGGGTCTCACTCTAGCCCAGGCTGACCTGAAATTCACCATGCAGTCTCAGGGTGGTCTCAAACTCATGGCCATCCTCCAACCTCTGCCTCCCAAGTGCTGGGATTAAAGGCATGTGCCACCACACACAGCTCTCTAATTTCTTTGTTTTTATTCATTTATTTATTTGACAGAGAAAGAGGTGAAGAGAGAGAGAGAGAGAATGAGTGCAGTAAGGCCTCTAGCTACTGCAAACAAATTTCAGATGGGTGTGCCCCTTGTGCATCTGGCTAACATGGGTCCTGGGGAATTGAACCTGGGTCCTTTGGCTTTGCAGGCAAATGCCATCCCTCCAGCCCTCTAATTTCTTAATATAGGCACTTATTTTTAAGCTATAAGTTTTCCTCTTATGACTGCCTTGTGTCCTAAAGGTTTTGGTATGCTGTTTCTATGAATTTTTTTATTTTCTTTTTTATTTCTTCAGTGACCCAATCATCATTCAGTGGTGTACTATTTAGTTTCCATGGTTCTGTAATGCTCTGTAGTTTTTCTTGTTACTGATTTGTAGTTTAATCACATTGTGATCAAATAGAGTACAAAGAATTATTTCAATTTTCCTGTTTTTGTTAGGATTTGCTTTGTGTCCTAATATATGGTATATTTTAGAGAATGTTCCATGTGCTGCTGAGAAAATTTGGATGGAATGTTCTGTAGATAGGTGTTAGGTCTATTTGTTCGATGACATTATTTAATCCAGATGTGTCTCTGTTTATTTTTTGTTGGAATGATCTGTCAATAGATGGGAGTGGGGTGTTATCTGTGACCTTAAGTGTAATAGTGTTTAATGATATTGGGAGCACCCATGTTAGGTGCATATATGTTTAGAATTGTAATGTCTTCCTGTTGAATTTGTCCTTTAATCAATAAAAAGTTATCTTCTTTATCTTTTCTCAATAATGTTGGTTTGAAGTCTATCCTGTCAAGATATTAGGATAGCAACCACTGCTTGTTTCCTAGTCCAATTTGTTTGGAATATTGTTTTCCATCATTTCACCCTAAGATTGTGTCTGTCTTTTATGGAGAGATGAGTTTCTTGAAGGCAACAAACAGAAGGATCCTGCCTTTTAATCCAATGTGCAAGCCTGTGTCTTTTGGTTGGGGCATTGAGGCCATTGATATTAAGAGTTATTGGAAGGTATGTATTTGTACTCATCATTCTTCTTGTTTTGTAATATGGCGGGGAGAGGTTCTTTCCAGGTTTTGTCTATTTGGTGTTCTAAAGGCTTCCTGTATGGGCATTGGCATCTCTTTCCCAATTTGGTGGTAATTTTCTTCTATGATTTTGTTGTAAAAGCCTACTATGCATTTGGAGTGAAATTCTTTTCCTTCAACTATACCCTGAATTTGATTTTTTTTTTTTTTGAGATAGTGTCTTGCTATAGTCCAGGCTGACCTAGAATTCACTATGAAGTCTCAGGGTGGCCTTGAACTCATGACGATCCTCCTACCTCTTCCTCCTGAGTGGTGGGATTAAAGGTGTGCACCACCATGCCTGGATTACCCTGAATTCTTATGCTTGATCTTTTCATAGTGTCCTGAATAGCTTGAAATTCCCATTTGTGCCTTTCTATTAGCTTGTCTTTCTCTTTGTTGGACTGTATTAGATCTGCCATCTGGTCTTCTAGTTTAGATATTCTGTTCTCTCCTTAATCCATTTTACTGGTGAGACTTTCTATAGAGTTTTTTAAATTTGATTTACTGTGTTTTTCATTGTTAGCATTTCTGAATGGTTTTTCTTTATTATTTCTATTTCCTTAATCATGCCTTGTATTGACCTCCTTATTTCATGACATTGGTTTTCTGTGTCTTTATTGGATTCCTTTGATTTCCTCTTTGATTTCTTTGAGCATATTTATAATCATTCGTTTGAAATCTTTCTCAGGCATTTCCTCTAAACCAGTCTCACTGAAGATCATTTCTGATGGATTTATAATTTTGGGTGGATTTATATTGTCTTGATTTTTTGTGTTTCTTGTATTATAATGTAGGAATTTTTGTACTTTGGATTAATTTGATGCTTGGATTTTCTAATTATCTGCAGTAATATTAGATATATCAATCTAATGTTATATATCTTCAGGATAGGAGCTTAAGGTGCTAGGTGTGGCTCTTAAAAGACTCTCAGAGTGCAGCCGGGCATGGTGGTGCATGCCTTTAATACAAGCACCCAGGAAACAGAGGTAGGAGGATCGCTGTGAGTTCAAGGCCACCCTGAGACTACATAGTGAATTCCAGATCAGCCTGGGATAGAGTGAGACCATACCTCGAAAAACAAAAAACAACAACAACAAAAGACTCTCAGAGTAACCATAAAAGTGACCCCAGTGCTGGAGAGATGGCTTAGTAGTTAAGTGCTTACTTGTGAAGCCTAAAGACCCTGGTTCAAGGCTCAATTCCAGAGTACCCATGTAAGACAGATGCACAAGGTGGAGTTCGTTTGCAGTGGCTGGAGGCCCTGGTGTGCTCATTCTCTCTCTCTCTCTCCCTCTTTCTCTCTCTCTCTCTGTCTGTTGCTCTCAAATAAATAAATAAAAATAAAATATTTTTTAAAAAGTGACCGTAGGTGTTGGGTTTGCCTTCTATGAGAGTATTCTAGTAGGCTGGGTGGAACAAAATACAGGCAAATTCTAAAATTTAACTGAACATTATATGCATTCAATGAAAACCAGCACAGAGTATTTTTTTAAAAAAATTATTATTTATTTATTTGAGAGAGAGAAAGGGGCAGAGAGAGAGAGAGAGAGAGAAAGAAAGAGAGAGAGAGAGAAAGAGGGAGAGAATAGGCATGCCAGGGCCTCCAGCCACTGCAAATGAACTCCAGATGCATGCACCCCCTTGTGCATCTTGCTTATGTGGGTCCTGGAGAGTTGAACCGGGATCCTCTGGCTTTGCAGGCAAACACCTTAACCGCTAAGCCATGTCTCCAGCCCCCAGCACAGAGTATTTGTGCAAGAGTAGGTATTACGACAGATTCTCTAACAAAGTTAAAGTCCCTGAGGATGTGTGTCACCCCACACCCTTAATCTGGTCAACTGGGAGGCTGAGATTTCAGGTTTGTAGAGGGTTTCAAGGTCAGCTTGTGACTGAATGAGACCCTGCTCCAATGAATGACAGAAGAGACAAAGGCACTATAAATCAGGAAGCAACAAATGACAAGCCCAAATATATATCTTATTTAAGAATGGCAAATCCCACCATCCATCAGATTTAACACATAATTTATCCTGACATGGAAGGTGCAATTAACACTTCTAATGCAAGCCTATATACTAGGCTTTTTTGGCGGGTACTGACCTGGTATAAACCTAGTTACTTTTGGGGATGGCTTTGGTTTCAGCTATTCTGTGTGCCTGCTTGGGTCCCTCTTTGCTGTGCTGTGGGCTCAGATAGGCTGGCTGGATGGGTTGGTAGTTGCTCTGATTGCCTGTGCTGGGTGCTGTGTAAATGAGTTTCCATCCCCAGGTCTCAGGTGCTTCCTGGAATTTGCACTGGCATGGGGGCAGGGGAGGCTGTGGATGGTGGCTAAAGTTCTTCCTCTGGTCCTTGCAATCCTTTTCCTCATGAGCCATTCTGCTGATCCCAGCTGTCCTTCTCTTCACATTTCTTGAGTTTGGGAGGTGGCAGGTATGAGTGGAAAATCTCCTCACCTGGCTTTTCCTGTGGCTTAGGCTGAGCCTGGCAGCCATGGTCGAGGGGACCTGGTGCCACTGCTGCTGGAGCCACTTGTGCCTGCTTCTGTGGTCTCTAGATGCTCTGGATCTCTCCTACTTCTCTGCTATGGTTGATAATTTCTTGTACACCTTCACTTTTTAGCAGAAGAGTGTATTTTGCTGGCTTTTTTTTTTTTTTTTGGTTTGTTTGCTTTTTCTCCCCTAGGCTGCTTGGCATGGTTCCTACACTGCCATCTTAACCAGAAGTCCAGATTTCTATCTCTTTATTGAGTTCCCTTTTTTAAACATTTTTTTCTAATTTCTTTTATTCATTTATTTGTGAGAGAGATACAGAAACAGGCAGGGACGGAGAGAGACAGAGAGAGAGAGAGAATGGGCATGCCAAGGCCTCCAGCCACTGCAAACAAACTCCAGATGCATGTGCCACCTCATGCTTCTGGCTTACGTGGGTCCTGGGGAATCGAGCCTTGAACCAGGGTCCTTAGGCTTCACAGGCAAGCGCTTAACCGCTAAGCCATCTCTCCAGCCCTGAGTTCCCTTTTTATATCCTGGTTAGATTGCCTAATTTTGTCTAACTGGGTTTGTGTGTGTGTCCTCTTTGAATTCACTCAAGATTTTTTAAAATTTATTTTATTTGAGTGAGAGATAGAAAAAGAGAGAGAGAGTAAGAGGGAGAATGGGTTTATCAAAACCTCTTTCTAAGCCGGGCATAGTGGCGCATGCCTTTAATGCCAGCACTCGGGAGGCAGAGGTAGGAGGATCATCAAGAGTTCGAGCCCACACTGAGAATACAGAGTGAATTTTAGGTGAGCCTGGGCTACCCTACCTTGAAAAACAAAAAACAAACAAACAAACAAAAAAACTCTTTCTACTACAAACTAACTCTAGACACATGTTCCACATTGTGTATCTGCCTTTACATGGGTCACTAGGAAATTGAACCCCATGCCAGCAGGCTTTGCAAGCAAGCACCTTTAACCATTGAACCATCTCTCCCGCCCCTACAATAGGATCTTTAGTAGACTGAATAATGAACATCCAAAAACACGAAGTCCTGACTCTTAGATTTTTAAATGTTATGCTACAAGTTGGTATCTTTATAGACATGATATGATGTTAAATTAAGGTAGGAAGAGGTTTATGGATTACTCCTCAGGTGGGCCTCCAAATCCAGTCATGAACATCTTTATAAAATAAAGGAAGGGAAGATTTGACAACACAGATGAAGAGGCAATATGCCTAAGGAGCGGAAGTTGTAGTGATGTGACCACAAGTCAAGGAATGTTGACAGCCTCCAGTTTGGAAAAGCCAAAGAATAAATTCCTAAATCATCCAGAGGGAGTGTGGCTTTGTGTCACTTTTATTTCAGACTTCTAAAACTTGTTTCAAATTTCTGCCCTCCAGAATGTCACAGAATGAATTTCTAATGTTTTGAGCCTTCAAGTTTATGGTAATTTGTGAAAGCAGCCATAGGAAACTAGTAAGACATGAAGAAGAATTTAAAATTTAAGATTGAACTTATGTTTGTGTAATGCAAAAATTTATGCCCTAAAAACTGCAATGTGTTGTGAAAAGAAATGAAAGAAGACCTAAATAAGTGGGATGATATCTCACATTAATATATTGTTGATATTTTTAATAAGGAAATAGTCCCCACATGAATCTACAAGCTCACCATACTCTCTATCAAAATTCTATCTAGGTTCTTTGGCCAAAATCGACAAATTGACCTTAAAATTTTGTATGGGAGCCGGGCGTGGTGGCGCACGCCTTTAATCCCAGCACTCGGGAGGCAGAGGTAGGAGGATTGCCGAGAGTTCGAGGCCACCCTGAGACTACATAGTGAATTCCAGGTCAGCCTGGACCAGAGTGAGACCCTACCTCGCAAAAACCAAAAAAAATAAAAATAAAAAAAAATTTTGTATGGAAATGAAAGGTGCCTGGGATAATCAAATTATCTTGAAAAAGAATACATTTGGAAAACATACACTTGTTTTCTTTTTTAATCTTCTCCTTCTCTCTCTCTCTCTGTGTGTGGGTGAATTTGGTGCATGTGTATATGTGTGTGTACCAGAGGTTGACATTGTGTGTCCTCCTTGATTGTTTTTCAGGAGGCAAACTTGCTCCCTTAAAATAAGGGCTTGCCTAGCTAGCCAGCTTGTCTGGAGGGTATCTCCTGTCTCCACCTCCAAATCTCTGGGATTGCAGGTGGACCTTCATACCTACCCAGCATTTACATGAGTGCTTGCGATACACTCACCATTTCTTGTGTGGCAAGTGCTTTATCCACTGAGCCATTTCCTCATCCTAACTTCCCATTTTCAGAACTTATTATAAAGCTCTAGTGTGGTACTGGCATGAGGACAGACATATAGATTGCTGGAATAGAATTCTGAATCCAAAAATAAACTTGTACTTTTATAGTCAATTGACTTTTCAAGGGTGCCAGGACAATTCTACAGAAAAAGAACAGTCTTTCCAACAAATAGTACTAGGACAACTGAATATTCACAGGCACAATAATGAAAGTGGACATTTATATCACACCATAAAGAAAATATAACTCAACTGGATGAAATACTAAATGTAAAGCCTAAATTCTTAGAAGAAAACAAATCATGAACATAAATATATTATACAACATTCTCTTCCATACTAGATCTAAAGCAGAATAATCAAGGGAAAAAAACCCATCAAAATTCATCAAAATTGAAAACTTTGGAGCTGGAGAGATGGCTCAATGGTTAAAGGTGCTTATTTGTAATGCCTGATGGTCTGGTTCAGTTCCCTAGTACCCATGTAAAGCCAGATGCACAAGGTGACGCATATGTCTGGAGTTCGTTTGCAGTGGCTGGAAGCCCTGGCATGCCCATTCTCTATCTGCAGCTCCCTCTCTCTCTCAAAAAAATAACTTAAAATGGGAAAATGATATGAATAGACATTTTTGAGTGTGTGTGTGTGGTATGTGCATTTTTGTACAGAGGTGTGGGCTCTGTGCACACATGGTAGAGGCTAGAGGAGGTATCCTCCTTTACCCCTCTTCCTCCTTACTTCCCTGAAACAGTCTCTTTCTGAACCTGAAACTCACCATTTTTTGGTTAGACTGGTTGGACAGGGAGGTCCAGTGATCCTCTTGTCTCTGCCCCCTCAGTGATGGTTGTTAGGGTTACAGGACTGTGTGGCTACACCCACCTTTTAACATGGATCATGGGAGTTTCAACTCAGGTCCCCATGCTTGTGAAGCAGATGCTTTTACCTGCTGAGCCATCTTCACAGCCCCTGGGCATTTCTTCAAAGATATCTAAATGGTCCATAAACATATGACAAGATGGTCAACACCATTATCAATCAGAGAAAAGCAAATCAAAACCATAATACCTGATAGTCACTGTGGTGGTTATAATTAAGATGGCAGATTATAACAAGTGCTGGTATACAGAAGCTTGAGAGATTGCTCAGTGGTTAAGGCATTTACTAGCAAAGCCTGACAGCCTAGGTTTGATTTCCCAGTACCCATGTAAAGCCAGATGCACAAAGTGGCTCATGTGACTGGTTGTTTTTTTTTTTTTTTTTTTTTTTTTTGCAGCTGTAAAAGGCCCTGGCACACCCTTTCTCCTTGCAAATAAATAAAAAATAAAATATTTAAAAATCTTGCATAAGGGCTGGAGAGATGGTTTAGTGGTTAAGGTGCTTGCCTGTGAAGCCTAAGGACCTATGTTTGATTCTCCAGTTCCCATGTAAGCCAGACACACAAGGTGACGCAAGCATGCAAGGTTGCACATGTGCACAAGGTGGCACATGCATCTGGAGTTCGATTATAGCAGCTGGAGGCCCTGGTGCACCAATTCTCTCTCTCTTTCCTCTCTCTTGCTCTGCTTTATTGCATAAAAAGGCCAGTCTGTTGGGCTTGCCTCAAAAAAATCTTGCATACAAATATTAATAGCAGAACTAGTCATAATTTCCCAAAGTGGACATAATCTAAATGTCTATCAAGTAATGAATGGCTAATGAAATATACAATCAAATGTAATTCATCAAGAAAAAGAACTAAAGTACTGATATGTACTACCATGTGAATGAAACTTGAAAACAGTGTGGTAAGTGAAAGCAGTCAGTCCCAAAACACTGCAGTGCTGCATAATTCCTACCATGGTAATGTCCAGAATAGACAAATCTTTAGAGATACAAGGTAGATTAGTAGGTATCCAGGGCTGGGGTTGTGGTGGGGGGGAGTGGGAAGAGTGACTAGTGAAGGGTATACTAGTTTCCTCTGGGTGATGAAAAATGTTCTGAAAATGATTATGGTGATATTTGAAAATTCTGTGAACCTCTGAATCATTTTATTTTTTTAAAGAATATTTTTTATCCCAGGCATGGTGATGCATGCCTTTAATCTGAGCACCTGGGAAGCAGAGGTAGGAGTATTGCTGTGAGTTCGAGGCCACCCTGAAACTACATAGTGAATTCCAGGTCAGCCAGGGCTAGAGTGAAACCCTACTGTGAAAAAACAAAAAAAAATTTTTTAATTTATTTATTTTCAAGCAGAAAAAGAGAGAGAGCGTGCGAGAGAAAATTAGTATGCTAGGGCTGCTGTAAACAAACTCCAGGTACAAACAAATACTGTGTGAATTTGGCTTTACCTGGGTACTGAGGAATCAAACGTGAGTCATTAGGCATTGCAGGCAAGCACCTTAACCACTGAAAATCTCTCTAGCCCTGACTCATATTCTTTCTTTCTTTCTTTCTTTATTTATTTATTTATTTATTTATTTATTTAGAGGTAGAGTCTTGCTCTAGTCCAGGCTGACCTGAAATTCACTATGTAGTCTCAGGGTGGCCTCGAACTCACAGCAATCCTCCTACCTCTGTCTCTTGAGTGCTGGGATTAAAGAGAATCAAACATAGGTCCTTAGGCTTCGCAGGCAAGCACCTTAACCACTAAACCATCTCTCCAGGCTTATATTCTTTATTCTTTCTTTATTTAGTTGCATGCAGAGAGAGATAGATAGAAGAGAGACAGAAGAATGGGTGTGCCAAGATCTCCAGCCACTGCAAAATGAACTCCAGGTGCATGCACCATTTTGTGTATCTGGCTTTACATGGGTATTGGACAATCGAATTCTGGTCATCAGGCTTTGCAGGCAAGTGCCTTAACCACCAAGTCATTTCTCCAGCCCTGAATCATATTCTTTTTTGTTTGTTTGTTTGTTTGTTTGTTTTTTCAAGGTAGGGTCTCACTCTGGCCCAGCATATTCTTATTTTTTTATTTTTATCTATTTATTTATTTAGTAGAGAGAGAGGGAAAGAAAAATGGGGGGGAGAGAATGGGCATGCCAAAGCCTACAGCCACTGCAAACGAACTCCAGATATGTGTGCCTCCTTGTGCATATGGCTTACGTGGCGAATTGGACCTGAGTCCTTTAGCTTTGCAGGCAAGCACCTTAACCACTAAGCCATCTCTCCAGCACATGAATCATGTTCTTTAAGTGGTAAAGTGAGGCTATACATGGTGGTCCAGACCTGCAGTACTAGCAGTTGAGAGATAGAGACTGCAGAACTGCAGCAAATTTAAGGACAGCCTGTTAGGTCAGGACAGGCTCCCAAAATGGAGTCACCAAGGACAACAGAAGGGTGACGGAAACATAAGGAAGTGGGTTATCCACATTCCTCAAGAAACTGCCCAGCCATTATCCCTTCCTTGCCTACGATGCCTATAAAACCCACTACCTGAAAAACTCAAGTTGGATGTGCTCTGTTCTTGAGAGTCAGCCCTGGAAGCTCATGCTTTTCCCAAATAAAAGCTTTCATCTTTGTCTCAGAGTGGTTTGCGTGGTCTTGGTCACTCCTAAACTTTACACAGCCTAGTCTGCATAAGGAGTTCCAGACCAGGCAGTGCTACATAGTGATATGGGAATTGGAGGTGTCTTTGAGAACAATGGAGCTTTACTCAACTACTGATTGGGATATAACTCAGGATTTAGTATGGCAGACATTCATAGCCGCACAAAACTTCCACTGAGTCAGTGGCCTCCAGGTTCTTGTCTTATGAATTTTGATGACAGACCATAGAAGGTGAAGTTTAGAAAGATTTTGTTATAGAGTTTAAGAGAAGGAAAGACAGAGTTCCTGTATAAAAGGAGCGAGATACCTAGAAAATGGGAAAATCGGCTGGAGAGATGGCTTAGCAGTTAAAGCACATGCCTATGAAGCCTAAGGAACCCAGTTTGATTCTCCAGTTCCCATGTAAACCAGATGCACATGGTGGTGCATATGTCTGGAGTTTGTTTGCAGTGGCTAAAGGCCCTGGCGTGCCTATTCTCACTCTCTCTGTCTCCAAATAAATAAATAAAAATAAATATTTTTTAAAAAAAGAAAATGGGAAAGTCTGCCTGGTGACTCTGATTGGGGTCTTATTATTATTATTTTTTTCGAGGTAGGGTTTCACTCTAATTTCTTTTTTCAAGCAGAGAGAGAAAGAAGAAGACAGAATGGGCATGCCAGAGCCCTGTGATTGCAAACAACTCCAGATGCATGGGTCACTTTGTGCATCTGGCTTTCCACCAGTACTGGGGAATTGAACTCAGGTCAACAGGCTTTGCAAGCAAGCACCTTTAACCACTGAGCTGTCTCTCTAGCCCCTGATTGGGGTCTATTATGAGATTTACTGAGTGGGGAATTGAGCTGGTCAGTCCAGTGTCTATTCCAGGTGTCCAGACCCTGCCAGGTTTCCAAGAAAGGGAAAAAACCTAGGAAAGGGAATTATTCCTTCTTGGAAGAGGATGATTATCTCTTCCAGGAAAGAGGTTACTCTTTAGGGAAGAAGAGATAAAGAAACACCAGACCCTTCTAACATTGGCCTCTAGCAAGTGGATCTGCCAGGGCTCCGTTAGGGAAAAAGATGAGGAAGAGCCCAGATCCCCACTTGAAAGCTCCAGGACATTTCCTGTTTTTATTTTCAGGGGCCTTGCTATCCCTAAAGTGCCTCAATAGGGCAATCCTGTCTCAAATAATGATACTGATAGAAATAAGTAAATGATAGATTGTATAGAAGGTATATTAAATTTCAATAAAGCTGTTAAAATTTTGCTTCCGCTGGGCAATGCTGTGCATACCTGTCTGAGCACCTGGGAGAAGTGGATCATCTCTCCAGAGATATGAAAACAGCCTGGGCAACATTGCAAGACCCTGTCTCTAAAATCAAAAACTTTTTTCTCAGTATGTGTTATGAATAATTGCCAGTTTATGGAGCTGTTAAGTGATCTTGTGTTCTGTGCTTATAGGTTTAATCTGGAAGACTTTTATAAAGATTCATTGCATTAACTAAGATTTTCTTGTAGCACAAGAGATGGTTGGTATTTTAATAAAAAATAAGACAAGGCAGTGGAACTTGTTTTCTCAAATATCATAATAGTGTGTTCTTGATGCATATGAACAAATTTCAAGTCCAAAGAAAGCAAAAGCTTGTGTCAGGTATGAGCAATTATGTTGAAATAGAAGTTTCATAAATGATTCCTGTAAGGTTCAGGAGTGACCACAACCACGCAAACCACTCTGAGGCAAAGATGAAAGCTTTTATTCAGGAAAAGCATGAGCTGCCTGGGCTGCCTCACAAGAGAGGAGCACAGTTTACCTGAGTTCCTCAGGTAGTGGGCTTTATAGGGTCTTCATTTGGGGGAAGGTGAGGAAAGGAAAAGAACTCCTTTGTTCTTTACATTAGCCACTTCAAAAAGCTACAGCGTGAGACCAGAACAATGACCAGGCAACTCTCGAGATAAGGCAAGGAAGGGATAATGGCTAGGCGGTTTCTTGAGGAATGTGGATAATTCACTTCCTTATGTCTCTGGCGACTCCATCTTGGGAGCCCATCTTGACCATAAATGTACAAAAACTATTGGTTAATTGACTATGTTGTTACAGTACCTTGAGGTTTCCAGTGGGTCTGAATCTGCAAATAAATGTCACAGGCAAGGGCACTGGTTAACACCTCGCACATTTTTCTTAAGTCCCAAAAGGCGTAGACACCGTGACATTCCCACCCGGTGTGTGAGATATAAAGATTTTTCTTAACGTTAGAAGGAACTAACTCAGTCCTGGGTCATGTCTGTCGTCGTGGGGAAGATCCAAGAACATCTCCTGCCCTTTTGGAGCTCGGATGAAGGTGCGGAACGCTCACTATTCGTCCAGCCTGCTAGAAGCGAGCGAGTAGACATATTTGAAAGTACCCAGAAAAGATGGGGCGGCGCGGGGGCGACGGCGAAGGAAACCTGCACAGCCTGGGCTTGAACCGCGTTCTGCGGGGACTGGTGGCCCCGCGTCCCGCTTGGTCAAACGTCGGAGACTGGAGGGAGGACAGCTGCACCCGATGAAGGTGCGCCAGTGCTCTGCAATTGGCTTCTGAACCCTGCTTCTGAGCTTCTCTAGCTTAACCTATTTACAGGCGAACAAAGCTCCACGGTCGCACAAGAAATGTCACAGGCCCAGGACGACCCCAGGCACACTGCAGGTGCAGCCAGCAATGGCGGCTTCTCAGCGTGGCCGCCTCAGAGCAAAGTCAACGTCCGCCACCTAGCGGCCTGCTTGATCAGTACACGAAAAACTCCGAGGGAAAGACTGGCACTGCGGCATCTGGGAGCCAATAGGATCTCAGTTAGCGCAGCTAATTCCTCTTTCTCATTGGGCTCTTTAGCTTTCAATCAGTCACTTGTGCAGCTTTTATTGGCTTAGCGTCACTCCATAACCCACCAATCGCAAGCCCGTTTCTTAGATCATCTTTTACGCTATTAGCTCGCTTCGGTGACTGGCGAATTAAGCCAGTTTGTTTATTCCATTGGTCAGATGAGGTTCTGTAGAAGTGAGAGAGGTCCTGTTCCTATTGGCTTAAACTTGCATGCGGCGGTTGCCTATCAAATCTATGAAAGCCACCCTAGCGCTCCGGAAGTGTGGCGCCGGAAGGGGTGGGCTTTGCAAAGATGGCGGCCTCGGTAAGTAGGTTTGGTTCTCTTGTCAGGCAAGTGTTGCGGACAAAAGTTTCTGTTCCCATGAGCAGTTCGAGACAAACTATAGTCGCTCGGCAAGGGTGGTGATGAAAGTTTCTTCAGGGACGTATTCGCCCTGACGCAGCCAGAACAAAAATAACAGTGAGCCCGGGGACTGGAGTTAGCGCTCCTCTCCAGTGCTCGTGGGGCTGCCTCCGAGGCGAGGTGCCCGGGTGCGGCGGGAGCGGGCCCAGCCTGGGGTGTTGAGATAGGACATGGGCCTCAGTGGAGTGACTTCTCTATACCGCCCTCCCTCCTGCAGGGGATGCTGGAGTCAGACGTGCCAAGTGCCGTGACGCTTCTGAAAAGCCTCCAAGAGCAGGTGAGTAATGTCTCCCCAGTGGAATAGATTAGTCTCGAATCAGTTTTGGCTTTGTCTCACCTGCAAACTTTAGTGATTCAGGGGCAGATAATTGAATATCACAGAATGCCTTAAGTATAAAATGAGGGCTGGAGAGATGGCTAAGCGGTTAAAGTGCTTGCCTGCAAAGCCAAAGGGCCCAGGTTCGATTCCCCAGGACCCATGTAAGCCAGATGCACAAGGTGACGCATGCGTCTGGAGTTCGTTTGCAGTGGCTGGAGGCCCTGACATGCCCATTCTCCACCCCCCCACTCTCAAATAAGTAAAAATAAAATAAAAAAATTAAGTATTTCATACCAAAATTCAAAGGAATTGATTTCTGCTGAAATACAGAAAATTTCTAAAGGAAATAATATACTTGGTCTCTCTCTTTTTTATTTTTTTTTATTTATTTATTTATTAATTTATTTATTTATTTATTTATTTTGGTTTTTGAGGTAGGATCTTGCTCTATGCTAGGTTGACTTGGAGTCACTTTGTTCTATCAGGGTGGCTTCAAACACACGGAAATCCTCCTACCTCTGCATGCCAAGTACTGGGATTAAAGGCATGTGAGACTATGCCCAGTCTGGTCTCTTTTATTCTAATAAACAGATGTTGGGAAAAGGGAGATGATTTACACTGTAGATGCCTACTCAATACATGTTTACATAGATTACATACGTTGTAAGTTCAGTTGGTATAGAAAAATTAAGAGTCCCCTCGTTCAACTCTTCATGTCCTTACGTTGGTAAAGATGTTCTCTCTCTCTCTCTCTCTCTTTTTTTTTTTTTTCCGAGGTAGTAGGGTCTTGTTCTAGCTCAGGCTGACCTGGAATTCACTATGTATTCTCAGGATGGCTTTGAATTCTCAGCAATCCTCCTACCTCTGCCTCCCAAGTGCTGGGACTAAAGGCATGTGTTACCATGCCCGGCTTTTTAAAAATATTTATTTATTTTTTATTTATTTTCAAGCACAGAGAGAGGGAGAGACTGACTACTGGACCTCTTGCCACTGCAAACAACCTCTAAACATACAGACCACTTTGTGTATCTGGCTTTATGGGGGTACTGGTGAATTGAACCTGGATCATCAGGTGGTGCAAGCAGGCTCCTTTAACTGCTGAGCCATCTCCCCAGCCCTTCTGTCTCTTAAAATTTAGAAATAAATGAAAAGTTTTTCTTTACCTTTTCAAGAACTGTCAGAGACATCATGTTCAATACTGTTCAGTAATAGCATTTCATATAATTTTGAGATGGCATTGTTCAGCTTTAGCCCTTCACAGTTCACAGACATGACATGTGTGGTCTAATCAGATATTGGGGCCGGGGCTAATTTCAGGTGATGGCTGTAACAGCACAAGTACAAGCTCTGACAAGGAAAGTTCAAGCTGGAGCATATGCTACAGAGAAGGTAAGATATACTTGAAGAGGGAGAGAGTGAGTATGTATCCCTTCACATGATATTCTTGATGGTTTTTTCATTGTAGATTTAGTGTGTTAAGTATCCTAAGTGTTAGAGTTTCAAAGATGAATAAATACATACTTTATGTGCAGGAATCTACTGGGGAAGGCATATCAAAACAATAGGTGGAGCCGGGCATGGTGGCACATGCCTTTAATCCCAGCACTTAGGAGGCAGAGGTAGGAGGATTGATTAAGTTCAAGGCCACCCTGAGACTACAGAGTGAATTGCAGGTCAGCCTGAGAGAGAGCGTGAGACCTTACCTTTAAAAAACAAAACAAAACAAAACAGTAGGCAGGCTGAAGAGATGGCTTAGTGGTTAAGGCATTTGCCTGCAAAGCCAAAGGATCCCAGTTTAATTTTCCACAACCCACATAAGCCAGATGCCCAAGGGGCGCATGCATCAGGAGTTGGTTTGCAGTGGCTGGAGGCCCTGGTGTGCCCATTCTCTTCTCCTCCTCCTCCTCTCTCTGCCTCTTTCGCTCCCTTAAATAAATAAATAAATAAATAAATATATTAAAAAAACCAACAGGCATGAGTAGTGGCAGTCATGTTACAGTGTATTGAGGGATGCTGTGCCTACCAAGGAGAGAAATTAGGTTCCAGAAGAGCAGAGGAAGTCAAGGAAGCCTTCTCAGAGAAAGTAACAGGGTTTTTTTTTTTTTTTTTTTTTTTTTTTTTTTGTTTTTCGAAAGGGTTCACTGTGATCCAGGCTGACCTGGAATTAACTATGTAGGGTCAAGGACTCTCAGCCCTCCTCTCAGAGAAAGTAACAGGGTTTTGAGGAGTAAGTAACAGGGTTTTGAGGAGTAAGTATGAGTCAGAGAAACTCCTATGTACAGTGGCACAAAAGCCTTAAAGCATTGTATTGTTCTGGGGAAGTAAACAATTTTTGTGGATGTGAGTTTGTAGGTAGGAAATAAGACTGGAAAGGTAGTCCTCCTGAAGAGTCTTGTAGGCCAACTGAAGGACTGCTATTGTGTTTCATCTGATCTTAGGCAATATTGATTGGGGTATGCCACTTAGTTTTTTATATACAGTAGCTCCCCTCCCCATCTTCAGTTTCACTTTCTGTGGTTTCTGTTACCTGAGGTTAACTGCAGTCTGAAAATACTAAATGAAAAATTTCAGATGTGCCTCGTGGCTTCAAATGACTTGTTGTAATATATAATTATAATCATTTAGTTTTAGTTGTTATTATTAATCAGTTACTGTTCCAATTTTGTAAATTAAAATTTGTATGGGAGGGCTGGAAAGATGGGTTAGCAGTTAAGGCGCTTGCCTGCGAAGCCTAAGGACCCACGTTAGATTCTCTTGGTCCCACATAAGCCAGATGCACATGGTAGTGCCTGCATCTGGAGTTCATTTGCAGTAGCCAGAGGCCCTGGCACACCCATTCTCCCTCTCTCTCTCTCCCCTCCTGTCTGTCTCTAATGAATAAATAAAAATAAAAATAATTTGTCATTGGTATGTGTGCATAGGAAGTAACTGCATATATAGGATTCACTTCTGTCTACCCTTGTGAGCAACCACTAGGGATTTTGGAATGGATAAACAGGTTGTTAATCTGTCATAAAATACCATTGATGCAGGGTGTGGAGGCTCACAACTTTAATTTCAACACTCAAGAAACTAAGACTAGCGTGAGATCCTGCCTAAAGAACAAAAAGATGTGTCCCACTTTAAGATGCTAATATAGGAAAATCTTAAAATTTGAGGTCTGGGGAGATGGTTTAGTTGAAGTGCTTGCAGCTCAAGCTGGAGTACCTTAGACCCCATATAAAAAGCTGGAAACCATGGCAGGCTTCTGTAGTCCCAGCTTGCTAACACCAACGGGAAATAGGAGACAGAACTTCCCATAGCTGCCACATCAAAGAACAGCAGAGCCAGAAACCCTGCCGTAAATAGGGGGGAAAGGCAGAGGACTGACCCAAAAGCTTTCTTCTTTTTATTTTTATTTTTTAATTTTTGGTTTTTCGAGGTAGGGTCTCACTCTAGCCCAGGCTGACCTGGAATTCACTATGTCATCTCAGGGTGGCTTTGAACTCATGGCAATCCTCCTACCTCTGCTTCCCAAGTGCTAAGATTAAAGGCATGTGCCACCATGCCTGGCTCCAAAAGCTTTCTTCTGATCGTCACATGTACACCATGACATGTATGCACCCACACTGAGACACACAAATACATGCACATGCACACACAAATAATATAATTTGCTACTATATTCCTTCTCTTCTCCCTTGCTTCTTTCCTATTTTTTGTTTTGAAAGAGGCTTGGTATGTTGCCCAGGCAGGCCTTGAACTCATGGTCCTGTTGCCTCCAACTCCTAAATGCTATTATTATGGAGATGTGCTCTCATGTGCAGTGAAATACGTAATTTTAAAATTAGGATTTGATAGACTATTCTCAAGGATCATTGGTATCAGTCAGTTTAGAGGACAACTTGGACTTCTTTTTTTTTGAGGTAGGGATTTACTTGGCTGACCTGGAATTCACTATGAAGTCTCAGGCTGGTCTCAATTTCACAGTGATCCTTCTACCTCTGCCTTCCAGTGCTGGGATTAAAAGTGTGCGCCACCACGCCTGTCACTAGACTTCTTAAAACTACTTGAACTGGAAAACCCTGGTGTTATCTGTATTCCATTAGTTAAGTGCATAGAAAGTGCCTGGAAGGCAACAGAAATTACTGTCTTTGGAGAGTGAGATGATAAAGAAATGGAGGGGCTGGAGAGATGGCTCAGTGGTTCAGGTGCTTGCCCCTAAAGCCTAATGACCTGAGTTGAATTTCCCAGGACCCACATAAGCCAGATGGACAAAGTGGCACATGCATCTCGAGTTTGTTTGCAGTGGCTGGAGGCCTTGGTGCTCCCATTCTCTCTCTGCTGGGCGTGGTCGTGCATGTCTTTAATCTCAGCACTCAGGAGGCAGAGGTAGGAGGATTGCCATGAGTGTGAGGCCACTCTAAGGCTCATAGTGAATTCCAGGTCAGCCTGAGCTAGAGTGAGACCCTACCTCAAAACAAACAAACAAGAAAGAAGAAAAAGAAACAGATAGCTTCCTCTCTCAACTTTTCCCAGATACTACAGCTATCTGGTCTTGCAATGTTTTCCCCACCATGAAACTTCCTCTATTAACTGTAAGCTAGAAATAAACCCTTCCCTTCCATAAGAAACTAAATCAACCAATCAAACAAACAAAAAGAAATATACTTGTACTATAATAAATAAATATAGTAAAAAAACCAACAGGCATGAGTAGTGGCAGTCATGTTACAGTGTATTGAGGGATGCTGTGCCTTCCAAGGAGAGAAATTAGGTTCCAGAAGAGCAACAGAGTTTTTTTTTTTTTTTTTTTTTTTTTGAAGTCAACTGTGAAGCCTTCTCAGAGAAAGTAACAGGGTTTTGAGGAGTAAGTATGAGTCAGAGAAACTCCTATGTACAGTGGCACAAAAGCCTTAAAGCATTGTATTGTTCTGGGGAAGTAAACAATTTTTGTGGATGTGAGTTTGTAGGTAGGAAATAAGACTGGAAAGGTAGTCCTCCTGAAGAGTCTTGTAGGCCAACTGAAGGACTGCTATTGTGTTTCATCTGACCTTAGGCAATATTGATTGGGGTATGCCACTTAGTTTTTTATATACAGTAGCTCCCCTCCCCATCTTCAGTTTCACTTTCTGTGGTTTCTGTTACCTGAGGTTAACTGCAGTCTGAAAATACTAAATGAAAATTTTCAGATGTGCCTCGTGGCTTCAAATGACTTGTTGTAATATGTAATTATAATCATTTAGTTTTAGTTGTTATTATTAATCAGTTACTGTTCCAATTTTGTAAATTAAAATTTGTATGGGAGGGCTGGAAAGATGGGTTAGCAGTTAAGGCGCTTGCCTGCGAAGCCTAAGGACCCACGTTAGATTCTCTTGGTCCCACATAAGCCAGATGCACATGGTAGTGCCTGCATCTGGAGTTCATTTGCAGTAGCCAGAGGCCCTGGCACACCCATTCTCCCTCTCTCTCTCTCCCCTCCTGTCTGTCTCTAATGAATAAATAAAAATAAAAATAATTTGTCATTGGTATGTGTGCATAGGAAGTAACTGCATATATAGATTCACTTCTGTCTACCCTTGTGAGCAACCACTAGGGATTTTGGAATGGATAAACAGGTTGTTAATCTGTCATAAAATACCATTGATGCAGGGTGTGGAGGCTCACAACTTTAATTTCAACACTCAAGAAACTAAGACTAGCGTGAGATCCTGCCTAAAGAACAAAAAGATGTGTCCCACTTTAAGATGCTAATATAGGAAAATCTTAAAATTTGAGGTCTGGGGAGATGGTTTAGTTGAAGTGCTTGCAGCTCAAGCTGGAGTACCTTAGACCCCATATAAAAAGCTGGAAACCATGGCAGGCTTCTGTAGTCCCAGCTTGCTAACACCAACGGGAGATAGGAGACAGAACTTCCCATAGCTGCCACATCAAAGAACAGCAGAGCCAGAAACCCTGCCGTAAATAGGGGGAAAGGCAGAGGACTGACCCAAAAGCTTTCTTCTTTTTATTTTTATTTTTTAATTTTTGGTTTTTCGAGGTAGGGTCTCACTCTAGCCCAGGCTGACCTGGAATTCACTATGTCATCTCAGGGTGGCTTTGAACTCATGGCAATCCTCCTACCTCTGCTTCCCAAGTGCTAAGATTAAAGGCATGTGCCACCATGCCTGGCTCCAAAAGCTTTCTTCTGATCGTCACATGTACACCATGACATGTATGCACCCACACTGAGACACACAAATACATGCACATGCACACACAAATAATATAATTTGTTACTATATTCCTTCTCTTCTCCCTTGCTTCTTTCCTATTTTTTGTTTTGAAAGAGGCTTGGTATGTTGCCCAGGCAGGCCTTGAACTCATGGTCCTGTTGCCTCCAACTCCTAAATACTATTATTATGGAGATGTGCTCTCATGTGCAGTGAAATACGGTAATTTTAAAATTAGGATTTGATAGACTATTCTCAAGGATCATTGGTATCAGTCAGTTTAGAGGACAACTTGGACTTCTTTTTTTTTTTGAGGTAGGGATTTACTTGGCTGACCTGGAATTCACTATGAAGTCTCAGGCTGGTCTCAATTTCACAGTGATCCTTCTACCTCTGCCTTCCGAGTGCTGGGATTAAAAGTGTGCGCCACCACGCCTGTCACTAGACTTCTTAAAACTACTTGAACTGGAAAACCCCTGGTGTTATCTGTATTCCATTAGTTAAGTGCATAGAAAGTGCCTGGAAGGCAACAGAAATTACTGTCTTTGGAGAGTGAGATGATAAAGAAATGGAGGGGCTGGAGAGATGGCTCAGTGGTTCAGGTGCTTGCCCCTAAAGCCTAATGACCTGAGTTGAATTTCCCAGGACCCACATAAGCCAGATGGACAAAGTGGCACATGCATCTCGAGTTTGTTTGCAGTGGCTGGAGGCCTTGGTGCTCCCATTCTCTCTCTGCTGGGCGTGGTCGTGCATGTCTTTAATCTCAGCACTCAGGAGGCAGAGGTAGGAGCATTGCCATGAGTGTGAGGCCACTCTAAGACTCATAGTGAATTCCAGGTCAGCCTGAGCTAGAGTGAGACCCTACCTCAAAACAAACAAACAAGAAAGAAGAAAAAGAAACAGATAGCTTCCTCTCTCAACTTTTCCCAGATACTACAGCTATCTGGTCTTGCAGTGTTTTCCCCACCATGAAACTTCCTCTATTAACTGTAAGCTGGAAATAAACCCTTCCCTTCCATAAGAAACTAAATCAACCAATCAAACAAACAAAAAGAAATATACTTGTACTATACAAAAATGCATTTTTGAGCCGGGGGCATGGTAGTGCATGCTCTTAATACCAGCACTTGGGAGGCAGAGGTAGGAGGATGGCCATGAGTTTGAGGCCAGCCTAAGTTATAGTAAATTCCAAGTCAGCCTAAGCTAAAGGAAGATCCTTCCTGGGGGGTCAGGAGGTATGCATCGGGCTAGAGAGATGGCTTAGAAGTTAAGGTGCTTGCCTACAAAGCTAAAGGACTCAGGTTGGATTCCCCAGAATCCACATGAGCCAGATGCACAAGGTAGTGCATTTGCCTGGAGTTCGTTTGCAGTGGCTAAAGGCTCTGGTGCTCCCGTTCTCTCTCTCACTCTTTATTTTAATTAATTAATTTATTTATTTATTTGTTTATTTTTGGTTTTTCAAGGTAGGGTTTCACTCTGGCTCAGGCTGATCTGCAATTCACTATGTAGTCTCAGGGTGGCCTCGAACTCATGGCGATCCTCCTACCTCTGCCTCCCAAGTGCTGGTATTAAGAGCATGTGCTACCATGCCCCTGGCTGAAAAACGCATTTTTGTATAGTACAAGTATATTTCTTTTTGTTTGTTTGATTGGTTGATTTAGGGATTAAAGGCGTGCGCCACCATGCCCGGCTTCTCTCTCACTCTTTAATAAATAAATACTTTAAATAGTGATCATACAACAACCCCCATTGGTACCATACCTTTTTGTTTTTTTGTTGACATCAATTTAATTCAGTATCAGTATATATAACCATTATAAGCCATCTCTCCAGCCCATAGCTATTTTTTGAGACTACAGTAGTCTCCCCTTATTCACAGGAGATACTTTTTTTTTTTCAAGGTAGAGTCTCTCTCTAGCCCAGGCTGACCTGGACTTCACCATGTAGTCTCAGTGTGGCCTTGAAATCACAGCGATCCTCCTACCTCTGCCTCCTCAGTGCTAGGATAAAGGCATGCACCACCACACCCAGCAGGAGATACATTTTAAGACCTAGTGGGTCCCTGAAACCACAGGTAGTACCAAATACTAAATATACTATATTTTTCCCTGTATGAATTTCAGTTTTGCTATATAGTACCAGAGTTTATTTTTCCATGTTTTATGCCTTCATGCATTTTTCATCACTACTCTTACATGTATGCTGGGGACATTATTAAATAAATAATGGTTAATTAAATAATAGCTCTGTGGTGATTTGACAGTTGAACTTGAAGTGGCTGGTAGGATTTGCATTGTGGATACATTAGATAAGTGAAATAGTACATGATTGAAAGCATGAATTGTAGTGGGCATGGTTGTGCATTTCAGTAATTCCAACATTTGGAAGATGGAGGAAGGACATTCATTAGTTTAGGGTCATTCTCAGCTACAAAGAGTTCTAGGTAAGCTTGGGCTACATGAAACCCTATCTCAAAAAAACAAAACAAAACAAAACAAAACAAAACAAAAAACACAAATAGGGCTGGAGAGATGGCTCAGCAGTTAAAAGCTGTTTGCTTGTAAAGACCTCCTGGCCCAGGTTGATTCTCCAATATCCACATAAAGCCAGATGCACAAAGTGGGACATGCATCTGGAATTCATTTGCAGTTGCAGGGAGGGCTGGAGAAATGGGTCAGCAGTTAAAGACACTTGTTGTCAAACCCTGACAACCTAGGTTCAATTCCCCAGTACCCACATATAGCCAGATGCACAAAGTGGCATCTGGAGTTCATTTGTAGTGGCAGGAGGCCTGGTGCACCTATGTTCACACACACTCTCTCTCTCTCTCTCTGTGTGTATGTGTGTGTGTGTGTTTCCTTTCTCTGTCCAAATAAATAAATATTTTAAAAAATACAGTTTTAAAAAATTCCATTTAGAGCCGGGCATGCAGCCTTTAATCCCAGCACTTGGGAGGAAGAGAGAGGGGTAGGAGAATTGCTGTGGGTTTGAGGCCAGCCTGCTACTAGAATAAGTTCCAGGTCAGCCTGGGCGAGAGTGAGATCCTACTTTGGAAAAAAGAAAATTTATTTAGTTTAGTTTAGTTGTGGCTTTTTTTTTTTTTTTTTTTAGGTAGGGTCTTGGTCTAGCCCAGACTGCCCTGGAATTCACTATGTAGTCTCAATGTGGTCTGGAACTCACAGTGATCCTACTACCTCTGCCTCGAGTGCTGGGATTAAAGGCATGTGCCACTTTGCCTGGCTATTTGTGTTTTTAAAATATTTTATTTGCAAGCGGGGGGAGGGGAGGGGAAGGTAATGGCACACCAGGGCCTCTGGCCACTGCAAATGAACTTTAGACACATGTGCCCCTTTGTATGTCTGGCTTTACATGGGTATTGGAGAATCAAACCCAGGCTGTTAGGCTTTGCAGACAAGTGCTTTAAGTGCTGAGCCATTTCTTCAGTCCCTAGTTTATTTGTTTTGAGACAGGTTCTCCGTAGCATAGCTGTCCCTGAATTTGTGGCAGTCTTCTGCCTCAGCCTCCCAAGTGCTAGGATCATAGGCATGAGCCACTTAGTAGTTTTGGACTGCAATTGACTATGGATAACTTAAACCACAGAAAGCAAGACTGCGATAAGGAGGGATAGACTTCAGATTCCTTATATGAACTGATTGGGGAAAAGTTGAACTTGAAGGAACATCTTGATGTTTGCCTTAGTTACCATTGTTGCCTCCCTCCCCTCCACTACCACCCCCCCCCATCCCTCTCCACCCCCGACTTCTTTGGCTAAAGCTAAACTTTTTTATCTCTTACCATCAGGGTCTCAGTTTCTTGGAAGTGAAAGATCAGCTGTTGCTCATGTACCTTATGGATCTCAGCCATCTCATCCTGGACAAAGCTTCAGGAGTATCTCTTCAAGGACACGCTGCAGTCTTGAGACTGGTGGAGATTCGCACGGTATGACCTTCTAAGTCCTCTTATTAAAGCAGGTGTTCTCATGTTAAATAAGGGGAAAGAGATTTTATCTTAATTTGCTCTGCTTTGTGCATGTTTGAGTTGCCTTGTCTGGCAGTATCACAGGGACTCTGGTGTGTGCTTGACTTGAGAAAGAAGGTGTAATTCTTTTAAATTATACATTGTAGGTTTTGGAAAAACTTCGTCCCTTGGACCAGAAACTGAAGTATCAAATTGACAAACTGATCAAGACTGCAGTGACAGGCAACCTCAGTAAGTGGGAGGACCATTTTAAAGTTGTGGGGTCATCATAAAGTTCCAAATTATAAAGTCTCTTGGGTTTAATATTTCAGGTGAGAGTGATCCACTTCGTTTTAAGCCCCATCCCAGTAATATGAAGAGCAAGGTAAGAAGTTTGCACTATCCTCCAGATTTTTCCTATCTAAATGAGCCTAGTGGTAATCCCAGGCCTCTTGATTTTCTAGCTTGTGTGGAGTGCTTCAGGGTGAGGTCTCCTCTATCCCTTTTCATTACACTATCTCCCTAGGGCACTACCAACATGGTTGGGTTTTCACCTCACTTGTTTGACTCATGCTTTGAAGTTTACAAGTATCTTTTTCCTTTTGTAGTTGAGCTCTGAGGATGAAGAAGAAGATGGAGCAGAGGATGACCAGTCAGAAGTTTCAGGGAAGAAATCTGAAAAAGGCGTATCTAAGAAGTATGTTCCACCACGCCTGGTTCCAGTACATTATGGTATGAATTCTGGCTGCTGCCTCCTTTGCAGAAGTTGTATTTCTCTTTTATTTTCTCTATTCTGGGATAATCCTTGTGGATTTTTTATCACATAGATGAGACAGAAGCTGAGCGAGAGAAAAAGCGTCTGGAGCGAGCCAAGAGACGGGCATTGAGTAGCTCTGTCATTCGTGAACTTCAGGAGCAATACTCTGAAGCTCCGGAAGAAATTTATGATGTCCGTCATCCTCATGTCACTCACCAGAGTCAGGAGGACCAGCACAGGTCAGAGTCCTTTTCAATTAGAAATTCTTTCAATCTCTTTTGGCTTTTCACCTCTCTTGAACTTCCAGGTCCTGGCTCTGGTAAGCCCCCCTTGTCTCAGCCCAGCTGGGCTCACAAGGACCTATACTCCCACGAAGGCTCCCCATACCCTTTTGCCTTCCACATGGCAGGAGCTCTTTGTACTTTCTTTTCTCTTTCCTTCTCTTATTTGAATAAAATCTATCTTAATTTTAAAGAAAGAAGGAAGGAAGGAAGGAAGGAAGGAAGGAAGGAAGGAAGGAAGGAAGGAAGGAAGGAAATAAATTGGGGCTGGAGAGATGACTTAGCAGTTCAGGCGCTTGCCTGCATTAAGGTCCCAGGCTCGATTCCCCAGTACCTACTTAAGCCAGATTCACAAGGTGGCACATACTTCTGGAGCTTCTTTGCAATGGTTAGAGGGCCTGGTGTGCCCATTCTCTCTATCTTCCCATTTCTCTCTCTCAAATAAATTAATAAAAATAAAAAAATTAAAAAAAAGAAATTCTAGGGCTGGAAAGATGGCTTAGCGGTTAAGGCACATGCCTGCTAAGCCTAAGAATGCCCGTTTGATTCTCCTCAGGTCCCACGTTTAGCCAGACATGATGCAAGGGTGCAATGCCACACTGCCCACAAGGGGGTGTGAATTCATTCACAGAGGCTGGCGTGCTCATTCTTTGCCTCCTCCCTCTCTCTCTCTCTCTCTCTCTCTCTCTGACTCTCTCTCCAAAAGAAAGAAAGAAAGAAAGAAAGAAGCCAGGCGTGGTGGCGCACGCCTTTAATCCCAGCCCTGGGGAGGGAGAGGTAGGAGGAACGCCATGAGTTCAAGGCCACCCTGAGACTACATAGTGAATTCCAGATCAGCCTGGGCTAGAGTGAGACCCTACCTCGAAAAACAAAAAAAAAAAAAAAAAAAAAAAAAGAAAGAAAGGAAAGAAAGAAAGAAAGGAAGGAAGGAAGGAAGGAAATTCTAGCCAGGCCCATGCCTTTAATCCCAGCACTTGGGAGGCAGAGGTAGAATGATTGCCATGAGTTTAAGGCCAGCCTGAGACTACATAGTAAATTCCAGGTCAGCCTGGACTAGAGCAAAACCCCACCTTGAAAAACCAAAATTAAATAAGTAAACAAGGAAATTCTAGCTGGGTGTGGTGATGCACACCTTTAATCCCAGCACTTGGGGAAGGTAGAGGTAGGAGGATTGCAGTGAGTTCAAGGTCACCCTGAGACTACGTAGTGAATTCTAGGTACTAAGACCCTAACTCAAAAAAAGAAAGAAAGAAATTCTTTCAAGTCTATAGAGACCTGTCCTACTTAGGATGAATGTGATTAAGTCTGGCACCAAGCAAACCAACATTATGTAGAAGATAGAATGAAAGGCTTGGGATTGTAGCTTTTAAGGGGGTACAAATAAGAGCTAGAAAGAAAAATGGGGGGCTGAAAAGATAGCTTAAAGGTTAAGGCCCTTGCCAGCAAAGCCAAAGGACCCAGGTTCAATTCCCCAGGACCTATGTAAGCCACATGCACAAGGTGGCTCATGCGTCTGTAGTTCATTTGCAACAGCTGAAGGCCCTGGTGTACCCATTCGCTGTCTGCCTCTCCTCTCTCTCTCTCTCTCAAATGAATAAATAAGTTTAAAATTTTTTTAAAAAGAAAAATGGTTCCTTTCTTTCCCTCTATATCTACTTATGCTAAGAGAATGCCATATGGAGAGCAATGTATGTAGGGCTGTTTCAGGCTGTGTTTCACTGTTGCCATGTCACACTTTTCTCTCATGCAGAAGGCAATAATGACAGTTTTGTTTGTTTGTTTGTTTGTTTGTTTTTTGTTTGTTTTTTTTTTTGGTTTTTCGAGGTAGGGTCTCACTCTGGCTCAGGCTGACCTGGAATTCACAATGTAGTCTCAGGGTGGCCTCGAACTCACGGCAATCCTCCTACCTCTGCCTCCCGAGTGCTTGGGATTAAAGGCATGCGCCACCACGCCCGGCCTGTTTTTGGTTTTTTGAGGTCAGGTTTTGCTCTATCCCTGGCTGACCTGGAATTCACTATGTAGTCTCAGGGTGGCCTCAAACTCACAGCCCTCCTCCTACCTCTGCCTCCCAAGGGCTGGGATTAAAGGATGTGCCACCACATCTGGCTAAGGTTTTTTTTTTTTTTTTTTTTTTTTTAATAACAGAGTATCCTTCAGTTTAGAAAGAATAGTACTAACTTGAATGTGGGCTTGTCAGCTTTACTCGGGTATAGTCTTTATATTTGATGGATTTGTGTGAAAGGGTGAAAGGTTCCTCTCTAGAGATGAAGGAAGACTAGCAGAGAACATTTCAGTGAGAGGAAGTTTGGTATTGTACATTCCATGTGCCCTTAATAAATTTCCTGAGAACTCTATGAACAAAGATGAGTAATGCCAGCTTCCAGGTTCTGGGTTATATGTTCCATCATCATGGTCAGCGCCACCTAGAAACTGTCTTTCTCTGCCAGGATTAACTATGAGGAGAGTATGATGGTGCGTTTAAGTGTCAGTAAACGAGAGAAAGGACGGCGAAAGCGAGCAAGTGTCATGAGCTCACAGCTTCATTCCCTCACACACTTCAGTGACATCAGTGCATTGACAGGAGGAGCTCCTCATATTGATGAGGTAAGACTGAGATGCAGTGGTAGGAGGTAACTCCTGCTTTCTGTCAAATGTGTGTGGGCTTAGTACAGTGAGGAACTTTGGAAGAGATGCTAGGCCTTGGAAGTGCACTGCCCTTCCTTCACTTCTCCATCTTCTCCAGGACCAGAACCCTATTAAGAAGCGCAAGAAGATCCTTAAGAAAGGTCGGAAGAAAAAAGGTTAGTGAACCCTTGGACTTCAGTGATCATGTGCACAGTGGGAAGTTTGAGTTGGGATGCCCTACTCTCAGGAATTACATCCTGGGTCTTGTCTACTTCCACAGTATCTCTTCCAAGAAGGCATTAATCTTTTTTTTTGGTTTTTCGAGGTAGGGTCTCACTCAAGGCTGGCATTAATCTTTTTAGGTCTTTCTGAAGCTGGAAGTCAGTGTCACTCACAGAATGTGTCACCTGAAGGAACCTTTATTCTGTGTTAATTTAATTCCTACTACTACTGGTCTTTTGTCCTAGAAAGATATAGAGGGGACTGCCTAGGAACCCATTCTTGTTGATCCCTTATCTGTAGATGTCCTTTTTTTCCTTGTCCTTTAGCTTTTCTACTGTCTTTTACCTGATTAGTGGTTTCTCTTCTTTCAGGTTTCCGTAGGAGGCGGTGACGATGGGTGTATATGTTTATATATTTTGGTCATCTTGGGATGCTTCTCGTTTCACTGTATGTAGGTTTTTTCCCTTGGAATTTATTAATTACTTGCTTCATACATGTAGAAAGATCTTTACTAATAAAATTGACTTTGCTTATGAATTAAAGCCCCTTTTGCACCTGTATTATATGATGAGTTTCTGGGTGTGTGGTGTGCTTTTGGTGATTGGGTGGTGGATATGTGTGTTTTAGGAGGTTTAAGAAGTTTGGTTTGTTGCTTTCTTCTGTAATACATTTTTTCCCCCAGAATGGAAATTGATTACTTTACAAAACATATTGAGAAGTTAGGGGCTGAAAAGATGGCTTAGTGGTTAAGGCCCTTGCCTGCAAAGCCAAATGACCCCAGCTCAATTCCCCAGGACCCATGTAAGCCAGATGCACAAGGTGGCACATGCATCTGGAGTTCGTTTGCAGTGGCTAGAGGCCCTGGCGCACCCAATCTCTCTATCTCTCTCACTCTGCCTTTTTTCCTCTCTCAAATAAATAAATAAAATATTTTTTTAAATATTGAGAAGTTAGAGTAGAATAATTAACTCTTCCTAACTCATGTTGGCCCAATTTCCTATATGATTTGTTAGCAATACAGGTTTCTGAAATATGTTGATTTTAGGTTTTGTTAATTAACCAGCTTGGCCACCAGGTGGCATTAGGGACTTAGGAAATCAGTGGTGCTTGAGTATAACCAAAAGCTGGTTCCACCTTAGCAAGAATTATTCTTGTCTCCACTTTTCTGAATACTTTTCTTTCAAAAATGGCATGATTACTAGAGCTGATAATTGTTCAGTTTTGGAGTGATCTTATAGAGCAGGAGAAGTGAGTGAATGAAGTGATTAGGGTAAAGAGTTAGTACAGTCTGGTGCTTTTATAGTTGCTTTGGCCCACCTTCAAACAAGGCCTCAGTTTGCAGTTAGTAAAGACCAACTCTTTTTTCTAAATAGGAATTCTTACATTGTGTGTGAGTGAGAGAGAGAGAGAGAGGCCCATGTGTGTGTTTTTGCATGTACATGTAGAGGCCAGATGTTGATGTGTGTTGTTCTGAACCACTCTCCACCTTACTCTTTGAAAAGAGACAGTGTCTGTTGTTGAACCAAGAGCTCAGTAATTTGGCCAGAGTAGCTAGCTAGTAGCTTCAGGGATGCCCTGCCTCTGGGATATAAACCTAGTCCTTATGCTTGCATGGCAAGCATTTTATCTCCCATGCCATCTCTGTAACCCAAGGCTAGCCCTTTTAAAAAATGTGTAAATGAGGGCTGGAGATGGCTTAGCGGTTAAGGTGCTTGCCTGCAAGGCCAAAGGATCCTGGTTCGATTCTCCAGGACCCATGTAAGCCAGATGCACAAGGGGGTGCACGCATCTGGAGTTTGTTTGCAGTGGCTAGAGGCCCTGCAGTGCACCCATTCTCTCTCTCTCTCTCTCTCTCTCTCTCAAATAAATAAAATATATTTTTAAAAATGTGTAAATGAATGCCAGCAAGCTGAGAGCCAAAATTCTTATTGTGGCTGCCAAAGGAATGAAATTCCTACAGAAATATGAGCCAAACCCAAGTCAGGAGTTGGATGGCAATCACATGTCTGAGATCTTGAATAATGTCTGAGCGTGAGAAGTCCCACCAGCTTTAGAAATGTAGGTGAACAAAAGGATGAAATGAGAAGTTGAGTCTATAGAAGTGATTCATTGGATTTTTTATTTTTTATTTGAGCCAGAGTCTTTTTTTTTTTTTTTTTTTTTTTTTTTTTTGGTTTTTTCAAGGTAGGGTCTCACTCTAGTTCAGGCTGACCTGGAGTTCATTCTGTATTCTCAGGATGGCTTCGAACTCATGGCAATCCTCCTATCTCTGCCTCCCAAGTGCTGGGATTAAAGGCATGCACCACCACGCCCGGATGAGCCAGAGTCTTTTTAATGATCCTGGAGCTTGCAGAACTCTGACCATTCTCTGACACCAAGTTCTGGGGGCTCAACTTGACCAACAATGTCAGGATTAGATTGAAATTCTAGAACAGGGGCTTAGGTTTATGGAAAAACAGATTTGGGAATTCCCTTAGGCAAGAGATAGGATGTCAGATCATACTTTGATATTTAACAAGTTCAGACATTCCTGCCTTTATTTTCAGAGGCCAAGTCACTCTAACTGCCTAACAAAGCTACCTGACTCCATCTCATTCACCCCTCTTTTGAGAAGACATTCTTTGTTAGAGGAAAGAGGATGATGACTGGCCAGTCTTTAACTGCTTTCAGCTGAATGAAGTCGTAAATTAACTGCAGTTAGAGTCTCCCCAGAATGGAGACTATCTAAGGGACCCCAAAAGTGTATTGATGGCGCGTAGGAAGACAGTCCTGGAAGAAAATGTTGGCGAGAAAATAAAAACAAGGAGTTAAGAGGAAGTGGGCACACAGAAAACTGGTTGCCTTTAGGTCACCCTTTAAAAAATTTTTTGAGAAAGAGAGCGAAAGAGGTAGAGAGAGAGAGAATGGGCACACCAGGGCCTCCAGCCATTGCAAAGGAGCTCCAGAAGCATGTGCCACCTAGTGCATCTGGCTTACGTGGATCCTAGGGAATCAAACCCGTGTCCTTAGATTTCTCAGGCAAGTGCCTTAACCACTAAGCCATTTCTCCAGCCTGGGTTTCCATTCTTGTAGGCTCCCAGGCCTTGGAGAGCATTCAAAGGAACCCAGGTAGATGGAGCTGGATCGTCTCAGGACCATCTGAGCATGAGCTGACTGAGATCCTATCCCAGAACTGTTCTCTGAATGGCACAGTAGTGTCTCACATGGTTTCTGCTCCCCTGTGGAACTGGGATTACAGCCTCATGTGTCCATGCCAGCTGTTTGTGTGGGATCTGGAGATTTGAACTCTTGGCAGTCTCAGGGCCTCTCAGGCCCTCATACTTGCAGGAAGGGCATTGTAACTGGTGAGCCATCTCATCAGTCCTCATTGGAATTTTTAAAAAATATATTTTGTTTATTTATTTATTTGAAAGACAGAGGCAATGAGAGAGAGAGAGAGAGAGAATGGGTCCTGGAGAATCAAACCGGGATCCTTTGGCTTTGCAGGCAAATATCTTAACCGCTATGCTAAGCCATCTCTCCAGTCCTTTTTTTTTTTTTTTTTTTTTTTTTTTTTTTTTTTTGAGCGAGAGAAAGAGGCAAGTAGAGGATGGGCACACCATGGCCTCTAGCCACTGCAAACAAACTCCAGACACATGTGCCACCTTGTGCATCTGGCTTACATGGGTAGTACAGAATCAAATCTGGAGTCTTCTCAGACAGGCACCTTAACAGCTAAACTATCTTCTCCAGCCTCTCATTAAAAAAGTTTTTTTTGTTTTGTTTTGTTTTTTGTTTTTCGAGGTAGGGTCTCACTCTAGCTCAGGCTGACCTGGAATTCACTCTGTAGTCTCAGGGTGGCCTTGAACTCATGGGGATCCTCCTACCTCTGCCTCCCAAGTGCTGGGATTAAAGGCATGCGCCACCACGCCCAGCTAAAAATTTTTTTAAAAGACTTTGGGTTTCATGGACATCTGATTTTAGTGTGTGGCTTTCCTGACCAGTGTCATAGGCAAGGATATAGTTGAGTTGTTACATTACTAAAGCCTTGTTGATTCTGAATCAGTCTTCTGAATTTGTATTTATACTGACCTGCCTGATTGAGACAAGAGACAATGTGCAGTCCATTATACCTGGTAGAAATTAAAGGACTGGCTTTAGGATTGTCTCCTGCTAACTCTGTAAGCAAATCACTTAACATCTCTGGCCTTTAATTTTCCTCAGCTAAAAAATAAGTATGTTTGAATCTCTGAGATTCCCTCCAAATTGAGCTTTGAATTATTATGGATGGTCCCAGGATATGCTTGCTTCTGGGGCCTCTTTTAGTTCCTGAATGAGCCTGATGTGCCACAGGATCTCATACTTCTATTTCTTCAAGTGACTAAGCAAGGACTAGTAAAAATTGGTTTAGAATTCATTTCCCTCTCTGGCTAATTGGACAGGTAGTCCAACTAAAATAAGCTTTGGGTGTCAGGTGTGATGGTACATGCCTGTAATCCCAGCTACCCAGGAGCTAAAGCAGAAAGATTGAAAGTTTAAGGCCTACCTGGACTACATATTTCAAGGCCAGCCTGGATAACTTAGCAAGACTGTTTGCTAGGGGCTGGGAGTGGGAGATGGCTCAGCAGTTAAAGGTACTTGCTGTTCAGTTCTCCAGCCACCCATGTAAAGCTGCACAGGTGTTGCATTGCAGCATCAAGAGACCCTGCGTAATCCTCAAATTTTTTTTTCCCCCAAGGTAGGGTCTCTCTAGCCCAGGCTGACCTGAAACTCACTATGTAGTCTCAGGATGGCTTTGAACTCACAGTGATTCTCCTACCTCTGCCTCTCAAATGCTAAGATTCAAGGTGTGTGCTGCCACGCCTACAAACAGTAGCTGGGCATGGTGGCACATGCCTGTAATACCAGCACTTGGGAGATGGAGGCTCCATATGGTTAGAACCACCACATTTACTTGTTTGTTAGGACAACTGCATTTGTTTCACATTTGTTTAATCTTAATAATAATTTGTTTGCAAGCAAAGAAAGGGGAAATGGGTATGCCAGGGCCTCTTGCCACTGCAAGCAAATTCCAGGTGCATGCTCTACTTTGTGCATCTGGCTTTACATGGCTGCTGGGGAATCGAATCTGGGCCATCAGGCTTTGCAAACAAGCAAGCGCCTTTTACCCTCTGAGGCATCTCTGGCCCTGTTTTTAGTTTATTATTAATTTTTTTGTATGTGTGTGTATGGTATATGCACATGTATGTGCCCATGCTGTACCCCTCTGAGCACACCTGCAGTACCCAGAGGAAAACATTGGGTGTCTTCCTCCATTACTTTTCCATCCTTTATTACTCGAGCTGGAATTCCTTACTGATTCTGGATCTTTCCAGCTTTTTTGTTTGTTTTCATGAACCTCTGTAATCCTCTGGTTGGTTGCTGCTTCCTACAGGACTGACTGGGCTTATAGATGTGCATGGGCACTGCCAGCTGTTTATATGGGTTCTGGGGATCAAACTCAAGAGGTCTCTCAGTCCTCCTCAGACCCTCATGAATTCACCATCTCTTTAGCATATATATACATGTATGTATGTATGTATTTGGTGGGGGGAGGGTCTCAAGTAACCTCGGGTGACTTTGAATTTGCTATGTAACTGAGGATGGCCTTAAACTCCTGCTCCTCTTGCCTCCACCTCCCAAGTGCTGGGATTATAGACATGTGCCACCATGCCCAGTTACTGTTTATACTTTATCAAGATTTGAGGATTAGGGATTCTTTTTTGGTATTTTGAAGCAGGGGGGTCTCACTCGGTAGCCCTGTAGCCCAGGTTGGCCTTGAACTGATGGTGATCCTCTTCCCTCAGCCTCTTGAGTGCTGGGATTATAGACATGAGCCACTAACCTGGGCCCTTTTCCTTTAAAAAAAAAAAAAAAAAAAACTTTAGGGTTGGAGAGGTGGTTTAGCAGTTAAGGCATTTGCCTGCAAAGCCTAATGACTCAGGTCAATTCCTCACTACCCACGTAAGCTATATGCACAAGGAGGTACATATGTCTGGAGTGCTAGAGGCCCTGGAGTGCCCATTCTCTCTATCTGCCTATTCCTCCTTCCCTCTTCCTCCCCGCCCTCTCTCTCCCTTTCAACCAGTTTCTAAGGAAAGATGGAGATGGAGGAGTTCAAGTGTCTTATAATTCCTAAAACTCTAAAGGACTTTTGCTCTTTATAATCTCTTGTTTCTCACTACCTACTGTCCCATCTCTGTTAGTGACCCTGCTTTCAAAAAAAGGGCTGGAAAGATGGGCTTGGTGGTTAAAGTGCTTGCCTTCAAAGCCTAAGGACCTGGGTTCCATGGCGCATCCTTCTGGAGACTCTGGTGCACCCATTTTTCCTCTGTCTGTCTCTTTCTCTCAAATAAGTAAATACATATTGGTTTTTTGAGGTAGAGTCTTGTTCTAGCTCCGGCTGACCAGGAATTCACTCTGTAGTCTCAGGGTGGCCTTGAACTCACAGCAATCCTCCTACCTCTGCCTCCCAAGTGCTGGGATTAAAGGCATGAGCCACCCAGCTGTAATAAAATATTTTTAAAATACAGCTTGGGTTGGGGGTGGGGGGCTGGAGAGGTGGCTTAGCAGTTAAGATGTTGGCCTGCGAAGCCCAAGGTCCCATGTTCAACTCTCCAGATCCCATGTTAACCAGATGCACAACAGTGAGGCAAGCGCAAGGTTACACATGCCCACTAGGTGGTGAAATATGTGGAGTTCAATTGCAGTGGCTAAGGCCCTAGCATGCCAATTCTGTCTGTCTCTCTCTCTCAAATAAAATTTTATATATAGAGAGAGAGAGAGAGAGAGCATGCTCTGGGGCTGGAGAAATGGCTTAGCAGTTAAGGTGCTTGCCTGAAAAGCCTAACGACTCATGTTTGACTCTCCAGGTCCCACATAAGCCAGACGCACAATGTGATACAAGCATGCAAGGTTGCACAATGACGCATGTGTCTGGAGTTTGATTACAGTGGCTGGAGGTCCTGGCATGCCAGTTTTTCTCTCTCTCTCTCTCTTTCTCTCGCTTGCTTACTTGTTCTCTCTGATTAAAAAAAAAATAGCTCTAAACCGGGCATGGTGGCGCCTCCCTTTAATCCCAGCACTTAGGAGGCAGAGGTAAGAGGATTGCCATGAGTTCAAGGCCATCCTGAGACTACAGGGTGAATTCCTGGTCAGCCAGGGCTAGAACAAGACTCTGCCTCAAGAAACCAACATATATTTTTTTATTTGAGAGAAAGAGACAGACAAAGAATACAGAGTGAATTCCAGGTCAGCCTGGGCTAGAGTGAGACCCTACCTTGAAAAACCAAAAAAAAAAAGCTCAGAAAAAAAATAGCTCTGTACTATGCTGGCCTCTTGGTATAGCACTAAGCAGGATAGACAAGATTCCTACCTTTGTGGGTCATAAAAGTAATTTAAGTGAGTGTTTACTTTCTGGATATGTTTTCTCTGGTCTTTTGGCATCATTCAAAAAAAGATTTCTGGGCTTGAGAGATGGGCTAGTGGTTAAAGTGCTTGCTGGCAAAGCCAAATGACCTAGGTTTGATTTCCTAATACCCATGTAAAGCCAGATGCACAAGGAGGCAAGTGCGTCTGGAGCTTGTTTACAGTGGCTAGAGATCCTGGTTCGCCCATTTGCTCTCTATCTGCCTCTTTCTTTCTGAAATAAATAAAAATATTTTTAAAAATTTAAATATTTAAAAAAGAAAAAAACAAAGAAAGATTTCCAGGCTGGAGAGATTTGGTTCACTGGTTAAAGGAACTTGCTTGCAAAGCCTAACTTCCCCAGGTTCAGTTTCCTTGTACCCATGTAAAGCCAGATGTGCAATGTGGCACATGCATCTAGAATTCGTTTGCAGTGGTAAGAGGCCCTGATGTACCCATTTTCCCTCCTTTCTGCTTGCAAATAATAATTGTTTTTGTTTTTTCAAGGTAGGGTTTTGCTGTAGCCCAGGCTGACCTGGAATTCACTATGCCATCTCAGGGTGGCCTCAAACTCACAGTGAACCTCCTACCTTATCCTCTAGAGTGCTGGGATTAAAGGTGTGTGCCACCATGGCCGACTTAATTAATAATATATATATAGTTGTTGTTGTTTTTTGAGGTAGGGTCTCACTCTGGTCCAGGCTGACCTGGAATTAACTATGTAGTCTCAGGGTGGTCTGGAACTCATGCCTGGCTGGAAGTCTTTAAAAAATATATTAAAGCCTGGCACACGCCTTTAATCCCAGCACTCAGAGGTAGGATCACTGTGAGTTTAAAGCCAACCTGGGACTATGGAATGAGATCCAGGCCAGCCTGGGCTACAGTGAGATCCTACCTTCAAACAAACAAATAAAACAACAAAAAGACTTCCAACAGTTATTAGAATTATATTCTGAGGATATTTATACAAGGATCATTAAACAGCAAAATATATTGTTGAGCAGAATTTTATGTGTAGTATCAATATATAAAGCAAGGTATAAGTGGGATTACTTTTATTGAAGTAGGCATGAGGAGTCCTGGAGTTTCATATTCTTAGGGCCTTTTTTCTCTTAAGATTTCTGAGGATCTTAAGGAAACCATTAGACTTCTGTAGAGCATAGTTTAGGAACCTTTGTTAAGCATAGTGCAGCAAGAGAACTAAAGATTAGATTTTCAGTATTTATGGTTGTATTTGTACTCATTCAGTTCTTGATTCTTCAGACTGAATGAATGCCAAATGATAAGACCATTTCATTGTTTACTAGGTAATATCATTAGTGCACATGAGGACCTACCTGTTCAGGGTTCTTTGATGTAAGAGAGTCCTAGCTTTATTCTGAATGATTAATTTAGTTTCTCTGCCTGTTTTTTTTTTTTTTTTTTTACATAGTGGGGAAGAGAGTTTGACAAAGGTCTGTTTTTGCTTAAAAAGCTTTATTTAGAATTTTATGAAATATCTGTCAGGAATTCCCAAAAGCCTTCATGGATCCTTTATTATAAACCTATATTTTGTTGGCCTGGAGAGATTGCTCAGTGGTTTAAAGGTGCATGCTTGTCTGCCTGTTCGAGTTCCATTCCCCAGTGCCTATGGAAAGCTAGATGTATAAAGTGGCACATCTGGAGTTTGGCTGCAGTAGCAAGAGACCTTGATGTTCTTGTTCTCACCCCACACACACTTCCTCTACAAGTAAATGAATATGTTATTTAAATGTATTTATGTGCAAGCAGAGAGGATGAGAAGGGAATGTTTATGCCAGGGCCTCTTGCCACTGTGGAGAACTCTAGATACAGATGCATGTGTCAGTTTGTACATCCGACTTTACATGGGTACTGGGGAATCAAGCCCAGGCCATTAGGCTTTGCAAGCAAGTGCCTTTAACCACTTAGCCATCTCCCCAGCCGAAATATATATATTATTTTTTTTTCACAAATAGGCTGTCGGTGAGGAAGGAATGACCTGATTGAAACAAAATTTGTGGGGTTTCAGAACCACGGAGAGCTCCCTTGTCTCGTGGCAGTCCTCAGAGCTGCATGGTGCAGATTAGCCCTTTTTCAGAGTCCAGTTTATGTAGTGTGTACAAGGTGTATGAGTGCAATCCTGCTTCTGCTGTCTGGTAACCTCATTTATATTGTTAGGCACAAGATTTTTACCATCACTTTAGAAAAATTTTGTCCCCTGCTTTTCTTACAGACCCTTGAGGAGACTTAAAAGTTGCTTTTTTCATTCCTTAGGGCCTTTTTTTTTTTTTTGTCTATATACAGAAAAGTGTCAGTGCTCTGGCTCTCTGCCCAGTCTTGCTTTTGTATTTCTCTGATCTCATTGTTTGGAGGGTCCCAGAGAAGCCCCAAGAGCCATGCTTTTGCATGTTTAAGCTATTGACGCTTTTGAAATAACAGCATCACTGCATAAGAACTATATTAAAAGTCTATCCTGAACAAATTGGGTCAATAGGTGGCAGTAGTCACTGAGTCCTGAGGTCATGCACCCCTAAACACAAGCACATTTGATGACCATTGTATTTAAGGGTATGAGAAAGAAGGTCACATTGAGATAAGAAATGGAGAGAAAAGTAGGCCCTTTCAGTGGGATCCAGGCAATGCTGAAATATGCTAGGTGATTTCTGTGGGGTGTTGCTGTCAGCTAGTGAAGGACAGTGGTAGGAAAGAACTGGGCCTCATGATTGGGAAAGCAGTTCTAAGATGTGGGTGCTGGGATTAGGCTGTTTCTTAAGGACCAGTCTGAAAGGATAGAGTAGGGTTGGGAGAGAGATAGAGGAGGGAGGGGCAGAGCTGTGTGAAGGGACCATGGAAAGGGTGGGCTGTGGAGGACTGCAGTTGGAGGGGGAGGGGTAGGCTGCTGCAATCTGAGCCTATCTAATGGGGGAGGGGAGAAGAGGGAGCAATAGTGGTCTCCACTGCAGCTTCATTGGCTCCCTTCCCCCACCCTTTCCAAGGAGCCAGAGTAGTGCTAGCAAATCTGTCTTTATGTATTTATTATTAAAAATGTGATGGATCCTTCCTCCCTAGAAGCACAGCAAATACAACTGATCACACTTCCCTCCCCCTTCCTCTGCAGAGCTCTTACATTCTCTCTTTCATTCCTCCCTGTCCTCCCCCCTTGGTCTGCCTGACTGATGGAGGGACCTTTCCTTTCTCCTTTCAGCCTGGTGGCTCCCTGGGGCTTTCTAATGGTGGTTGGGAGTTGCAAGGCAATACTGGGGAGGAAGCAGCCTAGTGAGGAACATCTATTGCCCCAGGGTGGGAGCTGTACTCTTCACTGCCCGGTGAGGAAAGAAAATCACTTGGAAATACAGATAAAATCCTTTCTTCAGCTAATGAAAGGAGAAGATGATGCTCACATTCTTTTAGTATCTGACATTCTACCCCTTTCATGCCTTTCTCTCTTCTACTGTCTGAATTTTGTGGGCAGCCCTCTTGGAATGGAAAAAAAAACATGAATTCTCTTTTCTCCTTGTGTTACCTTAAGTCCCTCTCTTCCCAGGAGAGACATAGATAATGTATTCTTATGGCCATCGTGTTGTTGCTGAGGTTTGAAGGGCTTCTCCTTTTCCACCTGCACTGAGGCTCCCATGCCCACGCAGGGGCCTCTTTGTTGCTGTCTGTAACCCTTTACCATACCCTAGGTGGTGCTACTGTTCCTCAGCAGGCAAGGCCCTCCTCCCTAGCATCAATCCTTCCCACCCCATCACCCTCCCCCTCTCTTTAGCCCTCTACTGCCTGATTGTTATTCTACCAACGTCTACTCTACTGTTCCCTTCCTCAAATTAATTTTGTGGCTCTTTTTCCTTCAGTGCCATCTTCTTCCCCTCCCCCTGCTCAAACTCTCTTACTTTCTCTGTCTCTATTTCTCTTTCTGTCTGCAGGATTTCCATCTCATTCTCCTATCTAGAATGTACACTGCCACTTTTCTTTTTCTCTCTTCTACCCATGGCATCTTACAAATAACTCTCTTATTGTGAGGAGGCTATAGATGAGAGTGGTTTAGAAGAAAACAGGGCAACAAAAACCAAGGGGTCAGCTGGGCATGGTGGCGCACGCCTTTAATCCTAGCTCTTGGGAGGCAGAGGTAGGAGGATTGCCATGAGTTCAAGGACACCCAGAGACTACATAATGAGTTCCAGGTCAGCCTGGGCTAGAGTGAGACCCTACCTCGTAAAAACAAAAAAAAACAAACAAACAAACAAAAAGTACCAAGGGGTCAGCTTTGAAGACTAGGTTGGGATAGTCACAAGACTGGAAAGGAAATGGATAGAGATGAGAGAAGACAGTATCTTTCCATATATATCCAGTTACTGCATTTAGATAGTGAGGGCTTAGCTGATAAGAAGTCATATTGAAGCCGGGCGTGGTGGTGTACGCCTTTAATCCCAGCACTCGGGAGGCAGAGGCAGGAGGTAGTGAAACCCTACCTTGGAAAATCAAAAAAAAAAAAAAAAAAAAAATATTGTATGACTACAAAATTTGGTTCCACATGCTTGGAAAATGAAAGTAGTAAGAATGCAGATATTAAGGGCTTCATTCACAAACTTTTTAGGGTTAGATTGTACCTGATAGCTGTAGTTTTATTTTAAGACTGAAGGAACACTATACCCTAAAACCCATGTGGTTCCCAGGAGATACCCTGCTCTTGAGCTTTCCAGTCCTCAGCATGTCCTTGCTTGGGAGGGAACCCATGGCACCTGAATGATGGGTACCCTGGCTATCTGATCATTGCCCAGCACAATTCTGGGTGCAAGACTTGTAGTCTGCTTCCTTTTTCTAGTCCACGTCTCTCCTTTATCTCAGCAGAATTTATATGGCTGCCCCATTCATCTCACATTTCCTTTTGTTGTTTTGCCTTGCCAGAATATAGCTCAAACTCATCAGACGCTCACTCTAGCTCTTGCCTCATATTCTTAACTTTATCTGGGGAGCTCTTATTATACAACCTAGATCTCTCAGCTAATTCATCAGTATTGTTAGTTGTTCAGTTTCTGAGATAAATAGTTTTTCTTGTATGGATTACTCCTAAGATTGATAGTATTCTAGTATCTCCCTGGATAGTAATGCCGAGTGTTCATACATATCTTAGGAATTGTCCACAATATCTACTCTTTTCTGCTGGTGGGAGGATATCTTCCCTTGAGTGGCAGTTCTGGAATGGCTGGCTTCCATTTCCCCAGCATGTGTGACTCAACACTGACTACTGAACTAAGAGAGGCAGTTTGCCAGAGCCCTGGGAAGATTCACAGTGCAAAGCAGGGTCTAGAGCAACACATAATTTACTTTATTATCTAAGCCTTGGAAATGCCTGGGAAATCTCTTCTTCCCCGTCTACCACTTCTGCCTTTCTTGAGTGTATTGGAGGCAGGTATACCAGTGATCTCTCTGTTTTCCTCAGCTGACTTTCCTGCTGCCCTTCTTACCTCTTACCCTATTTGAGGGACTCTAGTTAGGGTGGTGGTCTCATGTAACAGAGAGAGTGCTTTCTGCTCTACAGTGTTTTGGAATAGTGATAGGTTTCAAGTACTTTTAGGTGCTGATGTCCTATAACTAAAACTGAACTTTGCTTTCCTGCATTCAGACCATGTAGAAGGAAATGATTTGTTCAAGACCGTATGAATAAATCATTAGCAGAGCTGGCATCAAACCCATGTCCTCTGATGTTACGTCTGACTTTTCCTTTACTATCCCTTGAAAACTAATGTCCCTGTTTCATCCCCAGGGTCACTGACATCCTTGGAGTCAGCAGCATGGTCAGGCTAATTTATGTCCAAGCCAGACTGGTTGGCTTGCTGAGGTTGACTGATAGCAGTGAGAAAGGAGACAGCCAGGCCTGGGTGAGGGACCTGGCTTACTGGTGAGGGGCTAGCATTCCCCAATCCTTGGGCTTCAAGAATGCCAAGGCAAAGGGAAAATTGCCCCTCTAAGTTGAATTCAGTCTTCCTACTGATTAGGCCTTTTTTTCCCTTCAAAATTAACTCAGGGCTGGGTGAGCTAAGTGGAGGCCAGAACTCTGGACTTGGTTTTATTTTGCTGTTCACTTGCAGCAAACTCCTTATTCCAGCACCACTTAAATAACATAACGCTCAGTGGATACCACATTGCCCTTTCCACAAGCTAACTAACTGTACAGAATTTCTCTCTAGTGTCAAACCATCAATGTGGTCATGTTAATAAGTGCTCATACTTTTTCTTGTTAGTTAAAACCTTGAGTAGACAATCGGTGTAGAAAGGATTTGTATGTTTCTACTTTGACTAAGCCTATGGCAGCTTACCCTGAGAATTGCTTTGTTTCACCTGTCAGCCTTGGTTAGCCCTGCTGATGGGCTCTGGAGAACAGAAAGCCCTTGGATTTTGATTTCCCCTCCCAGTTTTGGTTAACTCACTGCTTACTCATCCTGGAGGGCCCCAGTGATAAAGAGATCAAATCAGGGCTGGAGAGATGACTTAGTAGTTAAGGCATTTGCCTGCGAAGCCAAAGGACCCAGGTTCGATTCCTCAGGACCCACGTAAGCCAGATGCACGAGGGCCACATGCGTCTGGAGTTTGTTTGCAGTTGCTGCAGGTCCTGGTGTGCCCGTTCTCTCTCTGTCTGTCTCTCTTCTCTCTCTGCTTGCAAATAAAAATAAAACATAAAAAAGAGAGAGATAAAATCAGAATTTTTGGCTAGGTAGACCCTGTCTCTTAGCTGCAGTGACTCTCCTCTGCCATGGCATTTAACTGTGTGGCACTCGACACATTTAAGCCTTAGGTAATCTATCACTGATGGCAGATCTTCTTGCCCTCCTTAGCAATTCCCAAGGCTTTAAGCATCAAAGCTTCCTAGATCCAGCCTCCCAGCAAAGGGGTGCTTTCTGAGACTGACCCATCAGGTCATTCCCCTAAAGGATGTATTTACCTTCAGAACATCAGATGATACCCCTAGAGAGCCAGGTGGGTGCTGCTAAAAATCCCATTCCTCACCCATCTCCCTGGTGAAGCTCCTGGAATTGGACTCTGCAGGCACCTGTCATTAGTTTTACTTGCTGTTCACCTGGAAGCTTTTCTCCATTGCCTTTGATAAATTCCTGGTTTGATAGGAATGTCTGGTACCTAGGATCATCTTGTGAGTTGAGCCTCTGTCTCCAGCAGCTTGATTGACCCAGAAGGATCTACTTCTGCCCTCTTCCTGCAGTGCCACCCTCCTCTCTGCCTGTCCTGGGAGGGTTGAAGGCTTCTGCAGAGACAGCCCATACCTCTATCTGTCTTGGTGAATAAAGCATGACTCTGCTTTGACTCCCTTTTTCTTTATTAGTTTTTCTTTGCCTTCCCTTCTCCTCTTCGTTTAAATCTCCTTGCCCATCTACACCCATCTATGCCCACTTCTCACCCCCACCTATCTTTCAGTAGCCATCCTCTGCATCGCCTGCTTATGCCGAGGAAACAGCATGGTTTGGGAAGAATGACAGCAGAGAACCTGTCCCCTTTTCTCCATAGGATCAACAGCGATGCTTTCCATCTTGTCCTTAGTAGTCCTTGGGAGCCAGGAAACTCCCAACATGTCACTGTCTCTGGGGATGAGCACGCTTTATTCTTGGCTTCTTCCAGGGTTAGAAAGGAGAGGAGTTACTTCATTCAGATGCCTTTTCTTGAGTTCTTCCTGCATATGGGTCTGTACAAATCACTCCATCCCATTCTCTTGCTGTCTCCTTCTGTCTGTCTCTCCCCACACAAAGCAGCAGCAGGACTGAATAAGTGTGTCTAGATTCTGCCAGCCCATGCCCCTCACTTTTGCCCCTCCCCCACTGCTGTGGGGAGGGAAGGGGAGGGGAGATGGAGAGCTGTGGCATGGTGCCGGCCAACCCAGAACCATCTGCAGGGCCTTCTGCATGCACTGAAGCGGGAAATGTCTCTTCTACCTTCCTCTTCTCACTTTTCCTTACCCATTTTTAATTAGCTGCTGAATTAATTAAGTCCCACATGCTGATTAACATTCCTACAGGGAAGAATTACCAGATCAGAAAATGGGTAGTGCTAAAGTAAGTCTTCTGTCCATTCAGGCAAGGAAATTTTTTTTATTGTTTTTTTTTACTTTTATTTTATTTTATTTTATTTTTGACAACTTCTATACTTACAGACATTAAACCATGATATTTCCTCCCCTCTTCCCATTCCCCTCAAAACTCCACTCTCCATCATATCCCCTCCCTCTCTCCATTAGTTTCTCTTTTAATTTGATGTCATCATCTCTTTCTCCTATTATGAGGGTCTTGTGAGGGTATTGCTAGGCACTGCGAGGTCATGGATATCAAGGCCAATTTCTGTCTGGACAGTTGCATTGTAATCCTTCCTTTGTCTCTTACATTCTTTCCGCCTCCTCTTCTGCATTGTACCCTGAGCCTTAGAGGGTGCGATAGAGATGTTTCAGTGCTGGAGACTCCTCCATCCCTTCTTTTCAGCACTAAGTTGTCAGGCAAGGAAATTTAAGGATAAGAAGATAGGGAAAGGGGAGTAGGGATAAATGAGGAAAGAACAAATATATGGGTTGAAAGAAACCTCAGAAGTTTGAAAAGATAGAGAAGGTAAGTCGTGGAACCTATTAGGAAAATAATTAGAATTAACACTACAGAAATGAAAGTCTCTTGAAGCTTCTAAAAGTTAGGAGGTAGAACTGTGAGTCTGAAACATTAGCATGCATGAGTAAACTGAGAAATAATGATACAAAGCATGCTATTTACTGCCTTGATTGCCTGCTAAAGAAATAAATTTCAATTTTATTAGTGCTTTAGATTGGAAGTAAAGGTGAATTTCTTTCTTTCAAGGTAGTGGGATGTTGTATTGAAGGAACTTTTTAGGAAGTATGTTCTGATCTGCTCAGAATGGTTGAAGTTTGCCCAAAGTCAGTGGAAACGATGAACTTGGAAAATATTTATCCTAGATAGACAAATACTAATCTTGTAGTATGCATTGTATCCTAGAGAATCAAAAAGTTAAAAAAAAAAAAAAAAACCAAGATGGGAAAATTCAGGATTTGATTTCAGTTTTTCATTGCATCCAGGGTAACTTGGAGCTTGTTCTTTGTGGTCTTATCAACTATTTTAGGGATCTGTTCAACATAGATCATTCTTCCCCTGGGAGGTTTAGAGCACTACTTCCTAGGACTGATTGATGACTGATAATTGTTGACTGATGGCTAGCATGGCTGTCTTTAACTGAGGAATGGAGATACAACAGGCTGGCTAGAGTTCCACATGGGGTCAGAAGAAGGGAAGATTGAGATAGAGACTGATAGTACAATTGGCACAGGGGGCTTCACTAGAGTCAACTACTGTAGTCCAACATGGAAAAAGTAGGGCAGCTTACTTGTCTTTGCTTTTCTTCTCAAAGAATTAGAGAAAACTATATTCAATACAAATCTAAATTCTCCTGCCTGGCTCACTTCTCACCAAGGACTGAAACCTGGGAGTGATCCAGCAGGCCAACAGAACCTCTTCAAGAGAAAATATCATTTTGTATACTGCTCTAAGCACCAGTCACCTAGAAGGCATTTTCCACCATTGTCCTTGCTATAGTAATCCACTCAACAATATTTGCATATCAATTGTGCAGAACAGAGAGTATCATTAATTTATTAAGCATTTATTATACGTTAGTTCTTAGGGCTAGTATAAGGGGTTTATATTTTAGCTCAGGATGAAAAAAGATACAATAAAGTGTAATAGACTACATAGGGCTGGAGAAATGGCCCTGTGGTTAAGGCGCTTGCCTGCAATGTCTAATGACTAGGTTTGATTCCCCAGTATCCATGTAAAGCCAGATGCACAAAGTGGTTCATGCATCTGGAGTTCATTTTCAGTGGCTCGAGGTCCTGGCACACCATTCTCTCTCCCACTCTCTTGTCGCAAATAAATCAATAAATAAAATATTTTTAATTAAAAAAATAGATTGTAAGCATGCACTGACTTTGCAAGCAAGTGTCTTTAACTGTTGAGCCATCTCTCCTGCCCGCTTTATATATATAATTGGTTTATTTATTTTGGTTTTTTCGAGGGTCTCACTCTACCTCAGGCTGACCTGGAATTCACTCTGTAGTCTCAGGGTGGCCTTGAACTCGTGGCAATATTCCTACCTCTGCCTCCCAAGTGCTGGGATTAAAGGTGTGTGCCACCACTCCTGGCAAAAACATATTTTATTTATTTGAGAGAGAGAATAGGCATGCCAGGGCCTCCAGCCAGTGCAAATGAACTCCAGGTGCATGTGCCCCCTTTTGCATCTGGTTTACGTGGGTCCTGGAGAATTGAATTGGGATCCTTTGGTGTTGTAAGCAAATTCCTTAACTGCTAAGCCATCTCTCCAGCCCCCACTTTTTTCTTTAAGTCTGAGTCTCACTGTCTTACTCAGGTTGGTATTCTGGAATCAAGAGATCCTCCTACTTCAGCCAAGTGCTAGGATATAAATGTGTACCACCACATCTCCCCTCCTCCCCACCCCCTTTTTTTTTTCTGAGGTATTCAAGGTAGGGTCTCACTCTAGCCTAGGCTGACCTGGAATTCACTGTGTAGTTTCAGACTGGCCTTGAATTCACAGTGATCCTCTTACCTCTGCCTCTTGGGTGCTGGGATTTAAGGTGTGAGGTACCACATCTAGCATCTGTTTTTAATAGACATTTCTCTTTTTAAAAAAGTATTTTGATTTATTTGAGGGAGAGAGAGAATGGGCACACCAGGGCCTCCAGCTGCTACAAACAAACTCCAGATGCATACTCCTTGTGTATTTGGCATACATTACTTGTTGGGAATTGAACCTGGGTCCTTTGGCTTTGCAAGCAAGTGCCTTCACTGGTAAGCCATCTCTCCAGTCCCAAATTTCTTTTTTTTTTTTTTTTTAATTTTTTTTACTTTATTTATTTTTGGAGAGAGAGACAGAGAGAAACAGAGAGAGAGGGAGAGGGAGACAGAGATGGGCGCGCCAGCAGTCTCTCAGCTGCTGTGAACGAAATCCAGATGCGTGTGCCCCCTTGTGGTCAAGTGCGGCATTGTGCCCTGGCATCACTTTGCATCTGGCTAAACGTGGGACCTGGAGATTGGAACCGGGTTCTTCGGCTTAGCAGGCAGGTGCCTTAACTGCTAAGCCATCTCTCCAGCCCCCAAATTTCTCTTTTTAAAGACATTTGTCACCATCTTCCTATGCTAGAATTATGATTAGGCCATTGATACACATTATCTTGTCCACTTAATGTGTTGTACTTAACTATGCTATTAAAATCAGATTAGGTGTTGTGGTAGCACACACCTTTAATTCCAGCACTGTGGAGGCAAAAGAAGGAGGATTGCCATACCTTTGAAGCCACCCTGAGATTACATAGTGAATTCCAGGTCAGCCTGGGCTAGAGTGAGACCCTACCTCCAAAAAAAAAGAAGAATCAGATTAAAAATATACTTAAAGGGCTGGAGGGATGGCTTAGCGGTTAAGGCACCTGCCTGCTAACCCTAGGAACAACTGTTCGATTCTCCAGGTCCCACATTTAGCCAGATGCAAAGTGATACACACATATGGAGTTCATTCACAGCGGCTGAGAGGCCGCTGGCGCACCCATTTTCTCTCTCTCTCTCTCTGACTCTCCAAAAATAAAATAACATAGAATAAAATAAAATAAATAAAATATATACTTAAAGCTGGGTGTGGTGCACACACCTTTATTCCCAGCACTTGGGAGGCAGAGGTAGGTGGATCGCTGTGAATTCGAGGTCACCCTGAGACTACATAGTGAATTCCGAGTCAGCCTGAGCTAGAGTGAAACCCTACCTCAATTAAAAAAAAAAAAAAAAAAAAAAAAAAAAAAAAAGATGGTAGGGGCTAGGGAAGATGGCTCACCAGGAAAAGGAACTTGCTTGCAAAACCTGATGGCCTGGCTCCCAGTGCCCATGTAAAGCCCTGAAATGCCAATACTCACTCTCACACTCTCTATATCTGTCTGTCTGTCTCTAATTCATAAAATATATATAATACACCAGGCGTGGTGGCGCACGCCTTTAATCCCAGCACTCGGGAGGCAGAGGTAGGAGGATTGCCGAGAGTTCAAAGCCACCCTGAGACTACATAGTTAATTCCAGGTCAGCCTGGACTAGAGTGAAACCCTACCTCGAAAAACCAAAAAAAAAAATAATAATAATAAAAAATATATATATATATATATAAAATACCTAAGGGACTGAGGACAGTTCAACATTTAAAGGTGCTTGCTTGCTAAGTATCCCAAGTTCAATTCCCCAGTACCTATGTAAATCCAGATGAAAAACAAAGTGGCACAAGCATTTGGCATTTGTTTATAGCAGCAAGAGACCCTAGCACTCATATATACACACTCACATGCAAATAAAAATATTTAAAGCAAACAATAACACACTTAAAAACTCAAGAAACAAAACCATACTTAATAGGTTTAGGTAGGAGAATTGTCAAAAGTTTTAGGCCAGCCTGGGGATACATAGTGAGTTCTATGTAAGATCCTGTCTCAAAAAAAACCCAAAACTGTTTAAAAGAAAACACATGTATACACACACAAAAAATAAGCCAAGCGTGGTGGCACATGCCTTTTAATCCCAGCACTTGGGAGGCAGAGGTAGATGGGTTGTATGAGTTCAAGGCCACCCTGAGAGTACATAGTGAATTCTTGATCATCCTGGGCTAGAGAGTGAGACCCTACCTCGGAAAACCAAAATAATTAATAAAAATTTTAAAACCTGGTCTGAGGAGATGGCTCAGTTGGTAAATTGCTTGCCAAATAAGCATGAAGACGAGTTCAGAACCCTAGGATCCTTCTAAAATGCTAGGGGCAGACATAGTAGTAGGATCCTTGGGGCTTGAAGGCTAAGTGGGTTTTGAGTTCAATGAGAGACCCTGTCTCAAAATCTAAGGTGCGCCAGGTGAGGTGGTACACACCTTTAATCCCAGCACTCAGGAGGCAGAGGTAGGAGGATCGCCATGAGTTCAAAGCCACTCTGAGACTACATAGTGAATTCCAGGTCAGCCTGAGCTAGAGTGAAACCCTACCTCAAAAAAAAAAAAACTAAACAAACAAAAAAAAAAGGTGAGGAATGAATGAGGAAGACACCTGACACTGATCTCTGGTCTCCACATGCATGTACACACATATGCATGTGTAGCATACATGTGTGGTATGTATACTATACACATACACATGCAAAAAAGAAAAATATGAGCACGTAATATTTTATCATGGACATATCATTTGAAAAACACTTGTTAGACACTTAATATATTTTAGATTAGTGGGTCTGTTTTGTGATAGGGTCTCGCTGTGTTACCCAGTTTGCTCTTAAACTCATGATCCTGCCTCAGATTTCTAAATGGCTGGACTTACAGGTATGCATCATTGTGCTTGGCTTATTTCTGGATTTTTATTGTTTGGTTAGAGCTTTTTTCTTTCTGAGCTAAACATGAATATCTTTATGTATATACTTTTGAAGTTTTATGAAATGGAATTCCTGGGGCAGGCCATAAAAACTTCCTGGTAGTGGACTGACCTGGGGAGCTTATTATTTTAAATAGGTAACAAAATACAGAGGAAATAAAATGAAATTTTCTTCCACATTTGTCCTTCATTTTGTCTCTGTAGAGATGTTCCATGCATGCATGAGCATGTGTGTAAATATAGAAGATCTAAAAAGAAAAAAAAAATAGAGCTGCATGTGGTGGTACTAGCAGCACTCAGAAAGCAGAGGTAGGAGGATCACTGAGAATTTGAGGCCAGCCTGGGACTACAGAGTAAGTGCCAGGTCAGCCTGGACTAGAGTGAGACCTTACCTCGAAAACACAAAGCAAAAACAAAAAAAACCTTTCACCTTGGGCTGGAGAGATGGCTCAGTGGTTCTTGCCTAACAACTCAGGTTCAATTTTCCAGTACCCACATAAAAGCCAGATGCACAAAGTGGCCCGAGCATCTGGAGTTTTTTGCAGCAACTGGAGGCCCTGGCCCGCTCATTCTGCACTGTGTCTCTCTCTGTGCTTGCAAATAAATAAAATATTTTTTAAAAATAGAGGTCAATCCCACTTTTCCAAAAGTTAAAATCTAAAGTGAAACCTTGGAGCATCTTCCCCTACCAATACTTTCCTTTCATACAACACAGTGGTTAGATGCCACAAAGTAGGTGGCAATGCCTTAACCGTATGCGTGTTGTAAGGCCCAAGGGCCTCTTCCATCCTTGTCAAGGGGAGTGCTAACCTTCTCTCCTTTCATACAACACAATACTTTCCTGCTAATTCTACTGTAGCAACCTGTTTTGAGAACCATGAATTAGATGAACTCTTAGGATCCTTTCTAACTCTTACCTGTGTGGGCACTTGTGCCATGGCACATGTTTGGAGGTCAGAGGGCAACTTTGAGGTGCTTCACCTTGTTTGAGACAGGGTCTCTTGCTGCTGCAAACAAATGTCAGATAGCTGGCCTGCTAACTTCAGATTTTTCTGGCTTCATCTCCTATTGTCATAGAGGGTTGGGATCACAGATACACATACCATTTTAAACCCAGGCCAGCAGGCTTCGAAAGCAAGCATTTAAACACTGAGCCAATTCTCCAGCCTCCCCTCCCCAACCCAGCTCTAAAATTTAATGACTGAACCTTACAGAAACTTTAAGAAAGAATAGCCTGTGATGTGGCACATGCCTTTAATCCCAGCACTCGGGAGGCAGAGGTAGGAGGATTGCCATGAGTTTGAGGCCACCCTGAGACTGCATAGTGAATTCCAGGTCAGCCTGGGCTAGAGTGAGACCCTACCTCAAAAAAAAAAAAAAAAAAAAAAAAAGTGGTGCAAACGTCTGGTGTTTGTTTGCAGAGGCAAGAGGCCCTGGCACATGCATGCATATGCACATGCCCATGAGCCCAAAGAAGTATATTTTAAAAAATGATTTTTGGGGAGCTGGAGAGTTGGCTTAGTGGTTAAGGAATTTGCCTGCAAACCCAAAGAATCCCAGTTCAGTTATCCAGGTCTCATGTAAGCCAGATGCACAAGGGGGTGCAGGTATCTGGAATTCATTTGCAGTGGCTGGAGGCCCTGGCGTGCCTATTCTCTCTCTCTCTGCCTCTTTCTCTCTCTCAAATAAATAAATAAAATAGAAAAAAAAAATTTAAATGATTAAAAACTTTTATTTATTTATTTCAGAGAGAGAAAGAAAGAGAATGGGTGTGCCAGGGCCTCCAGCCACTGCAAACGAACTCCAGATACATGCACCATCTTGTGCATCTGGCTTACGTGGGTCCTAGGGAATTGAACCTGGGTCCTTTAGCTTTGCAGGCAAGTGCCTTAACCACTAAGCCATTTCTCTAGCCCTTAAAAAATGATTTTAAAGATAAATTAAATAAAACAGAAAAAAAGCTACCAGGTGTACTGATACATACATGCCTATAATCCCAGCACCTGGGAGGCTAAGGCATGAGTTTGAGGCCAGCTTGGACACATAGTAAGTTCCAGGCTAGCCTGGGCTGCCTAGTGGAACCTTTTCTCAAAAAAGAAAAGGAACTGGGTGTGGTGGCACACACCTTTAGTCCCAGGACTTGGGAGGCTGAGGTAGAAGGATTGCCTTGAGTTCAAGGCCACCCTGAGACTATAGAGTGAATTCCAGGTCAGTTTGGGCTTGAGCTAGACCCTACCTAAAAAAGGAAGGAAGGAAGGAAGGAAGGAAGGAAGGAAGGAAGGAAGGAAGGAAGGAAGGAAGGAAGGAAAGAGAGAAAGAAGGAGGCTTGGCAGTTGCTTGCAAAGTCTATTGGCCAGGGATCAATTCCCCAGTACCCATGTAAAGCCTGATGCACAAAGTAGAGCATGCATCTGGAGTTCATTTGCAGCAGCATGAGGACCAGGTGTGTCAATTGTCTCTTTCTCTCCTCATAAATAAATAATTTTTTAAAAAAAGAAAAGAGGGCTGGAGAGATGGCTTAGTGGTTAAGGCACCTGCCTCCTAAGCCTAAGAACGCTGGTTCCAATCTCCAACAGTTCCAATCTCCAGGTCCCACGGTTAGCCAGATGCAAAGTGACACAAGGGTGCAATGCCCCACTTGACCACAAGGGGGCGCACACATCTGGATTTCGTTCGCAGCAGCTGAGACGCTGCTGGCGCTCCCATCTCTGTCTGTCTTCTTCTCTGTCTCTCTCTCCAAAAAAAGAAAGAAAGAAAAGAAAAAAAAAAGAAAAGAAAAGAAGGGCGGGAGAAATGGCTTAGTGGTTAAGGCACTTGCTTGTGAAGCCCAGGACCCAGGTTCAATTCCTCAGTACCCTTGTAAGCCAGATGCACAAGATAGCACATCTGTCTGGAGTTTGTTTGCAGTGGTAAGAGGTCCTGGCATGCCCATGCATCTGGAGTTCGTTTGCAGTGGCTGGAGGCCCTGGTATGCCCTCTCTTTGTTCCCCTCTCTCTGCCTCTTTCTTTCTCTCTTAAATAAATAAACTTACTCATACTTTAAAAGAAAACCGGGCTAGAGAGTTTTCTCAGTGAATAAAGTGCTTGTTACATGACTTAGTACCTGCTTTTGGATCCCCAGGCCCCATATAAAAACTGGCATGCTTCTGCTCCAACACACACTTACACTCCTTCCTTGGGGAGATAACTAGAGCAGGAACCCTACAGAGGGTACAGTGAAGGAGATATTCAAGAGAGGAGACTTAATTGACTGGTTGGTGAGAATTTGTTGCTAAGCTGAAGGTAAACCAGTAGTGTGGTTCCAGCTCTGAGTGTAAGCAGTGAGGAATGTACTTTGAGCCCTTTTATTTTGTACTGTGCTCGCAGGTTCTGGTTGGCTGATTTGAGGTAGGTCCCTTATTGGCTAACTCTGTTAACTTGGAGCTGCTGAGAGAAAAATAGCAGGTTGGCTTGTGTGTGTGTATGTAGGGCAGGGGGAGTGTTCCTTTCAATTGGTAGAGAAAGGGAGAGAGGAGGAGGTGCAATTAGGTAGGGTCTCACTCTGGCCCAGGCTGACTTGGAATAAACTATGTAGTCTCAGGCTGGCCTCAAACTCACAGCAATCCTCCTACCTCTGCCTCTTGACTGCTGGGATTAAAGGCGTGAGCTACCATACCTGGTCCCTCAAATTTCTTTTTCTTTCCTTCCTTCCTTCCTTCCTTCCTTCCTTCCTTCCTTCCTTCCTTCCTTCCTTCCTTCCTCCCTCCTTTCCTCCCCTCCTTCCCTCCCTTCTTTCCCCCCTCCTTCCCTCCCTTCTTCCCTCCCTCCCTTCTTCCTTTCTTCCTTCCTTCCTTCCTTCCTTCCTTCCTTCCTTCCTTCCTTCCTTCCTTCCTTCCTTCCTTCCTTCCTTTCTTTCTTTCTTTCTTTCTTTCTTTCTTTCTTTCTCCGAGTTAGGGTCTTGCTTTAGCTTGGGCTGACCTGGAATTTACTATGTAGTCTCAGGGTGGCCTCGAACTCATGGCAATCCTCCTACCTCTGTCTCCTGAGTGCTAGGATTAAAGGCATTTGCTACCATGACCAGTTCCCTCAAATGTCACCTTGGAGGTCTCCAATGGCCACCTTCTTTCTCTTCATTATTAGTAATCATAATATAGTGACTACCTTTTACTCAGCATTTCCTTTATATCAGATGCTATATTAACTTATTTAATTAATAATTCTGTGAAATGGGGACTGTTATTACTCCCACTTTATAGATGGAGAAATTAAGGCAAAGAGAGATTTACTAGTGAGAGAAGCTAACGTGGCTGCCTCAGCTGAGAGCCCACTAATTTAATTTTTTGTTTTGTATCAGGGTCTCACTGTGTAGCTCAGGCCAGCTTTAAACTCCTGTAGTCCTCCTGCCTCAGCCTCTCAAGTATTGGATTACAGGCATATGCCACCATACACAGCAGAGCTCACTCTTACTTATTTACTTACTTATTTGTAGGCTGGGTCTCACTATTTCTCCCAGGCTGGCCTTGCCTCAAAGGCCAGATCCTCCTGCCTTAGCCTCCCAAATCCTGGGATTGCAGGTATGTGCCTTATCCTTTCTGCTGCAATCTACATCTAGTTCCTTGGGAAGACCATTATCCTTTGCAGAACTAATTCAATACTTGCAGTATACAGGTGGTTATTAATTGTTGAATGATAATGAAATATATAAATGTGACTCCCACTTGACCAGATACTTTTCTAAGTTTTGAGCTTCTAGTGTAGGATACTAGGATACCCTTTACCTAGAGAGCTTACAGTTTACCAAATTGAGGGGACATATCAACCCTACTAACTGACAAATATTCCATGAATATCCCCATCCACAATTTTCTCAGGTCAGAAATTTTTTTTTAAATATGTATTAATTTTTTTATGTGAGAGAAAGAGGCAGAGAGAGAGGGAAAGAGAGAGAGGGAGAATGGGCTTTCCCAGCCACTGCAAATGAACTCCAGACACATGTGCCACCTTGTGCATCTGGCTTTACGTGGGTCCTGGGGAATCAAACCTGGGACCTTAGGTTTTATATGCAAGCACCTTAACTGCTGAACCATCTATCTAGCCCAGAAGTTTTTTGAGAACATGCTGTCAGCCTTGGCAATGAAAAATAGAATCATCTCACCACCCATCCTGCAAGTGGTCCTCACAGATTTTAAACTGGCTATTAAAGCTGCCTATGACCTTATCAGCCTTGGCCACATTCATCTGGATGGACACGTGGTCTTTGGCACTGATGATAAAGTTGCTTGTCGAACATTCCTGCCGCATAGACAGATCGTTCCACATGTTGAGGCCATGCCTGCTTTCTCTTAGATGAGTGAAATCACAGAAAAGAAAAAGCAACACTACTAACTTTACAACATTCTTTTTTGCTCTTGGTTCAATGGTGAGTGACTCAGGTCCCAGTACTGTCTTGGAATTATGGAGATTTTGAGCCAATCTGGATCTGTCACTTAGGGCATCTAAGATCCTATCTCTAGACCCAGAATCAGTTGAGTAACAAAATAATTAAGATTTAGCTCTGCTAGGGATCATGGCATATACCTGTAATCCCAGCACTGGGGAGGCTGAGGCAGAGGGATCTTTAATTGAAGCCTAGTTTGTAAGGTGTAAGCTTTTTACTTTATTTTATTTATTTACTTATTAATTAATTAATTATTTTGAGATAGGGTCTCACTCCAGCCCAGGCTGACCTGGAGTTCACTATGTAGTCTCAGGATGGCCTAGAACTCACGACAATCCTCCTACCTCTGCCTCCCAAGTGCCAGTATTGAAGCATGTGCCACCATGCCCAGCATGGAATCTTTCTCTTAACAAACAAAAATAAAATGAGCTGTGCTGTGTGTGATGACACATGCCTGTTATCCCAGTACTTGGGAGGTAGAAGCAGGAAGATGGAGAGTTTGAGGCTAACCTGAACTACATAGTGAAACTTTGCCTCAAATAAATACAATAAAATTTAAAATGTGCTCTGGAGCTCATGTGGCCTGGAATCCCAGCCCTTTCACTAATAAACCTGTCTTTGCCTCAGTTTCTCCATCTGGAAAATGAGTGTAATAGTCCCTATTCACAGACCTGTTAATTAGATGAGTTAATATAGCACCTAATGTGGAAGAACTGGTGAGGAAAAGGTGATCACTGGTAGCTCAGTTAGAGGCTTGCCTAGCATGCATCAAGCCCTGAGTTCAGTCCTCAGCACTACAGAAAACTAGGAAGCACATGCCCATAATCCCAGCATTTGTAAAGTAGAGGCAGGAGAATCACAAGTTCAAGGTGTCAGCTACACAGACTTCGAGGCTGCTTTGGGATACTTGAGATGCTGTCTCAATCCATCGATAAGTAAATAAATAGGTGGTCACTATATTATGATTGCTGGTGTTGAAGGAAATGAAGCTGGCCTTTGGAGACCTTCAGGTGACAGATAGTTAGGAGCTTAATCTGAGTGAGATAAAGACAACTCTGGGCTCATTTTCAATCCCTAGTCCTGGGGTCTGATCCAACCATTTTATATCTGAGTGACTCAATTATCCTTGTCTGGAATGGGCAGAAATAATTCTTTCTTCTAATACTTTCCCAAAGAGCAAAATTACAGGTGAGAAAAGACCCAGGGCATTCCCATCCTTGTCTGCATCCTCCTCCTAGGTACCTCCCTCTATACTATACCTAACACCCTGGGACAGCCATGATAATCCTCCTCCCTGGGCTCCTTTCCATCTTTCTAGACCTCTCTTAGAAAATCCAGTAGCCCCTCCCCTGACATCTGATTCTTGTGCATTGTGCCATTCCTTTAGGGACATCTATTTTGTGGAAAGGAACAGTTGCTTAATGTGATACACACTCAGCAGTTGGAATATTAGGTCCTTTTTTGTATCTGGGAGAAGTCTGCTGTGTCTGACACTTGGAGGAGGTCAGGCCCAGGCCACTCTCCTGATTTATGCTGGATTTCCTTATATAAAATGAATGAACACAGAACAGTAACTTCCATCATTCCAGACATGCTCATTTTTAACTTCTTATTTTCTTTTTTTTATTTTATTTTTTTATGAGAGAAAGAGAATTGGCCTGCTAGGGCTTAGTGGTTAAGGTACTCATCAGCAAAGCCAAAGCACCCAGACTCAATTCCCCAAGATGGCACATGTGTCTGGAGTTCATTTGTAGCAGCTGGAGGCCCTGGCATGCTCATTCTCCCTCTCTCTTTTCCCCTCTCTCCCTCTCAAATAAATAAAAAATATTAAAAACTAAATAAATTTAAAAAACACACAGTAAAGCCGGGCATGGTGGCACAAGCCTTTAATCCCAGCACTCGGGAGGCAGAGGTAGGAGGATCGCCGAGAGTTCAAGGCCACCCTGAGACTACATAGTTTAATTCCAGGTCAGCCTGGACCAGAGTGAGACCCTACCTTGCAAAAACAAACAAACAAAAAAAAAACCAGTAGAAGCCAGGCATGGGTGTGGTGGCTTATATCTATAAACACAGTATTCAAGAAGCAAGTCTCCTGAGCTTACTATAAGTTCAAGACCAGCCTGGGCTATATAGAGAATTTGAGGCCACAAGACTCTGTCTCAAGAAAACAAGAAAAGGTAGATATTCCATGGTCAAATGAGTTTGAGAATTAATGGATTAAATATTGTCAACAGTTTTTTGTTTTGCTTTTAAATTTTTATTATTTTGTGTGTGTATATGCATGCCAGTTTATCTGACTTTACATGTATACTGGGGAATTGAACCTGGACCAGCAGGTTTTGCAGGTGAGTACCTTTAACTACTGAGCCATCTCCCCTAGTCCCTTATCTTTTTTTTTTTTTTTTTTTGAGCATCTTATCAGATTATACCCCATCCCTAAAAAAGTTTCTCTTTGAAAGCAACATCTTGCAGAGGCCCTTTCTTGTTTTCCCAAGTCATAATCTTCCAGGTGAGTAGGAATGTCTACTTTGCCTACTCTGAGGCCTCAAAGACAGGTTGTGTTTTGCCATGGTCTTCCCAAAGTCACCTTAGTGGCAGTGCCAGTGATTCTCTGCTGCTGGCTATTGAATAAATGCCCACTGAATTGACATTCTCATCCTGATGAGATAGAGGAGAACAATTCAACATGGCGTGGATCCCTTGGATCCCAGAATCTTCTCTTGGTGACCTAGTCTGAAGGTCAGTATAGGATTGACTCTGGTTTAAGTTGGATTAAAACAAGGAAAACCTGTCCCAAGTCCCCTAGCCTAGGCACCGAGGCAGCCTAGGCTGGGACAGAGGTGACCTTGTGGAGCTGGCTTACTTGTGTGGGAAAGGCTGTGATGTATTCACTTGTCCCTCAGAAAGCTTTTGCACCCCATTTTCCATGCCAGTCCCCGGTACCCCCTGCCTATCTGTCGTCACTCTGCCCTCTTTCTCCTTCATCCTTCCTTTGGGTTCCTTTTCTCTCTCCTGTGTTCTAAGCAGATAGGCTTCCTCCTGCCTCCACTTGTCTTCTCATCCCCTCTGCCCCCAGCCTGGCAGCCTGCCCTGTAGGAATGTTAATTAGCATTTACAATTGAATTAATTCAGTAGCTAATTAATGATTGGGGACTGGGGGTGGGGAGATGGGGTACAGGGGGCTTGTGAGCTGGAGGTGGCAAGAAGTAGCCGAGGCTGCAGAAGGCATCGCAGATGGCTGTGTGGTGGCTGGCACGGTGCCCACTGCCATGGATGCAAACACATTTGGGCGTGTGCATACACAAACATGCACATACAAAACCAGAAAGGGTAATAGAAGAATAAAATCAAAAGCAGGAAGAAAAGGGTATGGGGGTCCTGGGAAGTAGGGCTGTGGGGCTAGAGAAGGGTCTAGATCTATTTGAATGTACTCTGGAAGTGGAAGGGTAGGAAAAGAAAGAAAAGAAACAACCACAGATATAGAAAGAAGAGAGCTTTCCATATACCCTACCCAGGCCACCCCTCCTCCCTGGCATAGGATCCATGGGCACCAGCTGAGGACAGGGTCCCCTCCCTCTGCCTGCCATAGATATTGGTACTGAAGAGCCAGGCTCCAAAGGACAGGACATGCTAAAGAAAATGTTTTTTCTTTCAAGTTACATACATACATACATACTTTTATAACATATTTAAATTGCACCCATTTGGGCATGAGTGTGAAGGCGAGTGAAAGAAGGTGACTGAACCAGGAGGAGAGAGCACAGATGACTTGGTGGTGGTATGGTGTGGTGAGTTTTGGGGGAGGAGAAGAGAGGGATTTGCAGAAGTTGGGGTGGGTGGAATGAGAACCCTGTTTTCTTCTTTTCATTTTGGTGTGGTTGAAGGAGAAAGACAGAAAAAGAGAAAGGGGGTGGGGAGAGAAGCGAGACAGATGGCAGAGTGGAGAGGCGGCAGCCAGTGCCGGCACTGCCCAGCCTGGGCGGACCCAGCTCCCCCCCCCCACCCCGCCTGCCAGCTCTCCAAATGCCACCCTTCCCCCATCTTCCCCTCTCCCCATCCCCCAGCTTGGCACTGATCTCAGGAAGGGAGAGGGAGGGAGGCTGGGCAAAGAGCATCTGTTCCCTCCATTCTCCCAGCTCCATCGGCTGCCAACCTAGGGCCATCGTCTGCCTCCATCACCCCTCCGCCCGCTCGCCTACCCACCCAATCCCAAACGGGTGTTGGATCAGGTGCCGAATCCGGCTGCCTCCTCGGGTACCAGTCACTGCATTGCTGTGTGTCTGCCACCGCTGCCTGGCACTCATGGGGCCGTGTGTGTATGTGTGTGTGAGCGCGTGCATGTACATGTACGCATAAGCGTGTGCTGTATGTGAGCCTCCTGGGCATGGGTGGGGGGCTGGCATTGCGGTTACAACTCTAGCGTCCAACCAGAAGGACAGAGGGATGGAGAGGAGGAAGGAAGGGAGAGGCCTTGGAGGGGAGAAGAGTTGCTTCATGCTGCCTGATTGCAAGCATTGGCATTGCAGCTGCCACCCTTGTGCCCATGGAGATGGGAGGAGGCAAATGAAGGGGGCAGTGCCAGGAGTCCCTGTGCCTGGGAGGAAGGCACAGTACCCAAGAGCAGTTGGCTCTGTCAGGCTGGTGCCCAGAGCTGGGGCAGTGGGGAATGGGAGTCCAGGAGGCAGGGAGGAAGGGTAGAAATGTGTTGGTGATGCTGCTGTCCCTCTAGAATCCTCTTTGAGAAATAGTTGGACTGTGAGGTGGTTAGCTCTGTTCCAGCCTGGGTAGTGACGTTGTGGACAGAGTGGATAGGGAAGTGCCAAGAAAGAGCCCAAGAGCCAGGGAGGAAGGATTGTGCCATTATTACCCAGCGAGACCGTGTTGGGCTGACAGTGTGGCCCTTTGTGAGAGCACTGAAGAAGACAGCAAGCAACTGGAATGTGCGGAGGGGTGGGAGGGGTGCTGGCACTGGCTCTGGCATTGTGTAGAATAGGGAAGGGTGCTAGTGCCTTGCCAATCTGGCTGACAGGTTTGCTGTGCCATGAATGAGGAGGCGAGATGGGAGGGGTGCTTTATTTGGGAGGATAGACATTTTCCTGCCAGGACCTTCTCCCCATTCTCTCTTAGGCATGGGGAGTGCTATGGCAGAGGGAGTGCTGCCTGAGGACACAAAGGAGGAAACGCACCATTGCTAAGACCCCAAGGAAGAAGAGTGGAGAGCGGCTGGCAGTCCTGCCTGGCCTCCAGCCAGTTCCCTGCTGAAGATGGTCATATCTTCTAGCTGGTCTGTATGTGCCACTATGACAGGTGTTGCGGGGAGGGAAGGGTTTGCTTGCCGAGCTTGTCTGCGGAATGGAAAAGGTACCTTTTTGTAGATCCCACTTGGAATCTCCACTCTTAACAAGTGTGGCTAATTTTTCTCCCTAGCATCTCCCTCTCCGCTCCCTCCCTTTGCCTCTCCCTTCTTTCATCATCACCACCTGGGTCCTACTGGTTGGCAGCCAACCAAGTAGATGCTGCCATATTTGGCAGTGTTGTACTGGCATGTGAATAGTGTCTCAGATCCTAGTACTGTGGAAAACCCAAAGCTTTCGCACATGCTTGTGGCGTTGCTGGGCGGCAGTGATAGAGAAGGGTCACGTACATAGGCGCAGCAGGCTTTGTGTGGAGCTCTGTGCTAGGAAGTGGCATGGGAGGCTGCCCTTAACAGCCAGGTCGAGTCAGCACTCCAAAACATCCCACCCCTGCCATTCTTCTAACTAGGAATCTTCCTTCTATCTTCACTAACCCCAAGAAAGGGATTTAGATTTGCAAAGAAAAACTAGAGTGTAAATGAATAAAGACATAGGTTATAGCCATACCAAAGGCCAGTGGCTAAGAGGATAATCCCCAGCATCTGTGGTGACAAGAGACCAGCCCCTTGACCTCCATCTAGAAGAATCTCTAGAAGGGTTTCTGGATAGCCAGGGGCTATAGGTCAGTAACCAGTTTTGGCTCTGGGTGATATCCAGGGCTAGAAGGCCTTCTAAAAGGGAAGTTGGCCACTTGTTGCACATGTTGCAAAGGGCTGGGGCAATTTTGATTTTGCCATCTCTGTAAGAGTAGGACAGCTTCAGAAGAAACAAGTTGGTTCCAATGGAAGAAGGGAAAACAGGAGGCTGTTAGCCAATAGGGTTAGTGGACAGTATTTACGAATTGTTTTCTCCTGATCAGGAGCAGCCACCATAAGCAGTGGATTGGAAGAGATGAGGATGTCAGGGAAATGAAGATGATGAATCTGAGGAAGGGAAAACGTAGAATTGCATATTGCTAGTATGTGTGAGGCCCTGGATTCAATCCCTAGTAGGAAGGGAGGGAGGGAGATCTTAGGTGATCCCCTGGTTCTGGGGATGAAGAGCTGGGCATGTCATACATGTATGTGGGCTGAGCTCTTTAGGCCAGTGGTTCTCAACCTACAGAGATCATAGATGAATCACTTTAGCAGGAGTTTCTGATTCAGTTGCTATGTGGTATGGTCCAGGAATGTATATTTTATTTGCTTATTATTTATGGTACTAGGAATTGAGTCCAGGCCTTGTGCATGCTAGACAAGCACTTTACCACTGACTGAGCTGCTCTATCTATCTCCAGACCTCATTTTACTTTTTTTTTTTTTTTTTTTTTTTTTTTTTTTCCGAGGTAGGGTCTCGCTCTAGCCCAGGCTGACCAGGAATTCACTATATAGTCTCAGGGTGGCCTCGAACTCACGGCGATCCACCTACCTCTGCCTCCCGAGTGCTGGGATTACAGGTGTGTGCCTCTATGCCTGGCTCATTTTACTTTTTGAGACAGGGTCTTGCTAAGTTGCCTATGTTGGGCTTGAACTCACTTTGCAACCCAAGGTGGTCTTGAACTTGTGATCCTACTACTTCCACCTCTCTAGTAACTGGGATTATAGGTCTGTGCTACTAGGCCATGCTTAGGAATGTACATTTTTTAAACTTTTACTTATTTATTTGCATGTATTTATGTGTGTGTGGGGGGGGGGTCAGGGCCTTTTGCCTCTGTGCAAATGAACACCAGATGCTTGCTTCACTTTCTGTGCTCAGCTTATGTGGGCAGCTTGGGAATTGAACTTTGCAAATAATAGCCTTTAACTGCTGAGCCATCTTCCCAGCCCAGACATGTACATTTAAAACAAATACTCAGGTGACCACTATATAGATGGACAAACTGTTCTGAGATGGCATTCAGCTTGTAAGATAGTTGATCTCATCTGAATTTTTCTTGCCTTTGGATCTCCCTTCTTAAGAATTCACCTCATGTTCATGGGTTGTTCATATGTATGTGTTGAGTGGAGACAGTTGACAAAAATGAGGGATTGTGAGGTCCACTTAGGCAGATAAAACTTGTTAGAAGAGTGATTTTCAAGGCCATTCTTTCTGTCCCAGATTCTGATGGCTGACTACCATTTTGAAATCTTGCCATTGAGAACCATGAGATTAGGAGCATTGTTGGGAGGTTGTTCTGCAGCCTGCAAGATCTGAAGGAGTTTGTGGTGAGGTTAGAGTGTAGGTCCTAGCCACATGTCATTTTGGAAACCTGGATTCTGAGTTGTGAAGTAGGGGTCAGCAGTTTATAGGACCAGCTCTACTGCCAACACTCAGCAAATTGCAGATGCTGTTGTGCTTGAGCAGTATGGCGGGGCTATTCAGAAATAAGCCCAGTTTGAGCATTCTTCAAGTCCAGCTGAGAAGAGGTACAGAGTTTGATATTAGGGTAGGACTATGGAAATGTAGAGGGCAACAACGAGCCCCAGCTGATACTGGGTTCTGTGTTGTAGTCATTGGTAAGAATATATTGCCTTTCCCCTCTCCCTGGACAGATTCATTTTCTTTCTGTTCATCCTGCTTCTCCACTAACCTCTAGCTATGGCTGAGGGACTTTAAGAAACCCTAGGCTAAGATATTACATTCCTTGTGTGTCTGCGTAGAGGATTGGCTGGTTCTTCTGTACCAAAGAGAGTCACCAAATTGTCACACAATTGAGTCACACAATTTTGTCACTTGTGTGATATTCTTATAGTCTTTTAAATTGAGCCTGGTAATCCTGACCTGTAATTTCAGCTATTTGGGAGGCTAAAGCAGGCAATCTCAAATTCAAGGCCTGTCTAAGCTACAGAGCATGTTCAAAGACAACTTGAGTAACTTAGAAAGATGCTGTCTCAAAAAAGAAAGAAAAAAGAAAGAAAGAAAGAAAGAAAGAAAGAGAGAAAGAGGGAGAAGAAAAGGTGCCAGGCATAGTAATGCATGCTATAATTCCAGTACTCAGGAGGATCAGGAGTTCAGGGTCATCCTCAGTGGCATAGAGAGCTCAAGGACAGCCTGAGTAACATGAGACCTTGTCTCAAAAAAAAAAAAAAAAACTAAACTAAACTAAACTAAGTAAATTAAACAAAGTAGGGCACACCTTTAATCCCAGCACTCAGGAGGCAGAGGTAGGAGGATTGCTATGAGTTCGACGCCACCCTGAGACTACATAGTGAATGCCAGGTCAGCCTGGGCTAGACTGAGACCCTACCTTGAAAAACCAAAATTAAAATAAAATAAAAATTGTAGGTTCTCCCAGCAGTGGCTTTCTCCCATCTTCCAAAACTTAACAAACCTTGGTCTTGGTGTAGGTGTTCTACAAATGTCCCCTCTCATTCATCTTTTCATATTACCTCTTAGCTGTGATCCTATAGCACCTGATGTTGGGTATACTGCTTTTCTTGTAGTGTTTCCTAAGTACTGTAGCATTTCTTCCTAACTCAGCCTTCTAGAAATAGCAACCTCATTGTTGTAAGTTTTTTGAGAAAAATGTCCCCCAATACTAGGTCCTTCTTTTTTTTAAGGTTTTTTTTTTTTAATCTTATTTATTTATTTGTAAGCAGAGAGCTATAGATAGAGAGTATGGGTGTGCCAGGGCCTCTAGCCACTGCAAACAAACTCCAGATGCACGTGCTCCTTGTGCATCTGGCTTACATGGGTCCTGAGGAACCGAACCTGGGTCCTTTGGCTTTGCAGGCAAATACCTTAAGTGCTAAGCCATCTCTCCAGTCCCCCAGGTCCTTCTTATAACACAGGAGTCACAGCCCAGTTTCAGGGTGATACGGATTTCCCAAGTTTCCCTGGTTTTTCTTCTACCTCTTCCAGTCCTAAATCTAGTCATGCAAGGTCCTTTTCCCATGAGTTAAGTTTAGCATTAGATGCTGGTTGCATATGGTTCCTATGACTTTCTCTATAAGTTTTCCCTGCCTACTTTAACAGCATCTATTGGGTGTTTCTTGGCAAGTGCTCTACCTCTGAGCTACCTCAGCCCCTAGATGGTGTTTCTCTTTAGGGGACTGAAGGTTCTTCTCTGGGGGCATGTTCCTTGTTGGCATTTGTATATATCCCTATAGCCCTCTTGGCTGTGGTTTGCTGTTGCTCTGATGGGCTTGCTTGGTTGGTTGATGGAGTTGTGTACACAGAGCTTTATGTTTCAGTTCAGGTATGAATATTTTTACAGTGATGAATGACTGGTTGAGCAACTATCTTAAGATAGCTGGGTAGTGGTTGGTGTGGTGATGCATACCTTTAAACCCAGCACTTGGGAGTTAGCAGTAGGAGGATCACTGTGAGTTCAAAGCCAGCCTGGGACTACAGAGTGAGTTCCAGGTCAGCCTGGGCTAGAGTGAAACCTTGCCTCCAAAAAAAAATTGCAGGGTAGTGAAGATTTAGGGAATCAGTGATCTGATCCATTGCCCTGGAAGGAGTAAAGAATAAATAGAATTAATCTATTAAGCCTGGAATAACTGGCTTTCTTGGTTATTATGCATGATTTTGTAAGCATACTCCAGGATTAGAGGAGTGGTATAAGAATAGGTTTCTTTCTGTGGTCTTGCTGTAGACACTGCCCCATTTGTCCAGATTTTTTCATGTTCTTACAGCAAACTTTGATTTTTGTGTCTAGCTTAGAATTGGGCACCTTGAGCCGGGCGTGGTGGCACACGCCTTTAACCCCAGCACTGAGAAGGCAGAGGTAGGAGGATTGCCATGAGTTCGAGGTCACCCTGAGACTACATAATGAATTCCAGGTCAGCCTGAGCTAGAGGGAGACCCTACCTTGGGGGAAAAAAAAAAGAATTGGGCACCTTTAGTCATTCTCACATATTCTGGTTTAGAGCAAAGACAAGCAATATCATTTATACTTCTTACCTCCCCATAATGACTTTGGAGTAAGTAGGGACCTGAATTTGAATACATTTTTAGGTCCATGTATGTTAGAACCACACTAGCCACACCCCAAGCCATGGAAAACTAATCTTGGAGTAGGAGTACTTCTAAGTATTGCTGTTCTTGACTTTAGTCTTACATTACAGTGTCCTTAGTGGTCACCTCTAGCATTCTTTATAGGGCAGTACTGACTCAACTTTCTGTCCACCAGAACCACCGTTGTATACTGTTCTCTGAAGCAGAAGTGTTGCTGCTAAGGATGTCTAGTCTGAGAAAGGGGCTAGGAAAGCTTGCTTCCAGCTGCTGAGAATATGGAATGGTGTACCCTTAAGAAGCATGTTAACTGACCTGTCAGCAACTCCAGGGTTCCAGGTAAGTGCAAGTGCTGAATCAGTGCTTGTCTACAGTTGTGAATATACATGGTAGCTCCCAGCCCAGAGTATGTGCATATAAGGGGTGTTTGGTATAGGAGGAATTTTGGCTATATTAACTCTGGTATAAACATTCATAATTCAAACTGAAGCAAATCTGACTTGCTATAATTCCTAAAATGCATGACACCACGCCTCTAATCATCCCATGCCAAATGTTTACCAAGAATTTTTTGTTGTTGTTTTGTTTTGAACTTTATACACAAGTCACATTCCCAGAAAGCAGAGTGAAAAAAGTTTCTTTCCTTGTACACATGCTGCTAAGAAAATAGTTTTATACATAGAATTTCAACAGGAGAGAGAAAGGGACAGGGAAGGAGGATATGAGAGAGATGCTGAGAGGCAAGAATAGAAGGTGGCAGTAAGTGCCAGACCACAGTTTATCTCCCATTGCTTACATCTGTAATGGGCATTTTTGGTATCAACTACTTTTACTCACAATTAGCTGGAAGTGAGATTCACAGAATATGTGAGGGTTAGGGACTTAAGCTGAACTTTTTCCCCCTCTGTCCCCTCTTTTCTATACATAAACTTCAGTATTAACATGTTCACAGAGCAGTGGCCAAGAGACTAGGTAACCAAAGTTCCAGGGCTGGCGGGCTTATATTAAATGGATAACTAGTGAAAGGAGCTCAAGGGGAGAGATCCCAGGCATGAGGAAAATGGGACTAAGTATTTGGGGGATGCAGGAAATGTTGCGAACTTTTCTTGCTAAAATAAAACACACACTAATCTACCCTGTGCCACTTGAGTTGGATTTGGGGATTGCCAAAATGACCTTCTGGTGGTTACAGAGCAGAGGTTAGGGGAAGCATCTAGGACATTTCTCTTCTGTTGAGTCTCCTGATGAGAGTACCTTGTGCTTCAGTCACCCCCTTGCTCATCCATCCCCTCAACTGTCA
>JAEOAD010000059.1:11582500-11590000 GCA_036365145.1 Orientallactaga sibirica | reverse complement strand
TTTTTAAAAACATTTTTAGGGCTGGAAAGATGGCTTAGCGGTTAAGGTGCCTGCCTGCTAAGCCTAAGAACCCTGGTTCCAATCTCCAGCTGTTCCAATCTCCAGGTCTCAAGTCTAGCCAGATGCAAAGTGACGCAAGGGCGCAATGCCACACTTGACCACAAGGGGGCGCACGCATCTGGATTTCATTCACAGCAGCTGAGAGACTGCTGGCGTGCCCATCTCTGTCTCCTTCCCCTCTCTGTCTGTCTCTCTCTGTGTCTCTCTCCAAAAATAAATAAAATAATAAAAATATTTTTATTTATTCATTTGAGAGAGAGAGAGGGAAAGAGACAGAAAGAGGAAGAAGTGGATATAGAGAGAGAATGAGCATGCCAGGGCCTCCAGCCTCTGCAAACAAACTCTAGAGGCATACACCACCTTGTGCGTTTGGCTTATGTGGGTACTTGGAAATCAAGCCTGGGTCCTTAAGCTTTGCAGACAAGTGCCTTAACCACTAAGCCATCTCTCCAGCCCCAAACATTAAGTTCTATAGCTCCAAGTCCAAAAGCTCTAACCAGTGACAAGCCTACAAGTCTGATAATTCTAACCAGTGTCAAGTGTCTGCCACCCCTTCAGCTAGGCTGTTCACAGCCCAGGAAAACTTCATCTGGTGCCAGCAGCTTTTCTCGCATTTATCCCATAGTCCTGGCATCTGCACTGGGTCTCTATTGTAACCCACGGTTCATCCTCATGGCTCCATCAGGTCTCCACACAGTGAACCCAACAAGCCTGCTTCACACTGCCCATGGCCACTTCCAAAGAAACAAAACTGCACTGTAAATTCAATGACCCTCTCTTTCCTGCATTTGTTATATTTGATAGTGCCTCCTGAGTGCTGGGCTTAAAGGTGTGCACCACCACGCCCAGCCAAAGCAAATTCTTAAAGGATCAAACACTTTAATATTAAAAAACTGACAGAGGAATGCTCAGCACTGAAACATCTCTAACACACTTTCCAAGGCTCAGGGTCCACTGTGGAAGAGAGGGCAGAAAGAATGTATGAACCTGGGCTGGAGAGATGGCTTAGGGGTTAAGGTGCCTGCCTCCTAAGCCTAAGAACACTGGTTCCAATCTCCAGTGGTTCCAATCTCCAGGTCCCACGTTTAGCCAGATGCAAAGTGATGCAAGGGTACAATGCCACACTTGACCACAAGGGGGCGCACACATCTGGATTTCGTTCGCAGTAGCTGAGACACTGCTGGCGCGCCCATCTCTGTCTTCCTCTCTCTCTGTCTCTCTCTCTGTGTCTCTCTCCAAAAAATAATAAAAAATAAAAAGTTAAAAAAAAAAGAATGTATGAACCAAAGGAAGGGTAAGACTCCTTACAATGTGCTCCTCCAGACACAAAATGGCCTGGATATCCATGACCTCACACTGACAATACCTACACAAGACCATCATAATAGGAGGAAAAGCTGATGACATCAAAATAGAGACAGATTGAGAGGGGGAGGGGATATGATGGAGAGTGCAGTTTCAAAGGGGAAAATGGGGGGAGGGAGAGAAGTACCATGGGATATTGTCTACAATTAAGGAAGTTGTCAATAAAAAAAATAGCCCATTAATAATTTTGTGCATTGATTACACATTAATTGACACCATTTTGTATATATCAAACTAAATATATCATTAAAATTAATTTCCTGCCTAGCAAAAAACAAGAAACAAAACTGAACCAGGGCACACTCTCCTGCTGCTATTGTCCACCTGATGTTGGTCAAGAGGTGATGTCCAGCCTCTGCTCATACCACGTTTGCCCCTGCCATCATGGAACTTCCTCTAGAGTCTATAAGCCAAAATAAACTCTTTCCTCCCATCAACTGCTCTTGATCAGGTGCTTTGTGCCAGCAACACAAGGATGACTGTAACAGTGACTTGGTACTGAGAAGTGGGGGTGTTGCTGATAGACACCTGACTGTGTGGCTTTTGGTCTTTCGGAACTTATTTTTTGGGGAGAAATGTGGAAAGATTTGAAACTTTGGCCTAAGAGATGTGTAGCAGTGCTATATAAAGTACAACTGGGTGGATTTTTGTTGGATTTGAAAGACCTGAAAGTAAGAACTATGCACTGTGAGGTTTGGCTTATGAGGGGAACAAAGAACTTTGTTGGGACCAGTCTAAAAGCAGTTTGTATGAGAGGCTTGCTGTGTTCTGCCTGCCTATGTCCTGAGAATTGTGAATGGACTGTTGTGAGCAGATGGATATGGCACAGAAAGAAATGAAAGTTTTAGGCTGGAGATAGCACCCACTCAGCTGCAACTGCTTGAGAAATTATAGCCATTGAGATTCGGCCAGCTGATCTGCATTGGAGCAACAGGAAGAATGCAACTCTTGAAAGTAAAGGGCCTGGCCAGGTGTGATGGCACACACCTTTAATCCCAGCAGTCAGAAAGCAGAGGTAGGAAGATCACAGTGAGTTTGAGGCTACTCTGAGACTTCATAGTGAATTCCAGGTCAGCCTGGGCTAGAGTGAGACCCTACCTCAAAAAACCACAAAATAAATAAATAAATAAATAAATAAATAAATAAGAAAGAAAGAAAAATTTGCTTTGGAATGTACTGTTATGTATGGAATAATGCAGGTCAGGCCCTAGTCAGGCTGCCTGCTAATATGTATGGCACAGAGCAGGTCAGGCCCTAGCCAAGCCGTCTGCTAGTAGGAACCAGGAAGTGGCTTCTGTGGATGTGGCATCCTGCACAGGCCTGGCGTGACAACAGCTACAACCCATGCCAGTGAGCAACCTGCTGCAAGATGATCTGCCAGGAGACAGGCTGTCATTGGTCACAAGAAGGGAACCAGCCCATACAACGATTGGCCTTTAAAACCCCTACACTTCCTTGAATAAACGAGTTTGCAGCAGCTCGCCCTCTGCCTGCTTCCACCCAACTCCCAGAGTCTGTGTTGTGACTCTGTGCCTCTTACCCCCTACCCGGTGGAGACCCTGCATCCCCTCCTGGTCTGGCCCTAGGAGGGACCCCAACACTGTTAAGGTTTTTATTTTGCTTTGTCTCCGGTTATCTAATTGTTCCAAGATAACTTATTGAAAAATACATCTCATCTCCACTGACTAAAAGATTATTTTTGCTACATATAATTATATAGTTGTTTTTCTATTGTTATTTTTGATATTTGAAAGAAGAACTCATTTTGTAGCCCAGGCTGATCTTGAACTTACTCTGTAGCCCAGGCTGGCCTAAAGTTAGAAGTCATCTTCCTGCCTCTCTCTGCCTCCCAAATGCTAGGATTGGTTATAAGTTAGAACCACCATGCCCAACTAGTTTTATCTTATTTTCTAGATTTTTTTTAGCTCTATTATTTTTTGTACGTGTATATGTATGTGCAGCTGTGTTTGTGTGTGTGTGTGTGTGAATGCATGTATGTGTATGTGGAGGCCAGAAGTCATTGTTGAGGGCCTTCCTTACTCACTCTCCATCTTAGTTTTTGAGACAGGGTCACTTGCTGAACCTAGAACTCACTGATTCAGCTAGAGTAGCTAGCCAGTGAGCCACAGGATTCCCTGTCTCTGTCTCCTGGGTGCTGGGATTAAAGGTGTGCACCACCCTTTCTGGCATTTTACATGGGTACTGGGGATCCAAGTTCAGGTTCTTATGCTTGTGCATCAAGTACTTTACCCACTGAGCTATCTCTACAGCCTTATTTTATTTTTAGAGAGAGTGAGACACAGAGACAGAGAGAGAGAATTGGTGTGCTAGGGCCTCAGCCACTGTAATAGAACTCCAGACACTTATACCACCTATTAGGCATGTGTGACATTGCGCTTGCCTTACCTTTGCGCATCTAGCTTACATGGAATCTGCAGAGTTGAACATGGTTCCTTAGGCTTTGCAGGCAAGCATCTTAACCACTAAGAAAAGAAATAGAAAAAAACAAACAAAAAAAACCCAACCATCCTTTGCTCAGTAGGCTGATGTCAAAGGACTATCTCAATCCTACTTCCTTGCTATTTGGTTTCTGGTTGGGTTTGGCCACTGTTTGAAATCATCCAAAAAATTGGAAGGTGGCTCCTTCCATGCTGGGCCATGGGTTGGCAATGGCTGTCCACATTTATCTAAGCCCACAGCTCCTGTTTTGTGGCCTTCTACAGTTCCAGTTCTTGTCCAGTAGTTGGCTGGAAGTCACCATTCTTCCTGTTTTCCTTTCATATCCCTGGGTGGCAATACCAGTGTCTTGCTGGTGTTCTTAACCCTGCCCACATGTCCATAAGAGATAATTTATTTATTTGAGACAGGGTCTCATGTAACCCAGGCAGTCCTCCATAGAAAATTTCTCTGTTGTCAAGGATGACTTTGAACTCCTGATCCTCTTGCCTCCACCTCCTGAGTGCTAGATGATAAGCACGAGCCACCATGCCTGGCAAGATCCCTTCTTGAACTTCTTTCAGTCATCCCATTTGAGAACACCATGTTTCTTATCCAGGTGCTGACTGGGGCAGCCACTACTTTCAGGGACATATAGAAGAGTAACTCCAGTTATATTGGCTCTTGACTCCAGAATCAACTTATAATTCTGGCACCTCTGAAAACCACTTCTGCTTTGGTGGAAGCCTTTCACAAATCCAAGCTTCTCAGGCTCTGTGGTAAAATCTAGGAGCTGCGTATTTTTCTCTGGCTTACTGTCAGAGAAGTTCCAGTCAGGACTACCTGGGCCCCAAGGCTCCCTATCCCATTCCCAGGAACTAAAGGGTATGGTTCTGGACTAGGTATTGGAGTGACAGAATGGCCTCTCACTCTGAAGTTTTGGGGGGCTAAGGATTTGTCAAGATAATAGTGTCGGCTCCTCTTCTAAACAGTATGATCTTTCTCCTTGGAGGCCTGTCTTTTCTCATTCAAACAGGCTCCTGGCAGAGTATATTACCTAGTGCCAGACATGCCTGGACACCTATCTAATTTTTACTTTCTCTTTAACTAGGGTGCTTCCAGTCAAGGTTGGGAAGGTAAGTTTCAGACAGATTGCAGGAGGCCTCCAGCACAAACCACCTAATATTGTAGGTAAGGAATTGAATGTATTTAAGCTTGGAAGCTAATTAGAACAAACATTGTTAAAAGAAGCCAGGGTTAGTGGCACCACATCAGCAAATACAGCATTTGGGAGGCTGCAAATTCTAGACCCTATCTCAAAAAGAAAAAGTTGTTAAAGAGTTTAGCTTCTTCCTGTGCTTGTCTGTTCTGGGGGCAACCAACGGCTCCTCTATGGGAGGGAATATATGCCTGGTATTGAAAACCTAATCAAAAGCCTATGGCAGGGGAGGTCATGAGCCTTAGGGATATAAAGCCTACTCTTGTCTGGCTAAATGTATATATTATTCCCACCAAACTGCCCTGAAAGCACTACACTTAATGTTCATATTCACATATTAATGTTACTCTCACTTCTAGTTAGAGAAGCTTCTCTTTTAGATGGCGACGACCACTGGGATGACCCCAAAAGGCAACATAGTGCTGAGAAGAAGGGACAGAGGAGTGTCCAGCACTGAAACATCTCTGTCACACCCTCCAAAGCTCAGGGTCCATTGCGGAAGAGGGGGCAGAAAGAATGGAAGAGCCAAAGAAAGGATACGACTCCTTCCAATGCAACTGTCCAGACAGAAATTGGCCTTGATATCCATGACCTCGTAGTGCCTAGCAATACCTTCACAAGACCCTCATAATAGGGAGAAAAAGATGATGACATCAAATTAAAAGAGAGACTAATGGAGAGAGGGAGGGGATATGATGGAGAGTGAAGTTGTGAAGAGGAAAGTGGGGGAAAGGAGGGAAATATCATGGTTTATTGTCTGTAAGTATAGAAGTTGTCAATAAAAATAAAAATTTAAAAAAAGAGTTTAGCTTCTTGCCATCTCAATGCCTAGATTCATGTTCTCCTAACTAAAATGTCACCTTGCCAGAGAGGCCCCATCAAGGCCTTTTCCATCTTGTTTTATTTTCAGTATTACACTCCTTGAAACCACATTGTTTCCCTCTCTCACTTCTTCTTCTGCTCTACCACTAAGTTATATTCTAGGTTTTTCTTCCCATTCTACAGGGCTAGGAGATACCCAAGTCAATATTACAGGCCTGACTCATAGGAGATAACCAATAAATGAATGCTGAAATTATTGAATGATTTTTGCCAAATAAATGCATTAAGATGACAAAGCCTGAGTGATCAAGGTATTGTGTGTGTGTGTGACTTGCTTGAGGGTTCACAACTTATTACTGCCAAAGCAGGTGTAACCAAGCTATTTGGTTAAATCCATTGCATCCAGGTGGACTGAAGAACAAAAGGTGGGGGTGAGTTAGCAGAAAGTGTGAGAAAAAGGAAGGGCTCTTTGGGACATAATGTGACACGTGGGCTCAAACTGAGGTGAGAAGGAGAGCAAAGATCTGGGAAAGGAAATAAGTACTTAGTAGGTTCCTGCTTTGTGCTAGGCAGGTGTTTTACCTGTGTAATCTGACTTACAACTTGTGCTGTAGAACTGTTTGTGTATTTGGAAGCAGAGAGAGAGAGAGAGAGAGAGAGAGAGAGAGAGAGAGGGGAGGGAGGAAGGGGGAGAGCACAAGAGTGAGAAGGGCCTCTAGTCTCTGCAAATGAAGTCCAGATGTATGTTCCACTTTGTGCATCTGGCTTTTCGTGAGTACTGGGGAATTGAACCTGGGTTGTTAGGCTTTGCAGGCAAATGCCTTAACCACTGAGCCATCTCTCCAACCCCTATTATCCTCATTTTTGTAAGTTAACGCAATTGGGGCACAAGTATTTAAATAAGTTGCCTCTTTCCATTTTATGAAGTATCTAACTCCTAAGCTTGACCTCTTCCTGGCCTCCACATGATCTCTGTAAATATAGATTAAACCTGGGAGCTCTCCTTGATGATAGTCACTATGCTCGAGGTCCACAAGCACTTGGAAGGGGGTGGATGGTTAAGTATTAATTCACAAGAGGAGTGGGGAGTGTGTGGGGGGGAGGCTGTGTGGTTGTGGTCTTGCTGAGGAGGAGAAAGTGGAGCACTGTAGAGTTAGGGTCTCCTGTCTCAGCTTCCTGTGTGCTGGAATTAAAAGTGTCCCCCATGGGCTGGAGAGATGGCTTAGCGGTTAAGGCACCTGTCTGCTAAGCTGAAGAACCCGGTTCCAATCTCCAGGTCCCACGTTTAGCCAGATGCAAAGTGACACAAGGGCGCAATGCCGCAATTGACCACAAGGGGGCTCACGCATCTGGATTTCGTTCACAGCAGCTGAGAGACTGCTGGCGTGCCCATCTCTGTCTTCCTCTCCCTCTCTGTCTGTCTCTGTCTCTCTCCAAAAATAAATAAAATAAAATAAATTTTTTTAAAGTGTCCCCCAGAAAGAAAGCTCTTAAAATTTTTTTTTTTTTCGAGGTAGGGTCTCACTCTAGCCCAGGCTGACTTGGAATTCACTAGGTGTTCTCAGGGTGGCCTCGAACTCGTGGTGATCCTCCTCCCT